>CM053769.1:664360254-664445985 GCA_028658325.1 Potorous gilbertii
TTTTAAAAAATAATTATTTTATTTGTTTTCAGTGTTCTATAATCACTTCCATATATCTTAGACTTGTTTCCCTCCCTCCCCCTCTTTCCCCCTTCCCTCCCCACTCCCTCCCTAAGACGGCTTGCAGTCTTATATAGGTTCTCTACACATACATTCTTATTAAATACAATTTCATCATAGTCAAAACATTACATTTTTTCGATTAGAAGGGCTGTTGATCTCCTTGAAGAGAGGAGTGTCAGGAGAGTGGTGGGTACAGAAACTGGATTGCCAGGAGTTGAAGAGTGAGTTACAAAAAATGATGGTGATACCTGATGTTCACTTCAAATATCACAGGTAGAATCACAGAAGTGTCCAGTCCTTTGAGGGATCCTTGAATAATTCCACGTAATTTAACTCAGCAAATATTTATCAAAGGTCTACTATGCAGGGAGCACATATGAGAGACGATGGTACAGCAGATAAAGCCAGCTCTGGAGACAGAAAGATCTGGGTTGAAGCCTCATTTCTGACACTTATTATTTGTGTGATTCTGGGAAAAAAAAATCACTTAATCTTTCAGTGCCCCAGACACTCTTAAGTTGCAGAATAGTTGCTCATCTGATTTAATGTTTCCTTCCTGTGAAATTGCCTCTATCAATGAAATCACAGTTCCGAACTCAAAGAAAACAATGTTTGGAGTACTACGCTAAGTGCTTGGGGAGAGAAAACTTTAGATAACACATAGTCTTTTTACACTGTGGAATGTAAAGTCAAGTGAGGGACTACTGCAGAGCACAAATAACCACAGGACTGGATGGTAATCGTGATTGACAATGATATTACGCTTTAAGCTTTGCAAAGTACGTTAATTTCATTTGATTCTTGCAGCAATTTTATGAGATAACTTTCTGCTAGAGGTATTGCCATCTCCATTTTATAGGTGAGGAAACAGGGTTAGAGAGGGATAGTAACCTGCCCAATGTGGCATTTCAAGTAGTGATTGATAGGGAAACTAGTTATTAACATGATTGCAGTCGTCTAGTCAAGAGTAAAAAAATGCCATAGCTAGGATAGTTGTAAGGGGACGATAGATACAAGAGATATTATGGAAATTGCTATTTCTGGAAGCATTCATAATAGAAAAAAAATGGAAAGCAACCGATGTACCCAGAGATTGAGGAGTGACAGGACAACTTGAGGAACTGTATCATGGGAAACGAGAAAACGAGAGTGTTGGAGCCAGCTCCTAAAAGAGAGAGACAGAGAAAAACAGAGACAAGAAGGAGAGAAAGAAGAGAGGGGGAGAGAAGAAAGGAATGAGAAAGAAGAGGAGAAAAGAGAAAGGAGGCAGGAGGAGAGAAGAGGAGAGGAGAAAGAAGAGAGAAGAGAGAGAGAGAAGGCAACTAGAGAAGGAGAAGGAGGAGGAGGGAGTGGGAGGGGAAAGGAGGAGATGAGAAATGCTTCTGTGGAATCTCCAAGTCTTTGGACTCTCTCATTTCTTTTCCCTCCCTTCTCACTGTCCTTACTTATTCCCAGTCTCCCCTGTATCATGGTTATTAACATATGTATCTTCCTCCCACCATTAGTTCCTAAACTCCTTGAGAGTGAGGTCTTTGCTACATATTTGTGTATCCTCAGTGCCTGGCACAGTGTCATAAAAGCACTCCAAAATCACATTGATACTTTCTGTTTTTATATCACAGTGATTGTTGAATATATTCTCTCCTCCCCTATCCAGTGAGTTTGTAATAAAGATTAAAAAAGAAAAAAAATCAAATTTAACAAAACCGACCAACACATCACTTGAACCCCCCAGCCTCTCCAAAGTTCCATACCTACAGAACTCCATCTCCCCCTCTGAAAATGTGTAACTACATTTTCTTATTGCTTCTCTGGGTTCAACACTGGTCATTTTAAGCATACATCGTTCAGTCTTTAAATAAATAATTCTTTTGGTTTACATTGTTGTTAAGTGTATTGTTTATGCAGATTTATATGTACCATCTCTATGGATAGAACACTGAACCTAGAGTCAGGAAGGTCTGAATTTTAAATACTGCCTTAGGCACTTAGTAGGTGTGTGACCTTGGGCAAGTTATTTAACCTCTGTCTACCTCAATTTCCTCATTTATAAAATGAAAATTATAATAGAACCTGTTTTACAATGGTGTTATCAGGATAAAATGAGAGATGCTTGTAAAGCACTTTGAAATTTCAGATCACTATACAAATACTAGTTATTATTTTTTTCCTGATTCTGTTTACTTTGGCTATATCATTTCATGTATCTTTTCATCTTTCTCTGAATTCTTCATCCTTATCGTTTCTTATGGTGCAACAATATTTCTTTACATTCATATGCTATAATCTCCAAATGCTAGACACTTATTTTACTTCTAATTTTTTCAGCCCACAGTAGGTGCTAACATTTATTGAATAACTATTCAATGAAAGCTGTTATGAAGCTTTGGTTTTTGGTCTGAGGGTTTGTCTCTTTAGGATTTCCTGGAGTTTGGAATTTTGGAAATTGTTGTTCAACTTGGACCCTATCAATAAGTTGCAAATTTCTGCTAGTTCCTTGACAGAACTGTAGGCTTCTCCTTGGTGTTGGGATTCTTGCCCTATTTCTCTGCAGGCTTCAGACTGACTGAGTTGGTAGTTGGAACTGAGATCCTGATCTGCCCCTCAGGTTAGGGCAGTATAGCCCTTTGCTTCTAAGTGTGTTCCTTTCTCAGCATGCAACCTAGCAGGGGTGAGGAACCTGCGGCCTTGAGGCTACATGTGGCTTACCTCTCGTGTCTCTCTGTTGACATCCTAAGCATCTTTCAAGTCCCAATTCAAATGTTGCCTCCTCCATCAAACTTCCCCTAATCCCACAACCATATATTAGGTTCTGAATGGATTCAATCAAAGGGCTTCAGTTGAGGACCTAGAGGGCCACATGTGGCCCCAAGACAGGGTCTGTGACCACTCTTTATCCTGGAATACCACCACTGGCATTCTGGGATGCAGTCCTCTCCTCAGTCAGCTGTGTGTGGAGTGTTCCAGTGTCTCATTGTTTGGTAGTGAGCAACAGATCTCATCTGCTCCTGTACCTGCATGGGGTTTGTGCCCCAGTGTGGCTCTGGATCCTCTTCCTCTCCTTGGCACAATCTTGATCTTCTTTTAGTTCCTGGATGCTAGGATCCTTGTGTACCCCTGCATTTCTGGCTACAGACCTCTCTCTGTGTCTCCCTACGGTGAACTTGACTAGAAAAAACACTCACTGTGTTTTATCTTTTTTTGTATTTCCCCAACAGAATTCTGTGTGGTGTAGAGGAGTTTGGAGGGGGTGGGTGGAAGTGGGGTTTGAAATCTCCTCTCAAGAAAGAGATAGGGGGATATAGTCTATCTGGGAGGGAAGTGGGAGAGCTCTCTTTGTCATTCATCCCATTAGTACTGTCTTCCCTCAGCTGTCACAGCCTCAGATGCTACCATGACCCTCTACTGGAAGCTCTTATGTTATTCAGTACCCCTAACACTTTTGGTAGACACTTAAAAGGTTAAAAGGATTTTCTCTCAAGATTTACTCAAATTTTGTTTAAAGAAAAGTCTCTTCTTCTTTTGTATGATGTTTGAGAACCTCTGCCTGACATTCTTAAGTCTTCCTCAGCAGAGAGTACTTTAGAGTGTCCCAGTCATCATCGCAGGGTTAGAGCTGGAAATTAGCTATAATCCAGTCCAATCCTCTCAGTTTGCACATGGGAAAACTGAGACCCAGAAATGGGAAAGACCTTGTTGTAAGAGCTAGAGCTGGGATTTGAACCCAAAGCCCTGGGCACCCATATTTCTGCAGCTTTTCCTTATTGTCTTCTCATAAGGCATACCGCAAAAAAGCTTAGTAAAAAACCAATGTTCAAGAAATAAAAACATGTGAATGCCCAGGAAACAATGAATAAGGTAAAACATTGCATTGTGAATTTAAAAGAAGCATTAGCTGATAACTGCTTAGCAGTAATGTGTTACTATGTTATGCTGGTGAGCAGGGTGGTCACTCACTAATATTCACTCCCCCCATCCCTTTTCTGGGGGCTAGACTACTCTTCCCCTTGGTTGCAACTGTCTCTTCAGTCACTCTCTGGCTGCTTTTCTGGGAATGACTTTCCTTCCAAACAAAGCCCAGTAAAGAAAAACAAAACATGGGTAGGTTCTATCTCATTACTACTGTGAGGGAGTTTAGTGGAATACCCTACTCCCCCATCTTCCTTCGGGTACCGCCAGTTAAGCCACAGGGCTTTTCCTTTGAGGTCTTCCACCTAATGTGCCAAGTAAAATGACCCATTGCTTTCACTATTAACTGGCCCACAGGCCTTTTTTGCCAAGTTCCAAAGAAGTAGATGAGTCGCTGGCAGGAGGCATGAACAAGTTGTGGTCCATGTTGTTGGAAGGGATACCCTCCATGACTGGGACCACAGTTCTACCGGAATCATTCCTAAATTGGTACAAGTCATCCTTAAAGCTTTGCCCACCCTAGAAATGCAATTTCATCTTGGTTTGAATAATATTTGGGTAGTAAACAGGAGGACTATAGGGACAGGAAAATGAGGTATTGAGAAGCATGTCACCTCAGACAGGACACTGAGACATAATGGCCAAGATGCCGTGGGGACACAGAGCTAAGGAGGCGAGGGGCTTCCACATAGCCAGACAACGTGGAACAGTGAAGAAAAAACGTCATCATAACATCCTGCCTTTGTTTAGTTGCTTGACAATAGCTTTCTGCTAGTTCTCTCTGTCCCAGCTCTCTCCTCTCCAACTTCTCCACCCACAGCTGCCAAAGTGATATGCCCCAAGTATAGGTCTGATCATGTCATTCCCCTACTCAATAAATGCCAGGAAGTCCCTATTGCCTTGAAGACCAAATATAAACCTCCTGTTTGGCATTTAAGGCCTGTTATGATCTGACCCCAACCTACTTTTCCAGTTTCAATAGCAAGTAAAGTAAGATCTTTTGCTGTTTTTGTTTTAGTTTAATCAAGAACTATAATGCCTCTATTTGTTTCAGAGTCCATGGCCATTTAGATTGTAAGGCCAAGGATCCTGGAAGGGTGGATTGTCAGGGCTGTTTTTGTTTTACCAAAAGTGACTCTGATTGAATAATGTGATTAAGGAGGGGATCTTCCCCACCCATTAATGGCCCAGGGAAGATTTGTAGGAAGGCCCACACCTTTTGTTAATGAGGGACTTGTTCTCAAGGGATGTGATGCCCTTTGGCTCTAAAAAGTGTATAGGGGCCATTCTACTTTGGGGCTTAGTTTTGGGAAGAAGGTTTCTATGCCAGTTGAGACTTTGGAAAGCCTCTAAGCAGTTCCCCAGCTTTGAAAACCCAGATGTTGCTGCTTCCCTCTTGGGTAACTATGGTCAGACGGTTGGACTTGTCTATTGATTTATGATATATGTATATATATATAATAACTTTATTATATATAACTTATGTCAGACAGTTTGGAAGTTCTATTTGTTGACTTCTGATTTCTTTGTATTTTCTCTGCAGTTCAGGGTGCTAACTTTTTCTCCTGAATTAAGTGAATGTGCTTGATTAAAATGATTGTTAACCCCTCCAAAGTTGCCTTTCTTTTTATGAATGCAGACCTAAGAACCTGTACATCTGACATTTCACCACTGTGCCTAGAATATACTGTTACCTCTTCTTCGTCAGTTAGGATTCTAACTAATTTCTTTTCAATCAGTCAATCAATCCTAATTTCCTTTCAAGTTCAGCTCAAGTGAAGGCACTTTCATAATTTATCTCTTTGAGAAGGGGAGGACTCTGAAGGGTTGGGTGAATTGGTCCCCTAGTGTGACACATTCTAGCCACTGCTGGTGACACCCCCCTCTTTCCTAACATGACATTTGGGATACCTCTCACTGTGACATTGAAGTTGGAAAAATCGTACACCAATTACAGCGAGAATGGGGCAAAAGAGTTCTTCCAAGTGGAGCAGATCCATCAATTATACTTCACATTTCTTTTTAAACTTTTCTCTTCAGATCAGTCTATTTGTTCTTGCCCATGTTTAACTCATCCCTTCTGTTTCTGTACCAGTAAGCAGGTTATTGGTCCTGGTTGAAATATCTTTCCTAATTCTCTCTGTTGAGCTATGGCCTGCCCTTCCTTTCTCACCCTACTTGAGACTCTCTCTCTATCTTTCTCTATGTTTCTCTCTGTCTCTTTCTCTCTTCTTACCCTCTCCCCTTCATTCTCTTTCTTTCTCTCTCTCTGTTTCTATCTCAATATGTCTCTATCTTTGTCTGTCTGTCTTGTTGGAAGAGACCTCATAGGTCATTTAGTCTAAAGCCCTCATTCTGTGGATGAAGAAATTGGCCAAGGGAGGTTATGGGATTTACTTGAAGTCACACAGGTAATAAGCTTAATAAGAACTGAACCCAGATCCACTGACTCCAGAGCTAATTATTTACTTCTGTTCTATCTAGTCACTCTAGCAGTGTCTAACACCTTCTTCCCTCCCTCCTTTCCCCTCTCATTTACACCACTGTGTAACTCAAGTTAGTTGTGCATATATGTACAGAAGCAATTGCGTTTATATCAAATTGCATTTGCTTGTCTTGCTCCAGCACTAGAATGTAGAGCAGGGCAGTTATTGTGGCTTGAAAGCAGGAATTAAATCTTAAACTTAAGTCTATGGGTCTGAGTTAGTGTCAAGACCTGACTGAACAGTGGCCCGAGTGGACCCTGGGAGGCAAGGTCCTTTAATGGTAATAGTGGAATGGCTTGGTGATGGACCCCATCAGAGGGATGTACTTTCCAGTACAAAGCCATGTACTCCCATGTTTTTCCATTTCTATTTCTTCTCAATTCCCAGGGACATTGATTCAGCTTTTGTTTCCCTGTTGCCTAGTAAACATGTTTCCTTCTACTTTACTTTGAGAAGAGTCTAAGGCACTGCTTCTGACAAAGAATGCAGCACTGTTAATGGTTTTAGAACGTGGATAGGGACTGTTCATCTTTGCATGCTAGGACTTAGCACAGTAACTGGCCCGTGATATATATTTAATTGTTGACTAAACATGATGAAAGTGAAAGACCTCAGTGCAGAGTGTGAGTGATGCCTTATCCATCTGGACCTAGCAGTTAAGTATTAGAAGTCTTACCAGAAACTTGAAGGTGGGCATTGGGCCCAGTTGTTCGAAGGGCATCCATGTAGTTTACCTAAGTGTCACCAGGGGGCGCTCAAAGACAGCTTAATCTGGAATAGGTGTAGGTTTTCCAGAATTCTTGTTGAGTTTCTTTCTTTAAGATCAACTTGATTTTTTCTTTTGGACGTTGATGGACACTGCTCTGACCATCCATTTCTAAGCACGAAGAAGAGACAAACCTCCAAGATTCTTCAACTTCTCACTCTTGATTAGACCCTATTATCAGTTCTATCCAGAAATAGCAGAGAATAATTGAACAGGTGCAGGAAGCTGTGTTCCAGCAATCAATCAACATGCATTTATTAAGCACCTACTGTATGCCAGACACTGTGCTAGGTGTTAATGATTTAATCTCTCCTGGCAAGGAGGCCACATTTAAATGTCTAAAACAGCATGTCCACTTATAAGTATATAGAGAGCAAATAAAAAAACTGAGCAACTCTCCAGGAGAAGTAGATGGCAGCATCTAAATGGACTGGTCCCTAGTGACCAGCAAAGCAGAGTCTCCTGGCTTCAGTACTGCAGCTCAACCTTGTCTGCCTTTGCCCACCACCTCAGGGCCATGCGGGCCATAACCACTTCTATTCTGCCTGGCCTGGAAAGTTTACAGACATCATCTCAACACACAGTGGCATTGTAGGAGTAGAAAAAGGGCCAATTATATTTCATTCTTTGCCTAAGGATACTGGCCCCCAGCTGTTGCACCTGCAAGCAGGCTATGTCCTGGTTGGAGTATCTTTGGTGCAGGTATTCATTGTAAGAGGGCAGAATTGCTATAGGTGACACCTTGAGGTTCCTGGAGCTTGTTTGGTGAGTTTATGAGTGTGTGCATGTATGTGTGCATGTATGTGTGAGGGATGCATGTCCTTGTGTGGCATCTTCCTCCCTTTCTGGTCTTTATAGCCATCATGGAGGCAGAATGGTACAGTGACTTAGGTGCTGTACTTAGAGTTGAGACAACTTCGATTCAGATCCCCCTTTGTCTACTTAGGAGCTGTTTGATTTTGAGCAAGTTAGCCTCTTTGAATTTTAGTTTTCTTGTCTGTAAAATAAGGGTATTTATCTCAGAAACCTCTAAGCTTCCTTCTAGCTTTATATCTATGTCTATATCTGTGATCCTGTGGTTCCCCCTGTTTTGGGAAAGGGAGATTTGGGGTCAAGGGAAAGAAGAGACTTTTTGAGCACTTTCATACACGGTCTAGAATGAGCTGCCTACTTTATATAAATCCTATCAAGTGGAATATGAGAGTGCTTAGCACTAATAACTGAATTTTAGCTGAGAGTTTTGTTTATTCGTAAATTGTATTTTACTGCTATTATAGTCAATTATATTGAGGGCTGCTTTCTAACGGAGTTGGCAATGGTGTTACCACAGAAAGAGTCCTGGACTAAACACTAGGAAACTTGTATTCTGGCCCTGCCTGGCCATCTTAATAAGAATAGCTAATATTTAGATAATGCCTACTATGTGCCTGACACTGTGCTAATCGATTAACTTCACAATTTTTATCTCATTTCATCTAACCCTGAGAGATAAGTGCTGTTATGATCATTCCTTTTTTACAGTTGAGGAAACTGAAGCAAACAGAGAATAAATGACTTACCCAGGGTCACACAGCTTGCAAATGTCTGAGGTCCGATTTGAACTCAGGTCTTCCTGATTCCAAGACTAAAGCAGAGCTTCTTAAATTTTTTCTACTAGAAACTCAAATCCTTTTCAGCATTCAGCAGCTGAAGTGTGTGGCCTGAGGGCATGCTCAATGCAAAGTGTGCCTGCTTTGTGTTCTGAACCAAGGTTGCAGTGAAGTTAGTTGCTCCATGTAACACAGGCAAGTGCTACCAGAAACATCTCAAATTCATTATGCGTTTGATTTTGAATTAATTTTTGGTCTTTGTGTGTTCAGAAATCTTTTTACTGTTGCCAATTTTTTGAGACCCCCTATGGACTCTCAATCCACAGCTTAAGAAGCCCTGTCCTACAGAACTGGCTGCATTCATAAGTAAGAACTCGTATGCGTGTAACTAATTATGGTTTGCCAAGTGCTTTCCCCAACAATCCTGCGAGGTCTTGAACTGAGGTATTATTTCTCCCATTTTTACAAATGGAGGAACTGAGGTAGAAAGATTGCAGAGGAAGGAGCTCAGGTTTTTGAGTTAGAATTCAAATGATAATTCAGTTTCAAGATCATAGATAGAGAACTGAAACGTGACTTCGAGGGAGCTGAAGAAACTGTGGCCCACATCGGTAAAGTGATTTGCTTGAGGTCTTACAGACAGTTAATAGAAGGATTCAAACCCAGGTCCTTGGACTCCAAATCCAGTGCTCTTTCCACTCTACTATGAGATCTAGGTGACTGGTGCTGTCTCTTAGTCTAAAGGTGCAAACACGAGGTCCAATGTAGCCCACAGCACTCCTGAGAGTAGCCTGAACCAGATTAAAATGTAATTGGGAAATATTTAGCAAAATCAAAGATCTTTATTCTGAATATAGGTACATATAAATATATAATAGATGTAAGTAATAAAAATATAATAGTAAAACTACGCATAATAAATATAGGTATATGCATATATGTGCATATATTTTACAGCAAGCAGAGGATACAGTGAATAGAGTGCTGGATCTAGAGTCAGGGAGACCTGAGTTCAAATGTGACTTTGGACACCCTAATCCTGGACAAGTCCCTTAACTCCTGCCTGCCTCAGTTTCCTCATCTGTAAAGTAGGTTAATAATGGCACCCACCTCCCAGGTATGTTGTGAGGACAAATGAGATAATGTTTGCAAAACGTTTTGCAAACCTTAAAGTACTATATCAATGGTAGTTAATGGCTATTTATTTCCCCTCTCCAGAGGGAAGAAGGCCCTTGAAGTTAACACCATTCTAAAAAGTAAACCTATCCTCACACATACTGTAATGAAAAGGAGTCAGAGAAACCATAAGTCAGACACTATTGAATAATTCATGACAGGCACAGTTTAAGAGACCTTACAGCAGAACTGAAGATGACTGAGGCTAGAAACCTGCTGTGAAACCTGGGCAACCAGAAGGATGCCGTCAACGCAAACAGGGAAAATAGGAGGAGGAGAAGGTTCGAAGAAAAGGGATGATCATTAGTGATGGTTTGGACATCCTGAGTTTGGGATGTCTATGGGATATTCAGTTGGATGGGTCCAACAGCCGCTTGGTGATACAGAACTGACTCCTAACTGGGTATATGGATTTAGGAATCATCTGTATAGAGATAATGATGGATCCAATGGGAAGCGATAAGATCTCTGAGAGAATATATGGAGGGAGAAAGGGGGTTCTGGACAAAGCTGTGGGGCTAGCTTCTTCCTAGTTGGGAGGCAAGACTGTAATGATAATCTGTTAAAGGGACCCGAGGAATCATCAAGCAAGCAAGAGGAGAAGCAGGCTGGAGGAAGAGAGAGGATAGAGTAGAAGAGGAAGGTGGTACTTCATGGCAAAGCTCAAGAAGGAAGGGGGCTGAGAATGGGCCATTGGTGAGGGCCATCAAGACTTCCTGGTAACCTCAGAGAGAGCGGCTTCAACAGAATGGAGGTTAGAAGCCAGACGTCAAGAATTGAGAAAACAGTGGGAGGAGAGGAAGTGAAGGCAATGAGGGCAAGTAGCTTCTCCAGGATACCACCCTGTGCCCCCTTCCTGCCCCCCAGTTCCTTCAAGTGGTCTTTTTTTTTTTGCATGATTTTCTATCCCCTCCTGTTGCAGCTCCCTTCTGTGGACACACTCTTTTCCCAATATCCTTCCTAAAAGGTGGTGTCTACAAGGAAACACAGCACTCCGAGTGAGGTCATAGCATGCACTAGTAAAATAACATTATCACCTCCCTTGTTCTGCTTAAGGCTGAATTAGTTTTTGCAGCTGCTCCATCACATTGTGAAACCATAGCAAACTTGCAGTCCACTAATATTCCAGATCTTTTTTTTGATGAATTGTCATCTAACTACCTTCCCCCACCTTGTGTTCACAAAGTTGGCTTTTTTTTTAAAATGACGTTCAAAAAAGCAAAATGTATGGCTAGGGAAGGCTAAGTGTGTGGATCTGCCAGCAGTGTACTATATTATCATACCTCCCTCCTGGGAGCCGACAGTACTGTCTATGTTATCTTGTTACTTTTGATTCATCAATCAGTCTTTTCAAAGTGCATTTGATATACTAGGTACCATGCGGGGCTGACACAGATAATGAAGGGAAAAAAAATCTAATCTTTATCCTCAAAGAGCTTAGTGGAGGAAACATTTGTGCACATAGATGTATATACAAAATTGATACGAGACATATGAGGTAATTTTACATGAGAGACATGAGTTGGAGGATGAGATCAGGAACAGTCTCATGTCTGAGCTATGACTGGAAGCTTGAGATGCTAGAAGGTGAGAGTGAAGGGGGAGGGCATTGTTGGTATGGGGAATAACCTGTGCAAAGGAATAGGAGATGGAATTTGAAGTCTTTGGACAGATAGGTGACAGCTACTGTTACTATTTCATTTTAAAGATGTGAACACTGAAGCAACAGATGTATTTGAATGACTTGGAATTCCTGGCTCCAACCATTGCTTTAAAGGAAAAGAAAAGAAGTAAATTATTGATCAGAGAAAGGAAATAGAGCTAAATAAGGAAGTAGAAAGGAAGACCCCTCATGGTGTAGGCTCACAATTTATATAACCTTGGAAGAGTAGGTGTTTCTGAGGGTGGCAATGAACTCTGACTAGTTAACAATTAATGAGAGAATGAATATTACAATGAGAGGTGGGTTATGTTCCAGTAAGGGTCTTGTGCAGGGATGTGGATCACCTAAGTCTTCATCAAAGAGACATCGATTTCTATATCACCTGTCTAACAAAAGGGAGAATCCACATTTTCCCAGACCTGTTTGAATAAGTCTAATGAGCAGGAATCCTCCTGTTAGCCTAAACTTAGAATTTCTTTTACTGTCTTTGATTTAATCTTTCACCTGGGCAAGTCTTTGAGAAAGATTTTCCACACTGGGTGATTTCTAGATGAGGAAATATAAAAGGGGAAAAAATCTTGGTCCTAAACCAATAATTAGTTACTAATACAAAACAGAAATAATAATTTCTCTCAATCTGCCTAATCCTGGACATTTTGTTTCTCTTTTAAAAAATAATACATTCTACTGATTAGATTTCCCCTTGTGTCCATCACCCTTCCCCTACTGAAGAGCCATCCCTTTTAATAAAGAATTTTTTTAATGGGTAAGGGAACCCTGATCAACATATTGAAAAAAATCAGGCATTTTATGTGATATTCAAAACCTGTAGTCCTTCACCTCTGCCAAGTAGTAAAGGGAGGTGTCCTCTCACATCCCTTCTTACGGACCAAGTTCTTTACACTTTGAAATATTTAATTTTTATTATTTTGCGCTTGTGGACTTTCCATTTCCATAATAGTAGTGACTACTGTTTTCTTGACTCAGTGACTTCATTTTGCATCTGCTCATCTAAGTCTTTACATGTTTTTTCATGCAGTCTGGTTGTCTCATTCTAAGTTTTCTTGTAGTTACTTTGCTTTTGCCTGACTTGTGATTTAATGAGTAGGGGGAAGTCCTTGTAAGGAAACTTTCTTTACCAGTCAAGGTCAGCAACTGATTTGCAGTTTTTAGTTTTAGAGAATTGCCTCAGGGCACTGAGAAGTTAAGTGACATGCCAGGTTCCCACAGCCAATTTGTGTCATTGATGGAACTCAAACCCACTCTCTCTGTCTCAGAGGAAGTACGCTCTCTATCTTCTACCTAATCTGCCTCTCTGGTTTTCATTAGGACTTGATAAATACGAACCAATCAATACAGGAAAACCTATAGGCTCCAGGTTCAGTTAAGATCAAATTGCTAATTTAAGTGAAGATAAAATCCACAGAGAGCTAGTGCCTATGAGTCCTGTTTATCACCAGGCCTGGCAGAAGAGTGCCAAAGTAAAGGCTCAGGTCTCTGAAGAGCAAGAATTAAGGCCATTCAGGGAGGCAGGTGATAGGTACAGAAGCATCATAGAGGTTTTCTTTTCCTAGAATAAGAAAATTACAATTTTTGAGATATATGACCCAGCAAAACCTAGGGGAAATTGGCTGAATATTTTAGAACTACAGAGCTTGTTCATCTCTGAAACCTGAGAATGGATAAATAAATGATACATATTCCAGATACATTGTCTGTACTCCATAAATATTAATTGAACTGGATCAAAATGAATGTGGGAAATTCTGGAAACTAAGTCAATTCTTGTGAAGGTATGACAAAGCAATCAATGAATAAGAGAGAGTTACTTTTCAGGTTAGCCTGATGTAAATTCTGTGGAGATAGAGGACAGACTGCATAACTGATTTCTTCTAATGTGTACAGTGCTGTGACCAAGGTTCTAGTCTCAGCCTGGTACCTCAAGGCAGAACTCCTCAGGAAGATTCAGTGACTTGTGAAAATCCTCCTTCCGATGGCTGGGACTGCAAGGCATGATCGAGAGATGGCAATCCAGGCCAAGAGAAGACTTGCTACAGCCACAGATCCCATTGAAAGACTTCGGCTCCAGTGCTTAGCCAGAGGGTCGGCAGGCATCAAAGGCCTTGGCAGGTAAGAGGGAAAGATCCAATGACATCGCAGTGTGTTGGCCGGAGCACTAGACTAGTGTTGGGGGCCAATAATTCAACGACATGACCTTGCATCAGTCATTTTGATTTCTACACTGAGGAGCAGTATGACCTTAGGAAAATCACTTCATCTCTTTGAGTCTTAGTTTTTTCACCTGCAAAATGGGAGTAATTACTCTTTTGCTACCCATCTCAATCCAGCACACCTCAACTCGAGCACTATGAAAGTGCCTGCTGTGTGCAGGGCATCATTCTAGGTGCCAGAGATACAAGGAAAGCTGATCCAGATCCTATTCTTGAAGGATATAACAATGTCATAAGAACATGAATAGCTAGGATACAAGAACTATACTTATGGCAATGTTCTGATGTTGTATTAGATGCAGGGAAGAAGAAGGGAAGGCCTAGAAAATCCTTGCCCTCAAGGGCCTTGTTTCAGACAGCTGGGAAAAAAGTACTTACTGATTGTAGTCAGTGTAGAGTAATGGAAAGAGGACTGGCTTTAGAGCCAGAAGACTTGAATTAAAAAAATCCACTCTGCTGCTTCCTACCTGTGTATGACCTTGGGTAAGTCACTGACTCCCACTGGACCTTGGTTTCCTCAGCTGTAAAATGAGGTGATTTGACTGGATGACCTCTAAATCTATGATTGTATGAAACCTTAAAAACTAATGAAATCTGAATAGTTGCTCTTAATTTTTGCCTTTTGTCATCAATAAAATAAGAGTGTTAGACTGGATTATTTCAGAAGACTTTTCCAGTTTTTTGATTCTTAGTGGCCATATCCGAAGGAGACTCTTTGCCATGCCTGAAAAGGGCTGCATGAATATCCCAACCTCCCTGAGACAGTTTTATTTTTTCCATCTCTCCCTTTCCTCTACTTTTTAAAATCAAGCAATAAAAACAAACAAAAAACCTCCAAAACACAAAACCTCAGAGCTCTACCTATGCTCTGAGTTTATCTTTCTTTGTTTCCTCTCTGACTCTGAAATATAGTGGAATTTTGAAGGGACAAGAGTCCCTTTCCCCCTCCATTTGTGCATAACTTGTAGCCCCTTCAAACTGCTCAAATATTTTTGATTCAACCTTTAATCAACAGTAAGCATGAATTTATGAAGCATCGATCTATCGCAAGCCTAGTACTATGCCAGATGCTGAGAAAACAAATGACAAAGACAAAGAAGAAACAAACTCCAGGCAATCCTTTCTCTAAAGTAGCTTATGTTCTATCATCAACACATAGGGTGAAAGCAGGTGTTTTTGTTCCCTTGGCAACTACATGACTCTGACACCAAGGAAAGGTACTCTCAGGAACCTGAGAAACTTCTTGGAACACTGAAGCATTCCCTGCTGAGCCTGGCAGCTGCTACACTTTGGAGAGACCTGTGCTTGCTTTAGAAGGATTTGGGGCCTTGGCCATATGTTGGTCAGTTTGCTGTGTCTGTGGAGCGCCCCTGAGTTCAGAGCACAGCAGAAACCAAGGGAAAGATTTGAATGTGAACGTGAGGAGGCACAAGGGACCAGGGAGAATAACAAATGGGTTTTTGCAGAAAGGTGTTTGTTCTCCAGTCTTTACGTAGGGTTGGGGATCTGGGTTCAAGGCTCACGTAGTCAGTTGGCAGTGACAAGAGTTCCTTGTGGATCTGCAGATGAGGTTGGGGCATATCTAGCTGGGGGAAGGTGAAGGGTTGGGACAGGGTCAGGTACTTTTAATGCTATAATATGAGGGCACCACAATCACTGTCATTATTTTGTCTGGCCACATCCGTCATCCCTGATGGAAATCTAGCTCATCCTTGTTCACTATCCACTCTAGTCAATTGTTTCTTAGAACTGGGCGAGGATCCCTCTCCCCAGGGTGTCTGTCCTGTGGTGGTGGTATCTCTGATACAGAGGCAGAATTTAGCTTGTTTACACCACGAGTACAGGAACTATACTTTCATCTCCTTTTCATGCCCACTTCAGTGACAAATAACCTCACTTTTATAAGGTGTTTTGTGGTTTGTAAAGCATTTTACAAGCTATCTCATGTGAGCCTTCCCCACATGCTGTGAAATAGTGCTGTTTTATAGATGAAGAAATGAAAGCCCAGAGACATTGAGACTTGCCCAGAGTCACACAGCTAATAAATTCCAGAGGGAGGATTTGAACTCTCCTTCCTGACTACATGACATCCTATACAATAAGTTCCTTTTTTTCCTTCTTTTTTTTTTTTGGAGGCAATTGGAGTTAATTGACTTGCCTAGGATCACACAGCTCTTAAGTGTCAAGTGTCTGAGCCTGGATTTGAACTCAGGTCCTCCTGATTCCAGAGCCAGTTCCCTACCTACTGTGCCACTTAATTTCCCCCACAGTACTTTCTTAATAAATACTTATTGATTTGACCCGATATACCTTAATTCTCTGTTTCTGAAGAAAACTGGTAGATTCATTCTCTGTTGGTTGCTCTATCTAAATCCTTTTATATTTTCTATGAAGGTAGCCTTTTAGGGACCCTTCCAGATATACATCCTATAATTTTATGAAATACAAAAGATTCAAAGATCTGGCATTGTTACTTGTAGCAACAGAGAAAAGAACTGGCATTTCTCAGGGACCCTTAACTGAGGGGTCACATGGCAGAGTGCTTGGAGGACCAGCCTTGGAATTGGGAAGACCTGTCTTCAAGTCCTGCTTCTGAGACACAATTGCTTTGTGGTCCTCCACAAATCTCTTGATTTTCAGGATCCCTAGCATCTCTCTAAGTTTAGTTTGCCCAAGGAGCTGCAAATCTCACTTGGGGAATGGATTTTCACACTGGGAGCATCCCTGCATTATAGTAAGGAAGAACGAACATTCTTTTGGGGGCAGAAACTTGTGAATTTGCCATTTCCTCTTCTTCAAACCTGATTGATATAGGTAGGTAAGAGTCAGCTACAGACAGTATTTATCAAGAAGTAATGAATTCCCCTTAATTCAGCAAGCATTTATTAATCTTTAGTAACACTTCCAACCTAAGATTGAGCAAGAATAAAACTTAGCCCTTCCCAATGCAAATTGTGTATGTGGTATTAGTCAGGAGTTTTTTGTGGTTGTTGAGTTGTATCTGACTCTTCATGACCTTATTTGGGTTTTGTTTTTTTTTTGGCAAAGACACTGTAGAGGTTTGCCATTTCCTTCTCTGGCTCATTTTACAGATGAAGAAACTGAGACAAAGGGTCTGTAAAAGCAAGGACCCTAACACATCCAGGAGGGTCTGCTGTACAGGTTCTTTGATCTGCTTTACTAGTAGGAAAGACAAGTTTTGGGGGGTCATCAGTCACTTTAATCAAGTACATGTATCAAGGGGACAAAGTCAGCACCTTGAACTTCAGAGAAGATACAAACAGAGAAACAAAGATCAACCAGCAGACAGGGCTTCCAACTGTCCGACGTAAGCAATGCATTCATCACAGATCAACAGATAGATCCTGTTGTTTGACCATACGTACGTATGGTTACCAGAGAGAGAAGCGCCAGTATCTGGTTTTTCAAAGCCAGGGGCTGCTTAGTGGCAGATCCATTAATGGGTGGGGAAGATCTTCCCATTAAGAAGCAAAATTGTGTTAACAATAAGCAAAAAGGGTCACATAGCTAATAAGTGTCTTTAGTTGGATATGAACTCAGGCTTTCCTGAGTCTGGGACCACTGCACTATCAGCTGACCCTACCTAGGACAAGGCTTCTCTCAACACTCTCTGCATCGTAAAAGAGTCCCTATCACAGAACTGGAAAGGATACAGGAGAAGTTCTCGCTGATCTTGTTCCAGAATAGAAGTCTAACAATCAATGATAAATGGTCAGTCAGGCTTCATTTGAAGGCCTTAAGTAGGAGTGGGATGAGGAACCCAGCACTACATCCTGGGGCAAACTCATTCCACTTTTGGACATATTTAATTAATTGGCAAAATGTTCATGCATCGAGTTTAAATCAGACTCACTGAAATTCCTCCTCATTGCTTCTACAGCTGTGCCTTGAGGATAAATAGAACAAATTCAACCAAGCTGGTCAAAGTACTTCACACAAGCCTTCTCCCATCTCCATGCCTTTGCACAGGCTGTTCTCCATACACACATGAATGTACTCCTTCTCTCCTTAACCCTGTTTCTTAGAATCTTTGGCTTCTTCCAAAGTTCAACTAATTTTCCACTTCCTACTGTCATGTACCCTGCCCCCGGCCCCGTCAGATAAAAGCACCTTTCTCCTGAAATTAATTTGTTTTTACTTCTTATATTTCTGTATCTGTGTATATGTTCTTTGCTCTATATGATATAAGCTTCTGGAGGGAAGGGAGGCTGTTTAGCCTTTTTCTCTCCAGTACCTGGCTCAGCTCTGGAGACATATTAGGAATTTAATAAATGCACTCCTTGATTGATTGACTACTAAAAGGCATCTCTTATTTTGTGTAATAGCTCTTTAAATACTTGAAGACAGTTACCACATCCCCTTAAGTTTTCTCTTTCCTCAATTTTCCTGGATGGGATAGTTTGGCCACAATAACTCAGAAGGCTGCCAAACTCAGGCTTATACTAACAGTCAGGACTTGATATTGTGGCCCATTGTGGTGGTTTGGTCTTCATTTCAAGCTAGTTGATGGGACTTGTCACCTGAGAATGGACTTGCCCTCTCTAAATGGGAAAATTTCCTCATGTTGCTTCTCTGTGTTCTGTTAAGAAAAAATGAACATTAGCAGGGAGGCATTGTGGGGAGGTGGAGAGCTTGCTGGGTGTCAGAAGACTGACTCTCCCTCTTAGCAGCTCTTGTAACCTTAGGTAAATTCCTTAACATCTCTTCACTTTAGTTCCCTCCTTTGTAAGTGAGAGGGCTGGACTAGGTAACCTTGAATGTCCCTTCCAACTCTAAGAGTTTCTACAATCATCAAGGACCTAATTTCTGCATGAGTTGGTTTCCTGCCTGTGAATGGTAGGTATTGTTGCATTCTCCCAAATGGAATATAATCACCATGTCTTTTATCTCATGGCTCATCTCAGGGAGATAACTTGTAGCATGTCCTATTCATGTTTTATTTTAAGTTCCATTTTTGAAAAAGTTTAGGACATATTGTCTCAGTTCAGTCAGAGAGGACAGAAGAGAGGGATGATACTAGTGGGTCATATTTATATAGTACTTGGAGTTTGGCAAAGCACTTTACATGCATAGCTTATCTCCTTTCTGAAGTGTCTATATTTTTATGATGAAAAACCTTGATATTGGTTTGCCTTTTTTTTTTTGTACTCCCACACCTGTTTTTCTCTTAGTGGTGATGTGTATGCATTCATATGTGTGTGTTTCCTTCAGAGTATTTCGGATTATGGATGACGACAACAGCAGAACCATTGACTTCAAAGAGTTCGTGAAAGGGTTAAATGATTATGCTGTGGTGATGGAAAAAGAGGAAGCACAAGAACTCTTCAGTAAATTTGATAAAGATGGAAATGGCAAAATAGATTTTAACGAATTTCTTCTCACATTAAGGGTAAGTTTCGGGGCATTACATCTGTACTTGGTTTTCCAATTGTTTGCTCTATAGTTTGGTTTTTGTCTTTGGTACCTGTTGGCTCACAATGGAGGTGAGTGGACGAGGTGACCTATAATGTCCCTTCAAACTCTAATCTCCCATCTCCACACCTTTGCACAGGCTTTTCTCTATACACACATGGAATGTACTCCCTCTCTCCTTAACCCTGTCTCTTAGAATCTTTGGCTTCTTCCAAAGTTCAACTAATTTTCCACTTCCTACTGTCATGAAACAGTAGGGATTCTAGGGTCATCAAGGACCTAATTTCTACATGGTTTGGTTTCCTCTTGTGGATGGTAGGTATTGCTACATTCTCCCAAATGGAAGACCGATAATTACAATGTGGTTCAGGGGAGAAGAAAGGAGAATTCCCTGCCTGAGAATTTCTAAAGCCATTTGGACCATTTATGGATATGCAGCAAATGACAGTTAAATAAGCTCATCACACTAAGTACAGCAGTGCTTTCCTATTAGGTTTGCCTTTTTTTCCTCTTTCTGTAGCCCCCCATGTCCAGAGCCAGGAAGGAGGTCATCATGCAGGCCTTCCGGAAATTAGACAAGACAGGTGATGGTGTGATAACGATTGAGGATTTACGTGGGGTGTACAACGTAAAACACCATCCAAAGTACCAGAATGGAGAATGGACGGAAGAGCAGGTTTTCAGAAAGTTTCTGGATAATTTTGATTCACCCTATGACAAGGACGGCTTGGTGAGTGAAGGAATGTAAAGTAAATGGAGCTTGGCTAACTCAATTTAGCTGTTCATTGTGAAAAGGATTGGTGAGTTTAGAACTAAACACATTTTCCATCATATCTGGCTGCAAATGCAGAGAAAGAAAGCAAGGAAGTTCTTTATCAGAGTTTTAAAATGTTGACAAATATTGAAGTACTAAAAATAGCTAAAGCAGCCAGATATGTTGTCACTGTAGCCACAGAAGGAAAACTTTCAGTTATCTGATCTCCATACATGGTGGGGGAGTGGGCTGCTTCGTTTAATTATATATTATTCTGGTTAACAAAGAGTTACCATCAATACCATTCATGAATGATCAGTTTCTCAAGAATTAGATACTCCTATGCTATGTTTTAATCTCAATACGATCCAATCTTTCTGGGCAGGATTTTGAAAGCATTTCAAAGTCTTCATTTCTTGTGTCACTATTACCAATAAGAGCTTTTGACTGCATGCTAGAGAGGTGAAAACAGCGTCTCTCAGAACGGTCCTTAAACTCAAATTTGGAATTAATTTATGTTCCCAATGCCTGCTCATAATAGACACCCTAAAGACTTGATTTCCTGAGTGGGGGATGGGGTATACCTTTGACATGATTCCTTAGACCACCTTCTGCTGGTTTCTTTTTCTGTTGTTGCTGTTGTTTTTATTGATAACAGCAGCAACTGGGAGGTTTCTTCCTAGGAGAGTGTTAGGAACCTTAGGGACCTCCCTGGAAGGGACTTAAAAGGTCATCTATCTGTTCCAATCCCCTCCTTTTGTAGATGAGAAAACGAAGACCCTGAGAGTCCTAGGACTGGTAAAAATATAAAATCAACCTCTCTTTTAGTGGGGGAGGGGTATGCACTTAAAAATAGTCTGACAGAAAGGAAAAATGAAGATGGGAAAAGGAAAAATTATCTTCTGAAGGAGTTTTCCACAAATCTGTGGTGAGCCTTTATTACTAGATGGGCATCTTCCAACATTTTGGAAAAAAGAGACAATAGAACCTTTTAAATAAGCAATTTTCCTTTTAGTTCAGAAAACTACTTCAGAATGGTAGAAAATACTCTAGACTTGGAGTCAGGAGACCTGAATTCTAGTCCTCACTCTGTCACTAGCTGTATGACTTTGGATCAGTCAGTTAAAAATAGCTAACCTCAGTTTCCTCATCTTTAAAATAAGGGGCATTGACTAGATCTCTAAGGCCCTTTCTGACCTTAAACTTATTTAACCAGGAACTATTTTACTCATAGGATCAACCAATAATATCAATTTTCCTGTTGACAATTCAGTTTAACTTTGAACTATAGTGGTAAAAATATGGGATGACATATTATCCTTCACATCAAAGAACTCTTTACTTTTGTGGTGGCTGAAGATACCAGCAGTAAACATTTTAATACCCAAGATTACTGGGTTTAAAGTAAGCCTTTCTTTAAATATTAGAAATATTCCTGAAAAGTTTCATGTAAACTACACTTTTTTGAATTATACCATGTTTTAATGGTACTAGGGAAATTCAACATATGAAGGAATCCTCTACTGAATCACTTTGTGCTTGCATTATCAGCTCCAGATTTTTTTATTTTTTACATGGAATTCTCTCAGACTGAGGCATGCCTTTATGGAATAGCCACCAAGCAATTCTGAAATTTAAGAAATAGTGGCACAAAGGTAGATGAAGGGCTAGACAGGGGATTAAACAATAAAAACTGGAAAATCTCTAAGAAGAGATAGTAGGGGACAAAGATATCTGGAAAACCAAGTGAGAAGTACAATAATGAAACCACAGGGGAAACCAAATATTGATAGACAGGGGTCTTGGCGGAAGTTGACCTTTTAAGGAGTATGCAAATTGGTTATAATATAAATGAGCCATTAGGGAAACTAAAAGTTCCAATAAGAACTATTTCAAATTTCACTGGATCTTATCCACACCCATTGAAGGTTACAAAGTTACTGACAAACGTTGAATGCTGAGATATCTAACCAACTTTTTCTTTTTCTATTTCTCTAGTTACTGTTGGATTACTTGGAGGTCTGCTCTGTGGATTATTCAGACTCAATTTTGTGTTTTCTTCTTCCTGTTTTAGGTGTTCTCTCTTTTCCTTTCTCTCCTTGACCTCATTAACACTTTCATTAGAAAGATACAAAGATGAAATTCAAATCATGATTACCCTTAGTAGCTATAGAGATTTAAAACATAACAAAAATGAAGTAGGCTTTGCAGCTATGGGCTGCAAAGGGGATTTTAAAAATTCCTCTGTGAGTTTCAGGTGTCCATGCCATCCTTATTCCTTAAGGCATAATTGAATATGACTTTCTTAGTTAGCCACTCTTATAGATAGCCACCAATAAATGGTGGTACTCCTTGAGTTGAATTCATGGGTAAAGTCAGTCAAAAAGTCAAGAAAATCAGTTAGATAATTGGTTGGAATTTGATGACTTCCACCCCCTCTCAACTAAATCAACTACTTAGATAATTAAACTGGTTATATCTACTGATTTGGCCTAATAGGCTTATGAAATAAGATAGATCACATTTTTTCCTCTCTTTTTCAAAAAAGCAAAGTATCCTAAACTCCACACTTAGAAGAAACTCAGTGGCTTAATAAAACTGAGCATAAGCACATATAAAACTGAAAAAAATAGAAACTAGTTTTGTCTTCTTCTGATTTTCATATAATGAAACATTTGCCTCTTACGAAAGCAGATAATAGAAGATCATTAAACTGGAATTCTGTCTCAGCACTGAGAACTAAACTTAAGTCTTTCAAAGGCAATAAATGACTTTGCTGGGCTTAACCTACCATGGCAACGACCTGTTCAATTTCAGTTATGTCGCAGAATGACAATCTCAACCATAGTTAAGAAAACAAATTAGTTGTGTTTTGAGTATCAATCTCACATATCTTCAGCAGGCATGCTCTTGATCTTAAAGCAAGATGACGTTGATAGTGTGCCACTTTTAAAAAAATTTAAATTGGTCTAGAAATGATCAAACCTTCTTTCTTCATTCTTTGTATCCTCTCCTCTTCCCCTTATTTTTCCCTTAAAAGGCATATTCCCTTTGGAAAATGTTTTCCTCACATAAGTCTTTACTGTCCATTATTGGATTCTTTTATTTCAGGGGCATTCCTTAGCTGCTTTAACTTGAAAGTCTTTTGGATTCCAGTTTTTCTTCTGTATCTAGGCAATAGAGCAATGAGATGTGAAGATTGCCCTTTCTGTTTTAAACTTTCCCACTGCAGGTGACACCGGAGGAATTTATGAACTACTATGCGGGAGTGAGTGCATCGATAGACACGGATATCTATTTCATCATCATGATGAAAACAGCATGGAAACTCTAAACGTATGAGCTGGGGAACCAGGGTTCTCTTTTCAACTACTTGCTTCCAAATGATTAACGTATGCTGGCTAGTGTGACCACATTCACTTCCACTTCTATCTTCATGTCACCAAACAGTGCCTGGTTATGGCAAGAGAAAAGGGCAAAAGGCAGAAACCCAGCCACAACAACTTTTAGGTTGGAATGTTTTCCATAGATACATTTCCCATTCTTCCCAGGGATCCTAATTCTAGAAGAAGTTGATTAGTTTTAGTTGCTGTAAATCTTCAGTTGGTTTGTTCTAACAAGTTATATTTTTCCTTTGCAACAGAAGGGGTAATGTAGTTCAATTTCACAGAAAATTTTTTTTAATTGTTTTTGTTATCACAGTCTATAATTCAAGTGGATCTCTTGGAATGCAAGCTTCTTTTTTCTTAACGTCTCTTTGTGTCCCTAATATTTAGCACTATTCCTGACATACAGTGAGTATTCGACAGATGTTTGTTGATTGATTGTATGGTCTTAAATACCAGCAGATAGATTTTAGGGGAAGGAGCAGGTACAATGAAGGCAGTATGGCTCTGGGGAGCAAAGGACCTGGAGTTCCAATCCTGCCCCTGTTGCTTGTTCTACCTTTATGACTTAGGGTAAATCATCCAATCTCTCCCAGCATCTGTATCTTCACAAAATGAAGTTGTTGAATGAGTTGGCTCTTGAGGTTCCTTCCTACTCTAGATCTATGAGTGTGAATAACACTTTGGTGAAATGAATGATTACAGATGCAAGTTTTCTATGGGTTACTAAAATTTGCTTGTGTAGCGACAGGTAGGTGAGATATCTTGACTTCTGCAAAGACAAAAGCTGAAAAGAAACCGTATTATCTTCTCTGACCTGCAGCCTACAGACTGTGATCATCAGTTGGCATTGAAGCCATTGGTTCCCTGGGTTCTAGATGCCGCTTCCTGATGCTGGATGGGCCTTGCTCTTTTATTCTGCCTGTATCTATTTAGCCAGTGTGACTCATCACCAGGACTAGGTGGTGGATAGGATCTTTGTCTTCCCCAGTTGTGTTTTGTTTCCTGTTTTACAGGGGCTTGAGGTGTCGCTATCAGATCTCAGCTAACCAATGTTTGTGGTGCTGGGAGGTGTATCTCATCAGATTCAATAACCTCCTTTCTTACTGTTTAAATACTGGGCCCCACGAGTCAAAAATTCAGAGTAGTCTACCTTGTCTCTGTTAATAATTATATTTCTTATTTCCCTGAGAGGAATCCTTGCTTTGAAATGACATCATGTATTTAACATGCTTTGTAAACTATAAGGCTAACACAGAAATGCAAGCTATCATCATTATTTATGGGCAGCTAGGTGGCGGAGTGATTACAGTGCCAGGCCTGGCGTCAGGAAGAGTCATCTTTCTGAGTTCAGATCTGCCCTCAGACACTTACTACCTGTGTGACTCTGAAAAAGTCACGTAACTCTGTTTGCCTCAGTTTCCTCACTGGTAAAATGAGCTGGAAAAGGAAATGGTAAACCACTCTGGTATCTTTGCCAATAAAACCCCAAATAGGGTCATGAAGAGTCAGATATGACTGTAAATGACAAAACAACACCGAAAATTATTAGTGATGGTGACAGTGGTGCTTCACCTTGAAATACAAAAGCAGCCTTAGGTGTACCTCTACAGCTCCCAGAAAGGTCTAGAATTCTCTCTTTGTTTAACGTTTACCTGGTACAAGTAGGTAGAAGAAAGAAGAAAAATGAGCACTCATTTTTAGAACTCTCCAGCACTTTACCTTAAATATTTTCTATTTGTTAAATATTCAAGTTTTTTTTTTAAAAAAAGAATCACATTGTTTGTCTTAGCCTTGAGGTGCCAGCTGAAAAAAAGAGAATGTCAAGCAATTTACCTAGCATGTTGGATATGTGTTATAGATACTGATCAGCTAGGTAAGCAATTGAAGTATTTTTAAAAATTGCATGAATATTAAAAGCCTTAGCTGTTCTTCTACTTCTCCATGGTATCAGGTTGACTCTGGCATGGGGTTACAATCACACTTTCATAAAATGCTACTAATACTTTTCTAACACATCCTTTCTGAGACAACTCTTTCTTTGGGAATTGCCTTTGCCATCCTACTTTTCCCCCTAGTCTAATGCTGTCACTTCATTTGTACAGGGCACTCTGGGTGAGGAAGCTTTCTTTACCAACACAGGACTACAACTGTTGTACAATTTATAGTGTTGGAGAGTTGTCTGGGTCACTGGGAAGTTAAGTGACTTGCTTGGAGTCACACAACCAGAGGTGGCACATGAGTCTAGGTCCTTCAGACTCTGAGACCAATCTTTTATCTATTATATTGACCATTATGTGTTGGCGTGGGAGACTTGAAGCTGCGTGTTCCACATTCTGAGGCTGGATCTTTATTCATTGCATGCTATTTCTTCCCTCCTTAAAATCTGAGTTAAAATGTTATTCCTCTCAGCTCTGATGACAGAATGATGATTCATATCTGATATTATTTTCTAGATAGTTTCTATTAAGAGTTGGGCAAATGTAGAAGCAAATTAAAAAATTATTTTTAATGACCAAAATCCATCTTTTCTCCTTTTCATCTTTTGTGTTCCCATTGGAAAACAAAGGAAAACAAACCTCTTATAACAAGTATGCATCCTTAAACCAAATTCCCATGTTGGCTGTGTACATCATTCTGCATCAAGTCTATCACCTCTCTGTCAGGAGGTGGGTTGGAAGCATGTTTCATCACTGGTCCTCTGGGGTCATGTTTGGTCCATTGTTAAAAGTTTGGATTTTAGAAACTTTTGTAATTCAAAGGAAAAATAAACCTATGCCTTCATGTTTTTTATAAAAATGGTCCTTGGAAAGCTTCTGTTTTTGAACAGAATGGCTTTATTCCTCCAATGTCATTAGGAAAACAATTTTAACCCGGTATAAACTCTGTTGAGTTGTTACAGTTGAAAGAATCATAAATTTGGAGCCTTTAGCTGTCATTTAGACTCATCATCCTCATTTTCCAAATGAGGAAAGAAAACCTCAGAGGGTTTGTGTGACTTGCTTAAGGTTTCACAGGTAGTAAATGCTGACTTCGGAAATGGAATCCAAATCTTTTAACACCAAATTTCATGTTATTTTGAATGTACCTAATGTATCTAATCTCTGTTCCTCCCCCCAACCCAATTGGGAATGAAGGACAACAACCAACCATACAATTCTCAATTAATTAATTCCCATTTCTTAGAACTCCCTCCATCCCATTTCTCTTCACCTATTACTGGGTTGCAAAATACCACTAGAAGAAGTCATGAAATCTAACTGATTTTACCTACTAAAAATGTGTGGAATAATTCTGGAATCTCCAGACTCTTGGTGAGGGTAGCAAGGTGTGTACTCTCTTTGGGTTTGTTAGTGTGAGCAGATGACAGTGTGTAGGGGGAAAAGATAAAGCACAAAGAGAAGGGTTAGTAGTGGCCTGGGGATTCTAATGGGCACAAGGGAAATCACAGGTAGAGAAGGAGAGTGACTGAGGAGGACAGGGATGAATCCCAGGAGGAAGACTACCCTCTAAGAGACTTCAGAGTGTATGCATATGGAAACACACTATACAAACATATACTCACCTCAACTACTACTAGATGTGACTTAACCTCTCTGAGGTTCAATATGAAATAGGGATACTAGCACCAACTTCGCTGACAGTTGTGAAAAACCAAATGAGATTATAATGTAAAGTGTTTTGTAAGTGCATGTAAAATGTTTGTCTGCCATTAAATGTCCTTTAAATGTTCTCGTAAAGTACCCTTGTTAGCATTTAGCAGCATTTTGCTGAAATTTTCTTGGAGCTTCTTGCATTTAGCCTGATCCATATTCATGCATATTTAAATAGAATATAATCTATAAATATAATGAATATAAATATAAGGATAGCAATTGGATCTGTGATCAGTCAAAAGGCCATACTCAAGGACCTAGAAGGCCACAGGTTCCTCATCCCTGGAAGGATAGGAGTTTATAGTCAGTGATCAGAATTTCCAAGTTCCGTATCTTTTTTTTTAAAAACAGTAAGTTAATTTATTTATTTTTAGTTTTCAACATTGAGTTCCATAAGTTTTAAATTTTCTCCCTCTCCCTCCCCTCCTTAATTTGATGCAGGCTCTACATATACATTCTTATTAAACATGTTTTCACATTAGTCATATTGTATAGAAGAATTAGAACGAATGGGAGGAACCATGAGAAAGAAAAAACCAAAATAACAGCAAAAAAGAAGAGTCTACTTTGCTCTACATTCAGATGGCATAGTTCTTTCTCTGGGTATGGATGGCATTTTCCACCATGAGTCTTTTGGAAATGGTTTGCATTGCTGAGAAGGGCCAAGTGCAAAGTCAATCATCATATACTATGCCAAGTTCTGCATCTTAAAGATGGTACAATACGGTGAGATGGCGAGGTACATCCATGCCAATTGACAGCTGAAGTGGGAGTGGCATCTTTAGAGTTGGGGAGGCAGAAGAATCCCAAGGCACATCCTAACCATTCACAGGTTGGGAGGTGGGAAGGGAAGGGAGGAAGAATTTATATAGTACCTGTACTAAGCACTTCACATATATTAGTAATCATTGAGCATTGAGTTGAAATTTTTTCTACTAAATGCAAGTTGTCACTTTCAAGTCTTCAAGAGTTGCCCAGAGACATAGAGTCCAATTCAAATAGAAATAGATCCCTGCTGGAGGTATTTTGGCTTATTACTGTTTAGTCTTTTTTCAGTTGTGTCTGACTCCCTGTGACTCCATTTGGGATCTTGGCAAACATACTGGAATGGTTTCCTTTTCTAGTTCATTTTACAGATGTGAAAACTGAGGCAAACAAGGCTGAGTGACTTGCTCAGATCCACCCAGCTGATTTGGCTGGATTTGGATTCATGTAGATGCGTCTCTGTGGTTCCAAGCCCAGTGCCCCGTAGCTGCCTTATACCGATTTAGCAAACTGCAAATTAACATTATCCTATAGTTTTGTTTTATTATTTCCCAATTATATTTTAATCTGATTCTTGGAAGCTAAATTGTTTTATTTATTGTTATAGGTCAGAACTGAGTATGACATTCTGGACTTAAAAGACAGTCAGTAAATGTTATGTTGAATGAATGAATGGGCTTCATTTGTAATACAACCTGACATTTTGTGTCCATGTTGTTAATTTGTGCTTTGCCACAGCACTCTGACACTGGCATGTTTCTTCTGTCGAAGGACTTTGAAACATCTAATATGCTCACATAGTTGTATGAGCAGGGAGTAGATGCACCTCTGGCAATTTCTACTGATGCAGCAGTTTCTGTATTTTTGTAGTTTCAGTTTTTAGCTTAGTAATGGTAAGTTTCCTCTTCTTTGCTAATATATAATAGTGCTCTTCAAAATGTCATTTCTTTTCCTGATAATGGCTTTGCTAATTCTGGATCAGGATTAGCATGTTGTTTCAATGGTAATTGAATTATTAGGTGTTATTTCATTCACTTATATGTCGAATTCTCTCATTATGCTTCTTAAATCTGATAACTCCTCCTTGCCTCCCACCTGAACTAAGAATAATAGTTTGGAGATTTTGATGTAATTTTCATTTCTCCGTAAGGCTGGATGGCTTCCACTTAGTAAGCCAAGAAAGTTTCCAGGAAGTCAGAGCATGGAGCTTTTAGGACTTCTGAGGATTAGTGACAATCTTTTTTGACACTGGTAAGGTGGTAGGGTTGAGGTGGGAAGAGGAGCAGAGCCAAGCCTTTATTCCTTCAACTTCATATCCTATTCTGGATGGTACAGGTTAATCCACAGACAACACCCCCTCATCCCCTCCTCAGTACCCAAGAAAGCTCTTCAGGCTTTGCTGGTTAGATTATGACATCAAAACAGCTAGTTTTTTTTAGCAGCTATAGTATCCCTTCTAGGTGTCCCTTTCCCTCTTCTCACTTCATGTCACTAGTTATTGTTTCCTCTCATTACCCTTAGCTGGCCAGGGAGTTCCCAATTCAGTGCCCCAGTGAGTGTTCCCTACATGGGCAGCATCAGCATTCAGTTCTATCTGGCTGCCTCCCCACAGTGTATTTATCTAGACCCTCATTCTCTTAAGGCTCTGCTCTCTGCAAGCTCAAATATTAGCAGGAGTGAATGTAACCCATTACATGTACATGTACACTTTAACAAGTATTTCCCAGAAATCTATCTTAACCCACATGACTCTAATATAGAATTTTAGGTACCCCATGCATAGTGGGGTGATTTTTTCATTTATTGGTTTCTCCATTCATGCACACCATTTGGGTTCTGCTTTTGGGTTAGGCAGATCAGACCAGGACCCCAGTAGCAATGCCAACCTGTCTTTAACCCCAAATGCTTTTTGGTGGCATCATTCCCTAACTTTGCTCCCCTACCCCTTCTTTCTTCCCTTCCACATACAGGTTTCTCAAGAGGACTTTTTGGACTATTATGCTGGGGTGAGTGCTTCCATTGACAGCGATGCCTACTTCATTCTTATCATGCGAAAGACCTGGAGATTGTGACCTTTTGGGTTCTTGCTTCTTTCTGGAATTAAAGACTGTCCACGGGATAATTTCTGAAAGGATTTCAGCTTGATTAATTCTGTCAATGATCATATATATGTGGACTTCCGAACGATTTGCCTTTTCTCTCCTACACAGCCATTGGCATCCATTTCCCTTAAGGAAGTTATGTAAGTGCTATTGTTTCCTCACAAATAACCAAAAAACTTACTCTAAACATTAAGAGAGAAAGAATACTTGGCTAGTGTTCAAATTAAATTACCACATTTTAAACATTTTTTAAAAATTAAGACTATATCTGTTACCCTATATCTGTCCTCTTTCCCCATCTCATGGATGCTAATCTGTAAGGAATCAGCATGAGAACTGAGGAAAATTAAGTTATATCTGTTTTATAAATTACTCTGAACTTACTGTGTATTTCTTGACATTTCTTTCTAAATAACATAAAGACATGGGATTATTAAAAACAAAAACAAAATCCAATAACTATATTTAGACTTTTATACACACAAAGACTTATACACAAACACATGCGCTTGGGTGGCCCAGGTGAGTAAGTATGGTTAACAAGGATAGTGCCAGGAAGTGCTGGCTCCTTTAGGTGAATTTCCATAATTTCATCTATTAAGAGATGGAAACCATGTGCTGTGTTAGCTCATTAGGCTACCAATGAGCACAAGCACCAAGTATATGAGGATTCATACTTTTGACATTGTCACTGGATCATTCATCTCTGGCACCTGTCCTCTAGTCTTCCTTGAGACAGTACAAGGTCAGCCTTTTCCATTCCCTCCTTTTTACAGATGAGAAAACTGACATAGAGAGAAATTACACGACTCATCCAAAGTCATTCAGATAGTGTCAGAGAAGTCAGTTCTCTGATTCCATAATCTGAACTTTTTCTACTGCATCCCAACATCTTTGATAGATTTAAGGGGACTGCTGGAAGGGGGGTGGAAGAGAGAGATATTTATTTTGCTAAGTGATAGAACTTTAAAAAGATCTCGATTTAGGAATGATGCTCTAATTCCTGACTGTAGTAAACTAATGAATGTAACTGGATATTATTTCACCCAGAAAAGAAAGTTTGAGGGGGAAAAAACTTGCTGCAACTATAATTAAGTTTCAGGTTTAACCTTCAGCTTAACCCTTATCCAAAAGAAAAATATGCCCATTTACTGATTTCTTGTGGATTTGAGAAGCTCTCCTTCATCTGAACATGAGAAATGGAAAAAGGAGAAAGGAAAAATGGACTGAAGTCAGAAATGGCAAAAGAAATGAAGGAATGAGAACATGTGTAGGTCTGGGATGGCACAGAGGCTCAGCCCCACCCCAAGGGGCTTCAATATTTTCAATGCTCATCATTTTCTAATGCAGTGAATCCCACTCTCACAGATGGTCATGCAACCCAAGGAACTGCTATGAAAAGTCATTTTCAGAAAAAAGTGGAAATTTACCTTAAGAATTTTGTTGAAAAAATTTCTATTATTTTCTGTACTAGGAATTCAAGCATGAACTTTTGTTAGTTTTTTGAATTAGACTACACAGAATTCCAAAAGGCATCTAGTCATTTTTTAAAATTGACTCTCACTCTCAGATATTTTCTTTTATTGGGAAAAGTTTTTTATTGAAATGTTAACTATGTACATATGGGATGTTGCCCTCCATGCACTCATCCCCACCAGCCTCATCCTTGAGCACATAGCAGGTCCAGGGACCTATGTGCAAGTCTTCATTTCTTCCTCTCAAGGTAAAATGATGCTTCTTATGGAAATGGAAAGCCTTTAACTCCTTGTGTCCAAGTATGAGCCAACATATCCATCCTTTTGCTGCAAGGAATCTTTCTTTGAAAGAGGAGAAACTCCACTCTATCCTGGCTCTTCACTGCCATGAGAGATCTGTGCACAGAACAAAGTAGAGTTTATAGTCTCACATTAGTACTGTGTGTGTTTCTTCACAATTTGCAATTAAAATCTGAATTTTCTTCAAACCATTGGAGATTTGTATGTCTTCTTTACAGATGTCACAGTGAACATTAATATATTCCCAGGAACTTGCCTGTACTTTCGTTGTCCAAACAAGTGTAGTAGATCTCTTCTACTGTTATCTTAGCTAAGTCACTGACTTTTTAGAGTTCACCTCCTAGAATCCTTAGGATCTGCTCAAATGCCTTTTCCTTTTAGTGCCTTATTCTCAAATTACCTTGTCGATGGTTTTTCTTTTGGAGATACACTTATTTATATAGGCTTCTCTATTCTATAGAGTATTTTGTATCCTATAGAATATAGAAGGGATAGTTTCCATTTTATCTGTGTTCCTAATGCATGGCATGATGCTTGGCACATAATAAGCACTTAAGAAATGCCCCCTGATTTACCTGTAAGACTAGGGTCTGCACTATACAGGGATTAAGGCAGTTTCCAGCTTTAACATACTATATGCTATTATTTTTTGAAAAAACTATTTTAATGAATGCACTTGTAATCTAGTACATTGGTATAGTTTCATTGGTTTAAGGGAATTCCAGGTGAGGAAACTCCCTCTGCCAGTGCAGATTGGCACCTTTTCTGTCTAAATGATATGATTGTTCTTTAGGCTCAGAGAGCCTGATATATGCTCGTATGTAGTTAAATAGAATATAATCCATTAATGTAACATAGAAGCGTAAGGATAGCAATTTGATTTGTGATTTCATTGGTCTAGGGAACTTCTGGAGAGGAAACTCCTTCCACCAATGCAGGTGGACATCTTCTCTGCCACTTAGGGTCTTAGAGCAGTGTCTAGAGCACTGGGAGTTTAAATGACTTGGTCAGGTCACACAGCCAGCATGTGTCAGAGGCAGGGCTTGAATCCACATTTCCATGGCTTTGAGGCCAGCCCTCTATCCTTTATACTGTGCTGCCTAGGTGGATAGAGTGTCAGATTTGGAGTCAAGAAGATTCATCTTCCTGAGTTCAAACCTGGCCACTGAACACCACTTGCTTCAGTTTCCTTGTCTGCAAGATGATTTGGAGAAAGAAATGGCAAAGCCATCCAGTATCTTTGCCAAGAAAGCCCCAAATGGGGTCAAGAAGGGTCAGATATGACTGAAAATGAACAGTAACAAATATTAATGACAATTAATATTAACATTTATAGAGAGCTTTAGGGTTTGTCAAACACTTTATAATGACAATCTCATTTCATCCTTACAAGCACCCTGTGAGGCAAATCCTATAAGAGATTATTATTCTTTTTTTAAACGAAGGAACTAAGAGCGAGGAAAAGGTTAAGTCACTTACCCAGGACAACACACTCAGGTATTTGGGGCAGGCTTTGAACCTGTCTTTGTGACTGCAAGCCCAGCACTCCATCCACATTGCAAATAAATGCAGAAATTTAGAAAATTGGGCATTAGGGAATTCTCTCTCTCTCCTTTGTGGCTGCAGTGGTTAACAATACAGTTGGAGAGGTGACTGTGAATTAGGCAGTTGGCTGATTATTTAAATGTCACTCAACAGATGTGCTAACTTTCTTAGGACTGAAGTTTCTGACTCTGTTATGAAGCATCTGGAGGCTGGGCTTCTTGCCTTCAGGGAGGATTCTGTTAAGTATATTGCTAATATGGCATTTAGGAAGAAAAATAATAGAGCACCAGGGCCAAGCAGATGCAAAATTCTGCAGCAAACCTTTGTTCATGCTTCGTTTTCCATTAGTTTCCTATTCATTCCTCCTCTTATTCTACTTTACTGATTCTCAGAGCTGTCTTAGGTTGCTCCAGCCAAAAGTGCTATCTCTTTCCTTCGATCTCCTATAGTACATATTATCTGTAAAATACGGATTTGGACAATTTGGCCTCTAAGGCACTTTCAAGTTTAAAATACTATATTTTTATTGAAAAAAATCCTTTTAACAAATAGATAGGGGCTATATCCATGGTTTCATCAGTGTAGGCAAGTCCCAGGTGAGGAAATTCCCTCTACCAAATGTAGAACCACAGTTTCTTTGTAACTTATAATCTAAATGGCACTGTCACTTCATAGGCTCATTTAGTGAACAATTCAAGGAAATAAATGAAGAGCCACAATATCTTGTTCATCATTGATGTTTAATATAATGGTTAATTGAAGTTGCTTTTTTGTATTCCTTTCTTTATATCCTCTCCCCTTCCTCTTAACCAGGGACCGGTCCCTCCTCTTTAAATATCTTTCTCAGTTTATAGTATTTTCCTTTCCCCTTCAGATACTCCATTATCACCTGATGTCTTCTGCCTGCCCTGTAGTTCGACATTTAGTCCTGTCTTCCATAAAATGTATCTTGTGTTTTACACCTGTCACTCCATTTCTCTTCTCAAGGTAATGCCCAACCCAAAGTAACCCAGCTTTTTTCCATTTTCATAGGACTTTGCTTTCACCTAGTTAGACCATTTGGACATCAAACTGATAAAGAATCTTTTAATTTCTTAGTAGCTAATTTTAGCTTCATGTGTTTTATTTCCCAAAGGTCTTTGTGAGGGAAAAAGTGACATTAATATTGATCAGGATCCTAAGAAGATGTTGAAATAGCTAGATATGCATGGTAGAATTTGGAAAAAATGTTATACTACTGTGTCTTAATCTAGCTCTTTTGTCCTTGTTTCTGGGTCAATTTCTGTGGCAACTGGGAGTATTATGGGGCAGAAAGGGAGTCTTGTCATCCTAGTTCCATGCAATTTCTTTGTAGTTTCGTTAGGTGGAGTCTCCCAAATGATCTGATGATATACAATTTGATAGTTAGTGATTTGACGTGAAAAATATTTAGAAAAAATTCAGCAATTTAGAATTTTAGAAAAGTAAATCTTCTAACCCTAAGTCAAAGAGTTGACAGGTTCCAGGGACCTTGAGTAAGAGTGGTGGTTCCTGTGTCAAAAGGGAAGGAAGTAAACATGCATTTATTAAGAGCCTACTATGTGGTAGACATTGTGCTAAAGGGGGCTTTTTTCATACCAGTATGATCTTGGGCAAATTAATGAATTTCTCTGTGATTCTATTTCCTCATCTGCAAAATAAAGGGATTGTAACCTCCTTTCCAACACCTTCTAATGGAGATGGCTAAGAGGAAGTGGGGGAGAAGGATTAGTGCTTGCCTCCAAATACTGAACCTCCAAAGGATAGCCCTTGGAGTAAAGTGAAGGGGTAGATGTATGATTATTGTAAGAAAAATTTCCTAACGAATTGGGGCTATATAACAGTAGAATGGGAACTAACAGTGGAGTGTGTAGGTGGTGGGTTGCCTCTCACTGGAGGTGATGACTTGTCAGCTGGAGAGGATTCTTGATTAGGTTGGATTACATAGCTTCTGAGGTCCCTTTCAATTCTTATATTCTGTTGCATTGTAAACAAGGCAGAGAGATGGCAAAGCATCTGAGAAGACCATATTAAAATCAATAGCACTCTTACCTCAAGGACAGGGCCTGGGACCTTTCTTTAATCAAGCAACAAATAAATCATCCAACATTTATTGAGTGTCTACTGTATACCAGCCACTGGGAATATAAGCATAAAGAAGGAAACAATTTCCTCTCTCAAGGAGCTTATATTCTAAGGTAACATTAATAAGAGTATTCTCGATTTCCTTTGAAAAATAGAATCAGGAAAAGGACCTAAATGTACAAACATATTTATGGCAGCTCATTTCTGGGGCAATGAATTAGAAACGAGGAGATGGCTGAACAAGTTGTGGTATGTGATTATGATGGAATACTATTGCACTGTAAGAAATAATGAGCAGGATTCTCTTTAAAAAACTGGAAAAGACTTGCAGAAGCTGATGCAAAGTGAAATGTGCTGTACACAAAACAACAGCATTATTGTAAGATGGTCAACTGTGAATGACTTAGCTATTCTCAGCAACACAATGTAGATACAAGGCAACTCTGAGGGACTTATGATGAAAAATATTATCCATCCCAAGAGAAAGAACTAATGGTTTCTGAACAGATTGAAGCATACTTTTCCCCCTTTATTTTTCTTGAGTTTTTGTCTGCATTTTCTTTCACAACATGACTATAATGATATGTTTTGCATGACTACACATATAACCTCTATCAAACTGCCTGTCTTCTCAATGAGCAGGGAGTGGGGCTAGGGAGTTAGGAAGAGAGAATTTGGAACTCCAAGTTTTAAAAATGAACATTAAAAATTGTTTTTACATGTAACTGGGGAAAATTTTTAAAAATTTTTTAAAATTTTAAAAAATATATTTAAATAAAAATGTGAGGAGTCAGGAAAATGGAGACGAGATTAAGTATTGATTAAAAATAATTTCACTTTGGTAGAAAAATATCTGTCTATCTAGTTGGGTAGGGAATGGAGGTGGAAAGGTGGTACCCTTTGATATTAATAAAGAAGAGAGGGAAGAAAGGAGAGTTTTTGGTGAAAGATAATGAATTCAGTTTGAAGCATGCTGATTTAAAGATATTTATAGGATATACAATTTGAGATATCCCATAGGCAGTTGGAGATATATGACTGAATGTCAGCAGGGAGGGTAGGGCTAGATAAATGGATCTGAGAGTCATCTTCATAGAGGTGATAATTCAAGCCACGTGAGCCGACAGAGCCTTAAGAACACATGGTTAGCTGGAATGACCTGAATAAAGATCCAGTAAATAAGATACAAGTAGGAAGATAATCAGAAGCATGTAGTTTCATGAAAATCTAGAGAGAAGAAAGCACTACTGAGAAAAAGTGTGATGGACAGTGTCAAACACTGCAAAGAGCTCAAGAAGGATAAAGATAGAGAAAGGACCGTTAGGTTTGTCAGTTAAGAGATCCCTGGTAACTTTCCAGAGAATGATTTCAGTTGAATGACAAGTGGCAAGCCAGACTGCAGATAGTTAAGAAAAGAGTGAAGGAAAGGCATCTATTACAGACAACGTTTTCAAGGACTTTTCCATGAAAGGGATGAGAGATATAGGATGATAGCTAGCTGGGGTGGGCAGTAGCAAGGAGGTAGCTGATAGGGAAAAAATTGAAGATAAATGAGAGACTGGAGAGGATAAAGGGAACAATCTGTTGGAGGAGGTAAGATGGAAAGAGGTCACTTGTGCCTAGAGGGTTTTGCAAGGAGAAGGGCTACCTCTTCATGTGAAACAGAGGAAAGAAAAAATAGTGGCAGAAGGCATTTGAGTGAAGTGAGATGAGGAGAAAAGAAGGAACTATCAGTTAATGGCCTCATTTTTTTTTCAGGGAAAAATGACACAAGATTCTCAGCTGAGAGGGTTGGCAAAGAGCAAAAACTAGGGCAGATCTAAGGAAGGATGATAAGGTTTGGAGAACCTGATGTGGTGAGTGGAGTAGTAAATCAGTTAGGGAGGTATAAAAGGATTACTTTGCTTCTCTGAGGGTCTAGTTAATATTATGTACATAAATCCATAATGTACTTAATAATAAGGTTTTGTGAGTTTCTCCACCTTCATTCAGCAGCATGAGAATAGGAGCAAAGGTGGCAAATGGTTGGAATAATTCAAAGTTGAGGCTTTTTAGGCAAGCGTGGTAATAGAATAAGAAGGCAAGGGTCTACCGAATAGGAGAGTGAAGAATTAAACTGTGTTTCCAAGGGGTCAAAATGGGGGAGAAGAAGAGAGCATAGCCCATGCAGGGGTGATAACCTCGGGAAGGACTGGGGGACGCACTGTGAGGATGAAGAACACAGAGTATAAGGCAGAGGGAAATATAGAAGGCTAAAGGATTTTGATCAAATTAAGGAATTTCAGAGTCCCATGAAAGTGGAATATTTGTAGGTGGTGGCAAGATCAAAGATATCACCACTTTAATTTGTAGATGAAATGGGGTGGAGGAGCAGGTCATAGGAAATGAGTAAAGTGAGGAGATTGGAAGTTAGGGTATTTGAGGGAGTATCAGTATAGATGAAAACCATGAACCAGGCACTGAACTCACTGAGAGTGTCTTAAGCTGGTAGACAAAAGCTACCAAAAATCTTAATTAAGAGATAAATATGGGTTGGATTATCCTCAAAGGAGGAGAGATTACTGAGTCATTGCGCTAGAGAGAGAGCCTGGGAATAACAATGATAAGTGAGGAGTATTTGAACCTCCTCATCATGACTAGTGAGTTGGAGATAGAAGTGAAAGTGCAAACAGTGAAAGTGCTGGAAAAGGTGGCTCCGACACAGAATCATCAGGAGAGAGTCAGGTCTCAGGGAGCACAAGAAGTTGGAAGGGGAAAGAAAAAAGTTCAGAGCAAAGCAAGTTTCTGACTTATGGACGAGTCATTCCAGAGAGCCCAGCAAAAGGAGGAGGCTGATCTGGAGTGTGACGTTGGGGTCATCGTGTTGAGAGGGGATGGGAGTCAGTGGTGGACCAGAAGCAGGACTTGTGTAATGACATTAGGAGGTTCAGAATTATTGGGATCAGGAATGATCGGTAATTGGATGAGAGTATAACTACTGAGGGATGTATTCAGGCAGATTCTCAGTGACTGTAGAAAAGTTCATTGAGGGAGAGGTGATTAGACTTTTCAGGATCCTCTCTTGATATTCAGCTTTGTGGGAGATGATGCTGCTAAGTTCTAGAAGGTCTAGAATGCCCAACCCACAATAGGTAGGAGTAGGGAAAGTATCTGTGCAGTCCGAACAGGAGGCAGAAGCCAGCAATGAGAGGTGGTTTTAGTCTAGGAAAGGCCTATAGAGCACTTGGGTGCCTGGAAGGGGAAGAAGGTAGGGAAGCCTGGATGGGGCTGACACAGGGTACTTTGGGAGGCTCAGGAAGGAGGACACCACAGGTAGGGGGGCTAGATTGAGGCTGATAGTGGGGCAAAGCAGGAGACTCCCCAAGAAGCTTCAGGGACAAAGGCAGAAACACATGCAGGGTGCGACTGCATTGAGGGAAGCAGCATTCACTGGGTTAGACACAGCCACAGGATAGACATGTGTGCCTGTGTTTGTGTGTGTGTGTATAGACGTGTGTGCGTGTGTGCGTGTGTATAGACGTGTGTGTATGTGTGTGTGTGTATGTTTGCATCAATAAATATATGGTCTATCAATGGTCCATCCTCAAAGCTTCACCAGTTTGGTAAGACTTGCTTTTCTGTAGCATTCTTCATATTGCCATTTTATATTTAACTAGCATAGCCTTCAACAACCCAGGCTCACCTTACAGGCATTAATGAGACACAAAGTAGAACTTTAGCCAATATCTTGTGTCAGTTAGTAACTGGTGAAGCTACTATTCAGGAAGGTTATTTAACAATTCGTTTGCTTAGAAAAATGGAAGTGCCCAGTCATGACCTAGAATCTTATCCTGTCTTAGTTATCCATGCTCATGAGAAGCATTCAGAAGATGTAGTCAGAGCTTAGATATCACTGTTCCCTTTGTGATAGCAACTCAAATATTGGGCACTTATTTAGAATGAAGAAAATTAACGTATGAGTTAGCCTGAAAATCCAAACTCATAAAGGGGTAATAGCTTTCAGAATCATAGACCAGAGACTGAGGATGGTTATACAAATCATTCACCCCAAGGAAGTCTCCATTATTGATGCTTATACAGGACACAGAAAGTAACAATTACATTTTGTATCATTTAATTAAATAAACCATAATAACATATATTGGTTATTTATTTGGGCACTTAGCAGCTCTGCAAAATGTATTTCATGCATATGGAAAATGTGAGCCCAAGCCATGATCTTTGGAGTAGTGAATTATAAGTTGTTTTTTTTTAAACCAGTAAATCAATGTTTGTAAATCCACTGGACTTGCAACAATTTCATTTGCTAGGTAATGCTTTCTGTACTTCTCCTGACACTGGCATTCCTCATTGTCCTGATTAGCCCCAAGTCATTCTGCCCCTTGCCATATTGGCACAGGGAATTTCCAGTCTTATGCTATATCAAGTTTATGGTCAATTGATGAAGATTCCCACATGGAAACCAAAGAGGAACAAGAGGCAAGGGACCACAGGCAGCCCCAAAAATAATATAGACCTTTCCCACCAAAAGCAAACCAGTTTAGGGTTCATTTCTCTTCCTTCTTGTACAGTGCAGCCGTATCCAATATCAAACCAGCCCAATGCTTTATAAATCTCTTTACTAGTCATGCTCAATGTAGATCCATCTTGTAAGAGAAGTGACAATACACATCTTTGTTTCAAATGTGATCTGAAGATCTTCCTTTCAAAAGTCTGTTAAAGATCGGGCATATTCTCTGCTTCAACAGGGAAAGAGACTGGTTATGTTTAAATGCTGTATAGTGCAAGTCAGTGTGTGCATCAAGCATTAGCAGCAATTATACATGTAATAATCATGTTCTTCATAATAAATGAATAATAAATGTTTCTTCTTTCCTTCCCTCCTCCCTTCCATCCTTCTCCTTTCTTCGTTCCTTCGTTCCTCCGTCCTTCCTTCCTTCCTTCCGTAGAAGCTTTGTCCCACTCCACCTCAAACCTGGGCCCACTAATCCTTCTTTATACAGCCTGGTGACCCTTCACTCAGGGCTCACCACATTGGTTACAGATTTAGTGCAGATGTCCAATCCAAACTCAAGAGATCCACAGTTTCACCCTTCCAACAGTAAGGACTATAGGCATGTGTCCGCTCTCATGTGTCTATTTTCATTCATGCTTAACATTTCAAATGATAACATGTTAAATCATAGAATTATAGAATGTTAGAGAGAGAAGGGATCTTAGAAGTCCTCCAGTGGTGTTGGAGTTCAGTCCAGAAAATAGTACATTTCTTCTTGGCTCCAATCCACTATCTATATAAAAGACACCATTATACCTGGGTTCTTCACAATTTTTTTGTGCCTTTGGGTTTTTTTTTCATCTTTCAAATGGAAATAATAATGCCAACCTCACAGAATTGTTAAGAAGATCAACTGAGGTAATATAGATCATTGTAGAAAGCATGATGGCAATGTAAGGTAGTAAAATTGTCATCATCAAGGCATTAAGCCAGCTGGGGAGAGGATACTCTAGATCTATTAGGCAACATTAATTCCCCTAGCTTCACCTCTCCCCTTTTAACTTCTCTGCCTTATATTAAGGGATGACCCTAAGAAGAGAGAGATAGGGAACAGCAGCAAATGGAGAACTGCAATAACTAGTTGCTCTAATCTCAGTCCTTGAGATTTGGATTAATTCTTATATCTGTCACCTTTCTTCTATACTTGTAGCTTGCTATACATCCTTGAATTTTCACCAAACTAAGAGAGACAAAAGGTAAAAGGAAATGTGTCTCTAGGGCATCCACAAATTGTGACTTCCGATGAAATCCAGTGAAGATCCCTAATATGGCCAGAACTTATAAACTACAAATAAATGTAGCAGGCTCCTTAAGACAATTTATGGATAAATGCAGGTCGTTGATTCACTAATGGTAACATGAAATTTTTTTCATTTACTCCACGTACTGAAATGTCCTGATCCAGGGTTAGCAGTGAGATTTCTTCTAAGAAGCATTAATGGTTACAAACTTCGATAATGGCAGGTCACAGGGTCTTGGTAATTCAGAAATCATCCTTTTTTCCCCTACCACTAATCAATTTCAAGTTGAGGACCTTCATAGAAAAATAGAAGAGAATTTGTTTTGCCTCCAAGTAGAATGCAGACAGTGAGATAGTGATTTCCTTAAACTGCAGAGTTGGGTGAAAGTTTGACCTAGGTGATTGTTAAGGTCCCTTTCAAAGCTAAAATTTGGAGGTTCTATGAGTTAATCTCGAAAGTCACTTACATTTTGTATCTTTAGACTCTGAAGACATGTTTCTTGAACCGGAAAAAAAGCTCATTTCCGTTCTTTCTTAGACTATGGCATATTCTCCAAGACATGGCATGCTTGGCTTGAGTTTGGTGTCTCCAGTGCCAGAAACTGTCTAGAGTTAAATGGTAAACTACAAAATGGTGTGTGCCCGGTAGTTCGGAGCAGCCAGGAGAAAAACCAGAGTAATACAGGGTCTTTGGAAGTCTCCATTTCTATGCCCACATTGGCAGCTTCTGATTATGAGAGTGTATCCTAGATTTATACTTGTGGGATTTCTACATCTGTCACTTCTCCCTCACTTTCTTCATTCCTTCTTTTTCTCCTTCCTTCCTATATTTCTTTTCATCCTTCTCCATTTTCTCCTCTTCTTCCATTTTCAAAGAATTGAATAGCTTGCTAATTTGTTTTTGAAATCAATAACAACAGAAGTAAGGCACTCTGATATTGTTAGAAGAAAGCATCATTTAACTAGGGAATGGTCAAAGAGGTGTTCCAAAATTTGGTATATGTAGATGTATTACATATAGAAAAGTTGCTTTTTCTTTCTTATGCTGAGTTATTATTAGAGATGAGATTCAGTTTGGGAAATGGGGTCTCCAAGCAGCCCCCTCTGTTGTCTTTATTGACTGTGATGCTGCAAACCATGGATTTCTTGAGGCTCACTTGTTTTGGCAGAAGCTGGACATAGTGACATATGCTTCTTCTTGATTTAACCTCAGGTTGGCATTGATGGATTGTCCTTGGACAGTTGGATTTGGAGCCAAGACTCCTAGTCTGAGTGGAAAAGGGAATGTCAAAGGACTGTTTCTAGAGTCGGAGCCAAGGAGTAGGCCCCCACAGAAATGAGCTTCATTCTTGCTATTCTCCTGATGGGTGGGTGACTTTGGGGCCATGACCATAGAAAGATCACAGGTATTGAAATTTCCCCGTAGGCAAGCTGGGGGTGAGTTTCCTCCATAAGCCACTGGTGGGATGATGTTATTCTCAGATGGCCAGTCAGGGCTGAGTCCAATCTTCTCTGTGACATGGAAGTCTCGGGGGAGCGAGACTTGCAGAAAACTTTCTACCTCTTCTTTGGCTTGAATGCCATCTACTTTATGAATTGGATAGTCCAGAAAGCTTTCTGGATTGAAGCTGATGTTGAAATTCTGCATAAGAAAAGAGATAATGAGTTCAGACATTGAACTAGAAGAACATGCTAACTAGAGTTTCAGAAAATCATTCTTTCTGACAATGGATCAGGATATATTTCCACAGAATATAGAAAGTGCTATTCAGCAGATAGTGTTATTAGGACATAAGCCTCCAGAAAGAATTATAAACTCAGGGAAGTGATTTTCTGATCCTTCCCAGGGGTGGGTAACCTGTGGCCTCGAGGCCACATGTGGCCCTTTAGGTCCTTAAGTGCAGCCCTTTGACTAAATTCAAGCCTCACGAAACAAATCCCCTTAATAAAAGGATTTGTTCTGTAAAACCTGGACTCAGTCAAAAGGTTGTACCTAAGGACCTAGAAGGCCACATGTGGCCCAGGGCCTGCAGGTTCCCCACCTCTGAGTCTAACTCCCTGTGAAGCCCAATGTTTCCCCAGTCTTTCACTTTCTGATAGTGAGGTCTTTGGAGGTGCTGTAGCTCTTTCAGGCCCTGTATTCAGGGGTGCTACAGTCATGCTCTACAGGTCTGGAAAATCCAGGAACAAGAGAACGAGACTAATATCTTCTTATGGTCTTCTTTCCCCAAAACTTGTTCATAGCATCCTCCTGGTCAGGAAGGAGTGTCTCAGAAAAGGGCCAAGACCCAGGTTCCACCCTCCCTTGTCCTGAAATCCCTCCATGGCATGCTCTGATCTACTCATCTAATGTCCTGAAAGTTTCAGAAAAAATCCAACCTTTTGTGGTTTCCTGCAAAGATGTTCCAGAGTCGTCTTGTGGTCAGGAAGGTTGGGCCACAAAACAGGTTTAATTCTGAAAGAAGAAAATGTTTATAATAAAAAGAGGGAATAGATGTAATGTGGCACAGCAGCTCTATTTCCTATTGGATCAAAATTCATAGAAAGTATAGTGGATAGAGGGCCAGTTTTAGAAACTGTTCAAGCCTTCTCTCTGATACAGACTGATTGATACAGACCAATACAGCATGGCAAGTTATCTAATAATAATAGTTAATATTTATATATTGCTTTAAGGCTTACATAGTGCTTTACAAATATTTTTTCCTCACAACAACTTTGTAAGGTAGGTATTATTTTTAACCCCATATTTCCGATGAAGAAACTGAGACAACCAGAAGTAAAATGACTTGCCTAGGGTCACACAACTAATAATTGTCGTATACTAGATTTGAACTTGGGTCTTCCTGACTCTAAGTCCAGTCCTCTCTCCATTGCATCACCAAACTGCCTCCCAGACAATCCTCTAAGATAAAATGAGAATTGGAGCTAGTGTTGGAAGAAACTTTAACATTGGGATTTCCCTACATTGATGAAATATCAGATTTGAATCAAATCAATAAAAGTATTTATGAGATTTGGGGTCTGTAATTAACTAATCATGGGGTTATGTACAAGTTTGCACTTCCCTTGGCCTCAGTTTTATCTTCTGAAAAATCTGGGGATCTAATTATATAATCTATAGGCTCCACTCCTGAGAACTCAAGACTCTAACACGTCATAGAAGCCTCTTTATGGATGTGACTTCTCAACCTGGAAGTGTGCTTCAGTCCTGTAACCTCATCCTCACAGAACCTCCGCATAAAGACAATTCCCTAGACCAGCCATGACTTAGTTTCTCTTCAGGGTCCATTCCTGATACTTTGTAATTTCTTTTCCACACACCCCCAGTGCTATCTGTTCCTGTACCCTCTCCTACCTTTTCATCTTCTTCTGCACTATCTTCCCCCATTAGAATATAAACTCCATGAAAGTAGAAACTGTCTTTCTGCTTGTATTTGTATTTCCAGCATTTAGCTCAGTGCCTGGCATATATAAGTGCTCATTAAGTGTTGATCAATAGACCAAATGATCTCTAATGCCCTTGTCCAGCTTTATCATACTATGGTGCTAGGTCGCATGGTGGGAGGAGTGTCAACCTTGATGCTGAATTCACTAGGTATGAATTTGCAGAAGGGAAGCAGTAAACTCTGGACCATTGTGAGAAAGACTTTTAGTGAAGGAACAAAGCTGGACGCCAACACAATATTTTTGATGCCGACATGGAATCTGAAGTTGGCCCAATGGAACACCCAGAAATAATTGTCAGATTATTCAAGGAGACAACTTCAAGTGTTTCTCTTTCTTGAACTTCATCCTATGCCTGTTTATCATTTTTGTCTTTCTAAGAAATGACAGGGGATACAAGTCTATATGGTGGAAAGGTTGCTGAATTTGGAATTGGATTTAGAGAACCTGGGATCAAGTCTACCTCTGTGACTTCCTTACCCTCTGATCTCTTGATTTCCTTCTCTATAAAAAGAGGGAGTTCGGCTAAATGAACTCTAAGGTGTTTTATAGCTTTTGAGAGAGTTCTACAGAAATGTCATTGGGGCTTGAAAGTTAGCTGAGAATGAGCTGGGATAGTTGACTTTTCAATTCCTACGATACCTTAATACAAACCCTCTGAATGAGAAAAGGACCTCACCTTTTTTCCCATAGCAAACGGATAACGACAATCCCCACAATAATAGAGAAGGAAGTCAGTGTGATAATGATGAGCATGACATAATTCAGCTCCTCTGGAAACCAAGGACAGAACTATTATTAATTCATCATTTTGTTAATTCCACAGCCCCCTATGGCTTCATCTACTTAGTTACTTGGGCAATTTCTTCAAAGTGGTTCTGGAATTTGGAAAACAATTCATGCAACAATAACATGATAGACATAAATTAAGTTTGAAAGATTTTATAACTTTGACTAATGAAATGATAAACCACAAGACTTGAAGACTGAAGATGAAACAGGCCACTCACCTCCTGCCAGAGAAGAAATGGATTTAAAATGCAGAGAAAGAGATATACATTGCCAGACATGGTCAATGTAGAAATTTGTTTTATCAGGCTTTAGCAAGCATGGATTAAAGGTTTTTTTTCCATTTAAAACAATTCACTAAATAGAAGGACAGTGAGAGAGACATTAATGAAAGAAAAATGGATAAGTAATTGAATATGAATTTGGGTAGCAGTGTAGCAGTGTCTTTGATACCATGTTTGGAAACTGCACCCAAAAACATGTTTATCTAACACACATCATCATCATCTTCTCCAGCACCATGACCATCATCATGATTGCTGTAAATAGCTATCGTCATATTATTTTATTCTACATTTTGGATTGGTTTGTATGTTAATAAAATTGTAACACTTTTTTTTTAAAGCAGAAAATGGTTCTGGAGTCACAGGTCCAAGATAAAGTGCTTTTCTGAATGTTTTTGGGAATTGTTGCTTCATCAAATAACACTCATTTGAGTGATGGAGTTAACGTGACTTGCAGGATCAATCATCAGAAGTGTTCCCCATCTCACCCACAATAGGCAGATAATTACTGAGCAAAGAAACGTCCTGGGAGTGAGGACAAACTGTGGGCTGATTATAAAGATTCAAATAGTCTGAGCAATCCAATCTAATTCAACAAGCATTTATTAGTGCCTCCTACGTACAAGGCATTGTGCCAGCCACTTGGGAAGACAAAATGCCCTCCTTATATTCCACTGGGGTGGTGATTAATACATGCTGTCTCTCCCAGTAGAATGTCAGCTCCTTCAAGGTAGGATTTTTTTTTTTTTGCTTTTGTTTTGTATCCCTAGTGTTTATCAGTGTCTGGTACAAAGTGAGCGTTTAATAAATATTTGTTGATAGATGACTGTATTCACTGGTGTATGAGAAGGGACATGATGCTAATATTGGAGTGGGGAATCGCAAAAGGCTACTCCTGGGAGTAATGCATGAACTTAATCTTGAAGGAAGCTAAGGATTCTAAGAAGTAAACATGAGGACTGTTTAATAAGCCACTGAGGTCACGGGTAAATTGAGGAATCCTAGAGAGGACATGGCTGCTGGAAAGTGGGAGAAGGAAGGCTATTTATTGGTAGCTCCTAGCATTTTCAGGACAATGGAGTCAGGCAGTCTCCATTTTCATCCTACATTAGGGTTCCATTCATTGGACGATTCTGTGAAATTGACAAACTCTCATGTTATACAACCAGTAGGTGACTTTTAGGGGTTTACAATCTTTCTGGAGTTGGTAAATTATAGTTATTTTTTTGATAATTTTTTGGTACTTCCTTCTCATTTTTCCTAAAGAAGGTACAACAACAGCATCAATTACATGGCTCTTATATGTCACCTGGAAAATGGAATGCCCTGCTGGGGGGAGGGTAGTCCAGCCCTGCAGAAGTCACCTGTTCTTTTCCTTCTTCTCCTTTTTCTCTTCCAATTCTATGTCCTATTTATCTATCTGTCTGTCTGTCTATCTATCCATCTATCCATCATCATCATGTAATAAAACTAGCTAGCATTTATATAGAGCTTTATAGATTACCTACAACCACCCTATGAGGCAGGTGCTATTATCACCTCCATTTTGCAGATGAGGAAACTGAGGCAGGTTAAGTGACTTGTCCAGGGTCGCACAGCTAGTAAATGTAGGAGGCAGGATTTGAACTTGGTTCTTTCTTACTCTAAGTCTAATGCTCTTACCCACTATGCCACCGAGGTGCCTTAATCAATATATGATTATCAAGTATCTATATAAGGTGCTGTGGGTGCACAACGCATGGCACATAGTAAGTGCTATATAATTGCTAACTATTATTAAAGTAGTAGTATTGATAACAAACTAGAATTAAAGTAGTTTGATAATGTAGTGGATAGAGCACTGGGCTTAGAGCCAGGAAGACATGAGTTCAAATGTTACCTCAATCACCCCAAAGAAGTTACTTAGCCTCTGTTTGCCTCAGTTTCCTCAACTATAAAATGAGGTTGATAAGAGCCCTATCTCTTAGAGTTTTGAGGATCAAATGAGATAACATTATGAAAGTGCTTAGCAATGTGCCTGGCACATAGTGGATACTTTAAATCCTTTCTTCCTCCCTCCCTCTCTTCCCTCTTTCCTTCCTCCCTCTCTCTCTTCTTTCCCTTTTCTTTATCCTTCCTTTTCCTTCCCTGTCTCTTCCTTCTTCTGTCTCCCTTTCTTCCTGACTTCACACCTTCCCTTTTCCCTTTCTCCTTCCTTACTTCTCCCTTTCCCTCCTCCCTTCCTCCCTCCCTCTATCCCCTCCTCTTTACTCTTCCTCTTTTCCTCTCCCCATTCCTTTCCTTTTTCTCCCCACTCTTTCCTCCCCTCCCTCCTTCCCTCTTTGCTTTCTTCCTTCTTTCCCTCTTTCCTTCCTTCCTTAAGATAGACCACAGATATAAACATAGAAGATGGCATACCTGCTTTGGGTCTCAGTGGTGTCCTAAAGTAGGCACTGGGGCTCCAATCACTCCAGGACCCTGCAAAAAAGGTTCCACGAGGAAGTGACCGTATTTTAACCTCATAGGTTGAATTTGGTTGTAGCCTTCTCTCCAGAAGTGTTACAAGAGGATAAGTCGAGCTCATGTGCTGAAGTGAAAGATGTAATTTTTGTTATTCTTGTTCATGTGGAAGAAACAGGTAACATTCAGTTTTAACAAAGTATTACAAATCAAGCCAAATTTCATAATGTTGCATTCTTGTGGGCTTATCATTTGAACATCAAATTCCTTGGGGGTTTCCAACAGGTTTTCTCAAGCCTCTAGGTGATAACACACAGCGTCAGGAATGGATCTTGATGCATCAGGTCAAGTAGACCTAACTTGTCACATCACATTATGTAAGGGGCTGTCTGCTTTGTTCATGGTCAGCCTTGGCCAGAGGAAAAGGAAAAGTGGATTAAGTAGACTAGACCTCTGAATAAGTAGACTAGTCCATTTCATCATCACTTTACTTCCTTCCTCTGAACTAAAGAAGAGAAGGTTGAGGAAGGTGGAGTATGAGCCATGGTTAGGGTACTAAATGTATAAACATAAAAGAATTTCTCTCCTAAAAACCATGAGCCTGGCTGCAGATGATGATCTGAAACATGTGAGGATGCAAAAGGCAGGGAGAGGGTTGGTTTGGAAAGTTAGAGCAATGTCATTGTGCCCAGAATAAAGATGCCTGCACTATTTCTTTCATTAGCAAGACAGAGGATATGCCTTAGTGGAGACATCCAGGGATACTTTCGTGTTCATTGTAGTGATATGGCCCCCCTTACTTATTATTTTGTGGTTACATTTTATATTATGTTCTCTATTTCCCTAGTGTTTGTCTAAAATAATTTCCAATGAGGAAATCTCAAAAGCCATTTTGCCAGGAGAGGATCTGTGGCGAGGAATTGGGGGTTGGGTTAATTTGGGGAAAGGGAGGGGAAAGGTGACTAGTACTGACTGGGCTCAGGATGTGTCTATTACTGAAGTTCATCCTATAAACTGGTTACATTAAGGTCCAGAATCTTCTGAACTATGTTGGAAGAGGGCACAAGAGAACACAAGTAAAAATTTTAAGACATTAAAATAAATTATAAACTGAGCATTTCCTAATACATAAAAAACAGAAGAAGGATTGTCCATGGACTGAGATAATAGATTTTGAAGAATAAGAGAATGGAGGCAGAGGCAGAGGGAGATCCTCTATGTGATTTCAAAAATGGGTAAGTCAGGTTTAAGGAGGAAGGATTATGGTGGCTGGGAGGAGCCATGTTGAGTCATAGACTTTGGTAACTGAAAACCACTCCCTGAAAGCCCTAGTAATATTTATTTTCCCTTGCAATTGGAAAAATGGATTATTTTCAGGGAGCAAGAGTAGGAAAAGATCTGTTTGTTGCTCTGCTGACTTACTGGAAATCTTTCAATTCCTTTAGGCCAGAGGAGGGAGGTGGTGTTACCTGCAGATGAGTAGAGGGAGGTGGGCAGCTAGGTGGTGTAGTGGATGGAGCTCTGGGCACTGAATAAAGAAAACTCATCCTCATGAGTTCAAATCTGGCCTCAGACACTTAATCTGTTAAAGTGAGTCGGAGAAAGCAATGGCAATCACTTCAGTATCTTTGCCAAGAAAACCTCAAATGGGGTCATGAGAACTGAACAACAAAGGGGGAGGATCCTGCGAAGTTTTGATATTTGCTGTGCTGCTAAGCCTTACTCCAATGGACCCTGGTCACTGATGAGTCTCATCCATCATTTGACATGGTTTGAAGAATGTCATTATAAACCATCACTGCGTGTCCTGAAGCCACACAGTGGAAGAGAACTTATATTTTCCCAAATCTCAGAGTTGGAAAGGTATTTAGTCTAACTTCTCCCCACCTGGTATCAGAGACTCCATAACTTGTTGGAAACCTTCCTTTGGTTCCATAGATAACAGAAAGAAACCATGGACTTTAAGGGACTCAGAAATGGTAAGAACTGACCTGGCCCTGATATCCTCACACAGTCCAATGGTCTATTCATTGTGCTAGGTGCTAAAAGATTTTCCCTCTGTGCTACACATCTTGAATTTTCAGAAGGCTTTCCAAAATGCTGTTATCTACTTACCATCCAGTGGCCTTTGCTGTTTTTTTGGTGATAGGCTATATCATGGATTAAATCTTTTACATAGTCATTCCTCAAGTGTGTTGTATTGAATGTTAGCACAAAGTCATTTGCAGCTTCACGGTAGGTGACATTTATATCGAAAGGAGCTTCAGGCTTTACTAGAAATGATAAGAGAAAAGAGGTCAGCATGCAGGGCAGATAGGAAGGATGAGCAAAAAAACAACCCTTTCTCTAGCTCTCCCCTTTCTCTGAAACCCTAACTGTCGTCTCTGCCTACGTCGCAGATCATATTTGTAAAGCACTTTGCCTACTACATATTCAGTGTACAAGAATTCCTTGTTCCCTTCCTCCTTCCCCTGCTTGGCCCGAAAGGGAGAACAAATCAATTCAGTTTCAATAACATTATCATATTTAATGGCAAACAGAGGCAGATTCCTCAACATTTAAGCACCCACAAAGCTCCAACACCAACACGTTGGTGTTGCACAGGAGGCAGTATGATGTGGAGGGGATGTCTGATCTAGAGAGGAACCCAGAGATCTGCATTCTAGTTCTAGTTGTACCACTGTGGGAGCCTGGTCCGATAATTTATATTGGCTCTATTTCATGCCCTCCAAGAACTGTACCTAGGGCAGGGCTGCTGGGTCTCAATGTTTGGACTCTATACTTAGAAAATACCAAAAGCACTTGCAGTCTTCAAAAAGAAAAAAAAAGCAATAACAACAGAGCCTAGCATCTTGTTAGCAAGAAGAATTAGCTAAAATAGGAAACAAACAGACACTTCACTTTTTTCCTCCCAGGTGAATGCCTGCCTGGCCCGCCCTGATCTGTTCTCTTTCTGCCTGCTTACCTTCCCATAAACACCAGGCCAGGGGCAGGGTGGGGCAATGTCTTAGCTTGAGGACATCTTTCACAGTCACAGATTGCCTGTGTTTATGCTATGGCCACCTCTGCCCAGATGCTAAAATTTTAGGTCCCTGCTTCCTCATCTGAGAATGAGATTTCAAATCATTTGACTAAACAATTTAGTGACCAAATGAGAGCCTGCTGTGTTTGAGTAGGTGGGGATACAATGATGAAAAAATTAGCTTTGTGCCTCCAAGGAACTTAGAATGGAATTAGTAGGGGGATAGGATGAATATCTAAATAACTATAATGTATAATAAGTGTAATAAAAATAACTGTGGAAAGTACAACAAAGAGGTCTAAGTGGAGTGGTTAAAGAGATTCTAGCAAGGGGACATCATTTTTAGCTTGGAAGCTCATAGAAAGCTTCAAGTCAGGGCCAGGAACAGGCAGGAGCATCCAACAGAATGATCCCCAAAGGGAAGGTGACACTTGAACTAAATCTGGAAAAGAGAAAAGGGTAAAGATGGAGGATAGGGCTCCAACAAGATCATAAAAGAGAGGCAGACTTCAGAAAAACCTGGGAAGACTTATATGAACTGATGCTGAGTGAAGGGAGCAGAACCAGGAGAACATTATACACAGTTACAGCCACATTGTGAGATGACTAACTTTCATTGACTTGGCTCTTTTCAGCAGTGCAAAGATCTAAAACAATTCCAAAAGGCTCATGACAGAAAATGCCATTCACGTCCAGAGAAAGAGCTATGGAGTCTGAGTGCAGATTGAAGCATACTGTTTGCACACACACACTCTCTCTTTCTCTCTCTGTTTTCTTTCTTCTTTCTTATGGTTCATGCCATTGGTTCTAATTCTTCTTTACAACATGACTAATATGAAAATATGTTTAATATGAATGTACATGCAGAGCTTACATCAGATTGCATGCTGTTTTGGGGAGGAAGGGAGGAGAGGGAGGTGGAGAAAATTTAAGCCTCAAAAGCTTGTGGAATTAAATGTTGAAAATTAAAAATAAATTAATTAATTTTAAAAAAAGATCATAAAAGAGGACTGTGGAAGTGCATGGTAAAGTTTCAGTAATATAAGGGGTTGTTGGGCTAGCAAGTGCCTTTCATAGTCTTCCAAGCTTGGTAGCTGAGGTGGAGAGACTCAGGCTTCCTGCCCATCTCTTGCAGGGTTCCCTGTTCTGCCCCAGCCAGGAGGTCGCCCACTCACTCTAGCTGAAGGTGTGGTTGCTGCTGAGTGGGTGGCCTGCTTGTTTACAGGGCTGATCTCAAGCAGAGATAGGATACATGGAAGGTTTGGCATCTGACCAAACCTAGAGGTGTAGAGAAAAGCGATTGAGTGCAAACTTATCTCCTGTGGTGACTGAGTCTACTTCTTTCCTGGTTTGAAGGTACAATGGGATCAATTCTACGTGATTGGATGAGGAAAGCTATTATAATAATATATGCAAATAACTGCTGTGGCCTCTGGGACAATTCATCTGTACTAAGATACTGCTCACATGGGAAAACACATAAATAGTCACCAGAAAAGCAAAGGAAGGAGGGAGACACCAACAAACAGAAACCAGAGAGCAAGAAATAGTCTTTTCTCCTGACTCCATTGCTGGCAGACCACTCCTTTCAATCGAAATCCTGCTCTTCTTTCAAGACCCAGGTGGAGTCTGCTCTTCCACTAAAGCCCATTTCTCAAGGACTTTCCCCCTCCTTACTCCTCTCCCTTCTCCTCCTGAAATTGCTTCCATTTAATGGCTCCCCTTGGCTCATGGAATGAAGTTCATTATTCAAGATCTCCTGCAATCTGGTCCCAAACAATTCAATGAATTCAGGCCAACTAAATTCAACAAACGTGAATTGCTTCATTGAGTTAGGCTGCTGAGGGCCCAAAGGTAGAAATGACACCATCCTCTACTTGGAAGAACATAACATATACACACAAGAAAGTATGAGTTGAAGGAGTGCAAAGGAGAGACCCAAAGTGTCTAAGAATATTTGAGGAGGGAGAGATCATTTTTAAGTGAGGGGATTAGAGAAGGCTTCATGGAAGAGGCTGCTTTCCTTTAGTAGAATGTTAGCTCTTTGAGGGTGAGGATTTTCAGATTTTTTTTTACTCCCAGTGCTTAGTACACTGCTTGGCATACATTGACAGATGCTTGTTGAATTGATTCAGAAGATAATAAGTAACAAGGCAGATATTTAAATAGGTTCCCTGACTCCAGAGCCATCTTTCTTTCCATGATGCCAAGTTAAGCATTAAATAAATATAAAATAAAATAAATTATTATTTGTCTCTGTTAACACGCTGATGTGCATCGATAAGCAACTAGTTGTTTGTCTGAATCAGTTGGTTACTGATCATTAATATGTATTTGATAAAAGTTAGTAATAATTGTTCAATAACTAGCTAAGTCAATTAAAATAGTTAAATTGGAGGTCTAGAAAGTCAGGGACTTAGAAAAATAGGCTTCCAACTGAAGGAGATTAAAATCACCAAGTACTTTTATAAATTGTCTCATTCTAGCTTCATTACAGTCCTGTGAGATAGGTCCTAAGGGTCTTGGTATTTTCACATATCATGAAGGCAAGGGAAGCTCAGAGAGGTTATGTGACTTGCCAAAAGTCACACAGCAAGTAAGTACCAAAGCTAGAGCTTGAATCTTCTTGGCGTCCTTGTGGCATGCTAAGTAACAAAGCAGAAAATACTCTAAAAAATAAAAGAAAATGAGGAAAGAGTAAGGAAAGAAAGAATTGTACTTTGTTGGTGGTAGAAGGAACAAAGTTTATTCTTTTTTTGATAAAAAGTTATTATTGATTTTAATATTCTTTTCTTTTTAAATTTTGAATTTCAAATTCTCTCTCTCCATTCCCTCTCCTATCCACTAAGCAGAAAAGCAATGTGTCAATTATTCATGTGAAATTATGCAAAAAATATTAACCTTTCTTTAAAAAAGCAAGAAAAATAAAGTGAGGAAATACTTCAATTTGAACAAAGTCCATTCTAAAGGTCTTAAAGTGTGTTTCCTTCTGCCCTCTTTCTCCTCAAGTATATCACCTCCATCATCACCTCAGGGCTTAATTGTTTTTCCCAGTCATCTGTCTAAAATCTGAACTGCTTTCCTGACGAGTCAACTCAGCACATTGTAAAGGGATGATGCCTTGTAATAGAGAGTATCTCCAGAATTTAAACAACCACAACTTTGTCCCTTCCCAATGTGTAAAGACTTACCTATTTTGGTTATCTTCAATGTTTTGCAATTCACCTTGCTTTTTCCAAGCATCACACATATCTCACAAGTATTAATCAGTGAAAATGATCTTGATTTCATAAAATAATCCTTTTCTCTTTTCGTCATCATCTCACATTGTGTGTTGGACATAAAGGCGCCACTATGGAATGAGATAGAGAGCCAGTGTAAACTTAGGAATTCTTGGCAACACTAAAGGTCAGTAGATCTGATGCTGTCCCTCATGGCACCCATCCCTCTGCCAGGATTTAAGCATTAGAAAACTAAAGGCAAGTCCTCTTCCCCTCAACTTCTTAGGTTTGAACGTAAATCCTGTCAAACAGCCTTGGCAGACAGTCTGGCCAGGTCCAGGGCAGGTCTGCTGCCCACTAATGACTCAGTGATATTTATTTTTTAAGGAAATAGACTGAGATCACTCCCCTACAGAATTTTTTTTGCATAAAAATGTTTTATTAATGACTTTTATATGATTAATTTTCTGATGAAACTCCCACCCTTACAGAACCTTCCCTTGTAAATAAAGAAAATATTTAAGTACAACGAAGTGAGACAGTGAGTTTTTCTAGCAGAATGTACCTTATTTTGCATCAATAGTTTCCAACTAACACCAGGGAGAGGGAGAGATAACAATATTTTTAAAGGAAAATGATACGCCTGTGGGGTTAGAGATAAAGAAAGCGATCAAGCTAAGTTGGGATTACTTCAGGGATGCTTTCTCTCCTCCTTTACAGAGAAGTGTACACCTTCAATTGTTGGATCTGGGTTCTGGGTATGACTCATCTCATATTCTTGGCATAATCAAGTTGGAATATTATACATTGTACCTGAACTTTCTGAAGAGGGAACTGCTTGCCTACCTATGAGGTGGGTGAGGCTGGGGAATGAATTCTGAGATAAATCTGTCACGTTCATGTGCAAAATCTCCCACTATCAAACTTGCTTACAAATAATTAAATGTATTTACTGGTAGGGAATTACTTAAAATCACCCTAATGCAATATTTAAAAAGTCATTATATATAACCAATAGAAATTTATAGAAATAACGGCAACAGTGGTCAAATCCTATATAATCTCAGTATAAAAAAATTGGCTAAGTATATTCAATTTGTTGTTGCTCTGTCTTGGGATTTTGAAAGCCCAAGCAAAGATGTATTCACATATAGTTATCTTGAATAAAGGAATTTAGAATGCAGCTACCACACTCACTTCAAAATTGGGGGTTCCCATTCTGCCATTCCTCATCAATTCCCTTATCCTGGTGTAGTAACTCCTTGAGAGTTTGACTATTTAGTTTCCACTCTTCTTGCTAAGTTTACCAACTAAATAGTTCACTTATAGTATACTTTTTACATGGAGCCTGGCTGCATGAGTTCTAGAAAGTGTTTGAAGGAGACAAGATTGTCTTCTTCCTGTTCTACAAGGAGTGCCTGGAGACAGTATGGGGAATCTGAGTTCAGGTCTTCCTGGGCTGCTGAAGAGGAAGGGGCTGCCTTAGTGTGAAGGAGGCTATGGCAGCATAAAATAGTACATATGATGAGGAGAAAGAACCTTTGGGAGAAAGGAGCTCCAGGTGCCTTGTATCTTCATCCATCAAGGCAGATGGGGCAAATGGGACAGGTGTGATCAATGTGGGGTGCTTTGGTAAATTTCTCCCTGGCCAAGAAGTCAGGCAGTCAGCCAGTGTGGTGGATGCTATTTATGGCATCCTTTCATGTTTTATATCCAGATGAAATTCCCTGAGACCCTGGAATCTTTCACGTGATGACACCCTATTAGCATTTCCATGAAGGTCTGTGAAGTTTCAACCAGCAACAGCCCAACCTAGCTCTAGATATTCCCCATGATCCTCTCTCATGGTCTCAGCCTTCTGGAAAGATAGATTTAAGCTTTTATAGGATAAAAGATCTCACATTTTATAATGTTGATGCTTTAGAACAAATTGTTCTTCCCCACTTCTCCCACATTTCATTTGAAATCAAGTTTTCACTGAACCCATCAATAACTGTTGGTGAGTTATACCTGTAATATTTTTAGTCCAAGGGGATGAATCTGGATCAACATTATTTTTTATCCATTTAATTCATTTGAATGTTGGCCTAGTTTAATAAAATAAGAACAGTGGTCAGTAAGATATTTGGCAGGTCATGTTTATAATGGAAATTCACTCCAATGATGTGATGATTTTGAAGCTTATAATGTATTTGAAGACAGCAACAGCATTGTCGAGGTCCTCTGCCTCTTGAATGCATTTGATTCCATGTGCCCTATGTACACCTAAGAAATGCATGGATCTTCCTAAAGAAGTCTGGGGTACTGGGACCCTGAGAATGTCAAGGCAGAGTTGTCCGGAACAAAGTCACACACTCAAGCCTTCTTTCAGTCAAGTGGCAAAGTTTATTGCAACATCAATAGTTGTGGACAAAGCACTTCTGGAGTACTTGCAACTTAATGGGGGTGAATCTAAAACTTATATAGAAAAGGGGTAGGGAAATGAATGCTAAGGGTGCTGAGTAGTGCAAGGGGTCCAAGTGTCATGGGGAGCAGGCATCCCTGATATGTGGATGGGAAAATTCAGGGAGTCAACAAAATTCAGCAGAGACACCTTTACTGATACCAGACACTGAGGGTGAAAAGAGAGCTTTTTTTGTTCCACCCAGAGACAGATTCCTTGGGCCAGCATCTTACACTGATCATTTTTATCCGAGGAATTACAGGGTCAGCTCTGTCTGGAAGGGAATTTTCTCACAAGGTGTGTATGTGGGGCCTGTGGGTTATTTAGACATGATCTTAGGGCTTTTTAGGGTCCATCATTCCCACCAAAATGCCTTCTTCTTAATCCACCTACTGGTTAATGCCAACTACTCGAGAATCAGGCTTTCATATCATTTCCTAGAACCACTGGGATCTAGTGTCCTCAGAGACAGCTAGGTATCTCAGTGGATAGAGTGCTAGACCTGGAGACAAAAGACCTGAGTTCAAATCCAGCCTCAGACACTTACCAGCTGTGTGACCCTGGGCAAATTACTTAATCTCTGTCTGCTTCAGTTTCCTCATCTGCAAAATAGGGATTGTAATAGCACATACCTCCCGTGGTTATTGAGAGATTAAAACGAGAGCGTTGTAAAGCCCTATAGAAACCTTAAAGCATTATAGAAATATTAGCTACTATTACTTTTCTCTTTTTCCAATAAAACCTGACGACTGATCAAACACCAAGTTCAGTGGTATAGATGCTGACTTTGATTCCTTGAAAGATCTCACTATGTGAAACGTATCTGCCAATGTAGGATCACAGCCTCATACAACTCATCTATTTCTCCTGGAGAGTCCCAACTTGAGATGGCACCGAGCGGAGCCATCCTCCCCTTTCTGTGCCCCAGGTCACCCAGAGACCACTCCAATTTTTCTGCCCGCGCTCCTTTTTTTTTCTCCTGCTGACTAGACAATGACCTCATCCCCAACCCTGCCTCTTCTGGAGGGAATCCAGAATTTTTCCTCCATAGTTTCACTTATTCCCTGCTTGCCAGTGGTGATCAGCTAGTCCCTTCAAGTTTCCTCCCTGTAGCCACCCAGTGGGACAGAAACTCTCTTGCTCCCTAAAGAGTCCTGGGCTTTGACAATCTGCCTGCTGCTGCTGTTCCTTCATGAACTTCTGTGCCTTTTCATCTGCCTTGCTGCTGAACCCTCCCTTCAGTGTTGTCTCCTCTAATTAGAATGTCATTTCCTCGAGAGCCGGAATTATCTTATTTTTCTATCTATTTACCCAGCACTTAGCACAGTGCTTGGCACATAGTGCTTAATAAATGCTTTTTCATATATTCCTTCGTTGGATCCATAAAACAGATGGTATAGAAATACCAGAAACATGCTGTGGGATAAATCTAAATGTTTAACAGAGTATAGGGGCTGTAGCATGGTCAAATACTATGTAAGTAAAAGTAGATAGAATGTTCATCCCATGTGCGCACAATTGGTGCTGAAGCAATTAGCTGAAAAGTAAAAAAAAAGTCACTTGAGCCAACCCATTACTTGGCATATACTATGTCAAGCACATTTTTTTATGAATTTTTTTCCATGACAATGAATTATTTGCATTTTCAGTGAATTATTTTTGCATCTTCTACTCATAGTTTATAATATGATATAATATAATATGATATGACATGATATGATATGATATATAATGATATGATATGATATGATATGATATAATATAATATCCTCTTCTCTCTTCATTTACACTACACCGTCTTCCTGGAAGCACATTGTCAGAAGGTTTTTACAAAGCCAACTGAGCATTCATACACACTGAATTTGCTTGAATGTGTTCCACATCACCAGCATAAACTGAGCTCACATTATAGTTATACTGCATTTTGTTTTTCCCTTTGCAATAACCCTGAGAGGGAGAGGCATTAGGAAAGATGATAGGAGGATAAGCAGATGAAGACGGCTAAGAAATAGAACCATTGATTTAGGTCGTGTTAAAAGAGGGCAGCTGTGTGATGTAAAACAGAGGCGGCTATGTAGCATAGTGGGGAGAGAGCTGACCCCTAGGATCAGGAAGACCTAGGCCAAGTCCCACTTGAGCCAGAGCCTCACTATATGACCCTGGGAAAGTCACCTACCCTCCTGAGGCCCCCAAGCAGCTCTCTAAGACTATAAATTGGCGACAAGATACTAGTTTCCCTTGGTAGAGAAAGTCCTCTGACCATGAATTTCCTTTGTCGATGAAATCACAGCCCCAGTTACATCATCGATCCTCTTAGAAAGCAAAGGATGAAAAATAATAAGATCTAGTTAAAAAGTAGGGAAAGCGCAAAGTTGGGACTGCCTGTATTGTAGGTGGTGTTGGAGCTGGCTGATGAGCTCTAAGACATTGGAACTACCTGACCTCATGTCAGTCTTGGATCTGTTTCAAAGCTGAAAGTTAAGACTATCTACTTCTGAAATGGGGGTGGTCTTCTATGAAGGGAAGCCTCAGACAAGTGTTATACACACATACGTACGTGTGTATGTATATACATACATATACCTATATTATGTAAATAATGCTTATATGTAGTATATAATATAATGCATAGATATAATTTAGATATTGACAGCCAAGAAATACTTTGATAAAGCAAGTTGCCTTCCTATTGAACTAACAGTACACCCCAACTTTACTATCTCAACAACTTTGTTGAGATGAAAATAAATCATTTCTTCAGTCAATGAAACTGAGATTGAAAAAGGTGAAGAGCAGGGATGGGGAACCTGTGGCCTCGAGGCTACATGTGGCTCTCCAGGTCCTCAAGTGTGGCCCTTTGACTGAATCCAAACTTCACAGAACAAATTCCTTTAGTAAAAGGATTTTTTCTGTCATACTTGGACTCAGTCAAATGTCTGTAGCTGAGGACTTAAAAGGCCACGTGTGGTCTTGGAGCTGAGGGTTCCCTATCCCTGGTGAAGAGACTTGCCAAGGTCACATAGGTAGGAAGAGACAGAACAGTGCTCCAAGTCTCTGGATTCATGTTCTTTCCACAAACTAAATGGGACTTTTGTTCTTTTTCCCTTTACTGCTTGTCTCCTAGTATAATGTAAACAACTATAGGCAATGAGAGTTAGATCTTCCTACCCATTGATAGGCCTTGTTTTGTAGGAAGGCCCTCACCTTTTGTTAATTAATGAGGCAATGGTCATGAGGGTCTTGACGCCCTCTGGCTCTGAAAAGTGTATATTATACTCTGAGGTGAGGTTTTACTTTGGAGGCTTATTCTTTAGAAGAAGGTTCACATGCCAGAGGAGACTCTTGGTAGCCATGAAGGAGCCCTGTCATTGAAAACCCAGGTGTCAATGCTTCTCTCTCTGGTAAGTATGTTAATGGTTAGACAATTGGATCTGTCTGTTGATCTATGATGCATGTATTACTTATGGTCAGACAGTTAAAAGCTTTGTCTGTTAGTCTTTATTTTTTTGTTTGTATTTTATCTGTTGGTAGATTGCTGACCCCTCAAAGGTTGCTTTCATTTTAGAAAAGCAGATCTAAGAACCTGTGCCAACAAGACATCCTGGATGTGTCAGAGTACTTGCTGTTATACCTAGTACTCATGAGAACCATGATCCCAATTCTACACATGGCTGTGTGTACATTTAATTCAATTAAGCAGATATTTATTAAGCATCTACTATGGGTGAGGCACTGTGTTAGGAACATAAAAACCATTGAGGTCCACAATCGATGTAAAACAATACAGTGAGAGGGCAGCTAGAAAATCTGACTTAACTGTTTTTTTCTTTTCTGAAATTGATTTTGTGTGATTTTTCCCTTCATTCATTTCAGGGAGGACTTGGAATTGAGGTTCTAAAATTTGAACTTTCATAATCATGGAAATCTATTGCATTTTTCATCTCAGTTGCTCATTCTACAGTTAGGGGCTGATAGGTAGAGAGGAATTGATATTTCTTACTTGGGAAAATGAATTTTAATAAGGATTTCATAAAGATACTCAAGGTATTTGGGTATATTGTGAAAGAAACAGGTAAGGAATGTTCCCTTCCTCTTATGGCCAAGTGTATGTATGTATGTATGTATGTATGTAAATATATATATATATATATATATATATATATATATATGTACATATATATGTGTGTGTGTACACATATATACTGGAATTCATTCATACCTGGGCCACCTAAATATACAACATGGATGAGATAGGGCTGATTTAGCATTATTAGAATGGTTCTGCAACTGGCTTACTGAGAAAAACGGACTAGATGAACCCTGTGGCACAATGCATAGAGCACTATCAGGAAGATCTGAGTTCATCCTCAGACACTATCTTTGTGGTTCTGAGCATGTCACTTAACCTTTGCCTCAGTTTCCTCATCTGAAACAGCGGGATAACAATAGCACTTACTCGTCTAGATTATTGTGAAGCTACATTGAGACAATAGTTTTTTGCAGACCTTTAAAGCACTACCTAAATATTAGTTCTCGTTAATGTTGCTGTTGTTGAAGACCTAGGTTCTGGTTCTGGATCCAGATTCAACTAGTCTCGTGACCCTGGGCAAATCGCTTCATCTCTCACATGCCCAGTTTTCTCATTTAAGAAAAGATTGTGTTCGTCCTTTGTTGTTGAAGAAGACCATACCATCAGAGAAATGATGACATGAGATAGAACCAAGTTAGATGACTTCCAACATTCCTTCCCATTCTAAGAGTACATGAATCTATGTGTCCTCCAAGAGGAAAATCCTTGTGAAGCTCAACAGAGTGTTTCTTGTATTGGTGATTATAGGGAAATTTCAAAGGAGTTTGGAGCTATACTGCACACAGTTTGGTAGCTGGGGCAGTAAACTCTGTTAAATGAATTTGAGTTCCTATCTTTTACTTCCTATTACCTCCCTTTTAGACATTCCCTTTCATATTCTTTAATTAATTTTTAGTTTTTGACATTTACTTCCACAAGATTTTAAGTTCCAAATTTTCTCCCCATCTGTCTCTTCCCCCCACTCCAGACGGCATGCATTCTGATTACACCTTCCCCCAATCTGCCCTCCCTTCTATCACCTCCTTCCTTCTTTTATTCCCTTCTATTTTCCTGTAGGGTAAGATAGATTTCTATACCCCATTGCCCATATATTTTATTTCCCAGTTCCACGTAAAAACAATTTTTAACATTCATTTTTAAAACTTTGAGTCCCCAGTTCTCTCCCTTCTTCTCTCCCCACCATCCTCATTGAGAAGGAAAGCAATTTGATATAGGTTATACGTGTCCTTTCACATTCTTTTCTAGCATTCAGGATCTGATCTTAAGCTTAGGAGGAAACAGGAGCTACAGAACTACCAAGGAGAGAATGTGAAGATGAACTATGGATCTGTGTGTTCATGATCACACAATTTGTGTGTATGTGCATGCAGGCATGTATATGTGCATGAGTGTGTGTCTCTAGTAACAATTTTTCTAAGGGAATTTAGGGTATTAATAAAATGGCAAAATTGACTCATTCTGACACCAATTTAAGAAGTCTTCCCTCTCTCCCCCCGCCCCGTCACTGCCAGGAGTATGACAATAATAGAGGCTGGGTAACTTCTGTCCTCCCCTGCCCCAAATGAAAACAAAAAACCACACTAGTTTCTCACCATAACTTGAGCCCCAAATTGGTGCTGTTGAGTGATGAATCATTGAAAGAACAAGTAAGAGTGTGTTGCTGGCCATGGACTTGCAACTGGCTGTAGCAACTGAACTCCAAGTCATCTCGTTCCTCATCTTCAAATCCATCTGGAAAACAACACAGAGATTATTAGTCAAGCAAGAGATGTCGTTAATTTGAAATGTGGGATCTAGCAGTGAGTAGACTTTTTATTTAGCATACTTTTTGGGGGCATCAAAGGGTAAAAAGTCATGTTTTGTTTATAAACAATAAAAGTGATCAAAAAGGAGGAGGCATCAGGGGAAAGAAAGGTGAGCTTAAAAACAGATCTAACATGTGCCTAGAAATAATTTCATGATTTATAAGACTAGTGAGAACACTATGTGTTCTTTTCCACTTATTGTATCTAATTTGTATCATATTTATTTATGAATATGCCCTCCATTACTTAGAGTACATAGCAAGGTCTTAGAAGGAAGGGATTGTTTTATTTACCATCTTACCTCTGATCATTCTTAGCATAGAATCTCACATATGGTATTGATATAAGATCATAAGGTTAGAAATAGAAGGGAACTTGGAGGTCATCTTGTCCACCAACTGCCATTTCAGAGATGGGAAACTGAGCCCCAAAAATATGAGGTGACTTGCCTAGGAGTACATAGGTACCAATGGGCAAAGCCAGAGTTCAAGCCCAGAGTGTCTGATGGCACACTGAGTGTTCTGAACAGTACACCATACTGTGTCTTAGGCATTTAAGAAATAAATAAAAAGTTTGTTGGATGGATCAAAGTAGAAAATAGACATGGTGCAATGATTAAATGCATTTCTTCAATCAGACTCAGTGTAGCTTTGCCACTTGGATGCATTAAAAAAACATTTCTTAGGTACTTTCTATGTGCTAAATACTGGGCTAAGTTCTGTGCATACAAATGGAAAAATCAAAAGACAGTCTGCTCTCAAGGGGCTCATGTTATAATTGAGGAAGATGATAAATAAAATCAAGTTCAGCTTACCCTCTCTGTGACTCATTTTCCTCTTCTGTAAAATGTAGGTGGTAGATAAAATGCATTCTAGGGTCCCTGTTAATACCATAATTCTCTGTACTCCTTTAATTGATCTATTTGCTTGGTTAATTATAAATTAGAGAGAACGCATACTACTAATTTTGTTCTTAACCTTTGATCTGAATTTAATGTTACTTTTAATTTTCTTTTTTCTTTACTAGCAGAAAAGAGCCAGTAAGTCTAATAATATAATAGGAATGGAATGGCTATTTATTAAGAGTCTCCCATGTATCAGGTAATGTGCTAAGCATTTTACAAACACCATCTTATCTTTTTCCCACAACAATTCTGTGAGGTAGGCACTATCATTGTTTCCACTTTATAGGTCAGGAAACTGAGGCAAATAGGTTAAATGACCTGTTCAGGGTCATATAGCTAATAAGTGTCTGAGGCTGGATTTGAATTCAAGTCTTTCTGACTTCAGGCCCAGAATTCTATTAACGGTGCCACCGAGCTGCCTCTAATAAGAGCAATGGGCATGTATATAATAATTGATGATAGTAACGGGTAGCTAACATTTGCTATTTGCCAGGTGGTACACTAAGCACTTCAGATTATTGTCTCATTTTATCCACACAGCAAAGTGAGGCAGGTGCCATCATCCCCATTTTATAGATGAAGAAACTGAAGCAGACAGTGGTTAAGTGACTTTCCCAGGGTTGCATCCACATCTGTTAAGTATCTGAGGCTGGATTTGAACTCAAGTCTAGTGTGTACTAGACCCTGTACCCCCTAGCTGTCTCTAATAATAATTGACTTTAATATAGTGCTTTAAAGGTGTGCAAAATGCCTTCATAAATTATCTCATTTTATTCTCCTAACAATCTTGTAAGAGAAGTACTACAGGTCCCTATTTCACAGGTGAGGAAACTCAGGCTGAAAGGTTAAGTGTGCCCAGGGGTGTGTAACTAGTAGGTTTCTGAGGCGGTATTTGCACCCAAATCTTCCTGACTCTAACACCATGACTTATGTTAAGTTTGTCATCACAGCTCCAAACTTGCCTCAGTGGGTCATTTTTCCTACCCACTTGCTACAGGATCTTAGCTAAGATGCACAGCCCCATTGACCAAAGGCGATGTGACAATTTGTTTCAGGGAACAACTAGGATGGTGAAAAGATCCTAGATAGAGAATGGGAGGGCCTTGATTCTATATCACATGAGAATTAAGATTAAGAAACAGGAGATACTTTGCTCAGAGATGAGATGATTTTTGGGAAGATATGATCACTCTCTTTAAAGTTTCTGAAAGGTGGTTGTACTGAAGATGGATAAGACTTATTTTGTTCGGCTCCAACAGTTAGCACTGAGGGTAACAGGTGAAAGCTACAAAGAAGCAAATGTAAATTTAATGTCAGGAAGAATTTCCTAAGGATCAGAGCTGCCCACAAATGGAATTGACTACCTCAAGAGAAGGTGGGTTCTTTCTCCTTGGAAGTCTTCAAGTACTGGTTGGATAACCATTTGTTGACTATGTTAGGAAATCTAGTGGGAATTCCCATTGGGGTACAGGTTGGACTAAATGATTTCTCAGTTGCCTTTCAACTTTAATATTCTGTAGTGGACCCATGAAGGTATAATTTCTGTGTAAGACATTCTCTAGGAGGTTAAGAACGATCACACTGCATCAAATCCATAGACCATTCATTCCAGGGCTATAATTACCAATGGAGCACCAAGGGACATGACTCTTTCCTCTTCCTGATGTAAGCCTTAAAAATAGGCATATTCAAGCCTCTATTAGCCATTGTTTCTGGCTCATAAGTTTGTCACAGCTGTTTGAGTCTACTTCTATTGGATGTTTGTACTACATCTTAGAAAAGAGAATTTTTTTACATCTCTTAACCATCATGTGAAGCACCTTTCTTTCTTATTTGCCTTCTTTTACCTTGTTCAAGTTTCAAAGGGTACAAATGTAGTTTCACTGAACCATACTTCATGAATTTATAAAATCAATGTCTCCCTCCTAGATTTCCTCCCCCTGTTCCTCCTTTTACCCCTTCTCCTTCTCCTCCTTTTCTCCTCCTTTCCTTATTTTTGGCCCCAGCATTTCCTTTCCCATCATTCTTTCAACTCTTATGTGGACCTGCTATGTTCCATCAGGCATAAGCATTATAACCTGCCTTGTTATTCCACAAAGGAAGGTAGACTATGGGATAAATTTGGGGGAAGATTGGGGTTCACTGAGTGTTTGAGATCTGTGATTTCATTGGCATGAAGACTCCTCTGTCCATTCGCTGATACAGATTATCTACTTGCCTGTATTTTATGGTCTTATACAGTTTCCTCAAGCACTGAGAAATAACTTGACCACGATTCCATAGCTCCATCAGAAATGGAACTTGAATCCAGGTCTTCTAAGATCTGCCCTCTGTTATACTGTGTTACCATGGGTTAGGTTAGGTGCCTCTAAATGTATCAAATTCACAGCAATAAAAGATTAGTCTATAATGTGATCAGCACTGGCATTGTAAAGATGTTCCATGGAACTTAGTGTGCCTCAGTGTAATAGCTACACTGTGCATAGAGACTATCATGTTAAATATTAGTTTTGTTAAAGTGCTTGTTTTTAGTAGCAATTTCTTGACCATTACCTTACATGTTGGTTCTGACACATACTAGCTGTGTAATCATGGGCATGTTTCTCTACCTTACTGAACCTTAGTTTGCTCCTCTGTAAAATGGGGATAATACTTGGTACCATATTCATACACTATCCAGTAAGGTTATTATGGGGAAGACACTTTGTAGACTGTAACTGTTATATAATTGTGAGGAGGTGAAAAGGATGCCACAGTGTAAGGATGCTGTTGGGGACTACCATCCCTGAGCTCACAGGAACTTGCATTTTTTTTTCTTTGCAAACAGCATCTGGCAAGTTCCTGGAATTCTCAAAATCCAAGGAGATTGAAAAGTCTTTGGACAGCTCAGAAGGTAATTTAAACAAAAGCTCCAAAGTTCAGACCTTGTTAATGAGAGAGTCCTTGATTCCCTTTCATGCTCTGCTCAAGTACCACATCTTTCAAGAAATCTCCTGAATTTGCTAGTTGTTTGTGCCTTCTCATAAATTGTTGTTTAGTCATCCCCTTGTGCCCAACTGCTTGTGACCCTATAGTCCATAAAATGCCAATTCTGTCCATGGAGTTTTCTTGGTAAAGATGCTGGAGTGGTTCACCATTTCCTTCTCCAGTGGATTAAGGGAAATAGAGGTTAAGTGGCTTGCCCAGGGTCACACAGCTGCTAAGTGTCTGAGACGATTTGAACTGAGGTCTTCCTGACTTGAACCTCAGCACTCTATCCATTGAATTGCTTAACTGCTTTCTAACCAATTACTGTGTATTTATTTTACAAACATTCTATATTTATTAATCTATAATCTTGTATATTATCTCTTCCTAGTAGAATATAAGCTTTGTTTCTCCAACATTTAACTTAGTGCCTGACACATAATAAAGGTAAATAAATACTACTGAAGAATTGATTAGTTTATTGACTTGTATCTAATCACTCCCAAATTAAAATGTTTCAGAGTTGAGGTGACTGTTCTCCAAAGGCATATGTAGTATTTCCCCCACTTTCCACCGAAGTTAAAACACATTCCCAGTAAAAACCAAATTCTCCAATTGAGTCACAACTCATAGTTTTAAGAGAGATCATGCAAAAAAAAAGATCACAATTTATGTTAACATATTTTTTCTATGTTCAGTATTCATTTTCTGTTCAAAGCACAAGACCACATTTACTATGAACTAATAAGCATCTCTGTGAAATGACTCATAATGTAGTCAGACTGTGAAAAAGTTAACTATATGACTTTCATCTTGGGACAAGAAAATGTCAGTGATTTCCCTATTTAGTAGTTAAATTATGTGAAATATCTAAACTGAGTCATTAGAACTAGTGGGTTCAATTCCATCTCTTGTGAAATGTCTCAAGTTATCAAAGTAAAAGAACTTAGTTTACAGGAATGAATTGATATGAGCAAACTCCTCAAGTGCTGCTGTTTGCTTCCTTTTTGCTAACTGTTGGCTGGAATTCCTATAGCTTGGACCATATCTTTGTATCTATGTTTCCTAGCAGTCTATTATCACAGCAATGATTCATCTCCTCATTTATACTCCGTAATAGTGGCTTGTTAAAGAAATTAACCTATTCAGGATCTCTGGTAAGTTGACTTCAAGGAAATAATTCAGTTTTTTTTTCTTGACTAATCTTCTAGAAAACTTTAAATCAAACTCTGGGATCTGGGACTGGGAGACAGGAGAGCTGGATTCTGGTTGTGTACTTTCTGTTCTCTAGCAGGGCAAATTGTGTGGAAACTCCTAGATGGGAGGACATCTGAGGTCACCTGGTCCAACCTCTGTGGACTTTTTATTAGTTATAGAATGAAGGGGTTAAACTCTATCACCTCTACTGTCCCTTCATGTGCTAAAATTCTGTGATCTCTTCTGTTAAAAAAAACTTTAAGTTTTAGTGGGGATTTCTTAAGAATCGTGGTTTTTATCACCAAGTCCACACTTAGGAAGCTCCTTAAGTGCAAAGGGCTTGGAGTTTACTTGGAATTAACTCTTAAAATCTTTTGCTTATGGAAGTTACAGGTCTCTATCCTTTCATTGAAAGAAATGATCTCTACCCAGATTTAAAGTCCAGTTTTCAGAAAAGCTAGTAGCTCCTTTCTTCTTGATATTAAAGAGTTAAATTATAAAGCAGGAGTCAATATGACTGCCCATTCTCCAATGCTCCTGATTCCCAGAATAATCTCGTTTTTAAGTGATCATCTAAATGCTCATCAGACACACTTGCCCAGGACCTCTCCATGAGTGTTTAAGATTCTCATGGTTCTGAATAACCCCAAAGACGTCTTCAGAGTCCCATAATCCTAAAAAAAAATGTTTGAAATGACTCACCATCCTGTCCGAAGCCACTTTCTCCAGAAGAAGAGTGAAGCAAAAAGAATATGATACCAATAGTTATACTGAGAACTGTCATTTTGAGACAGAGAGAGAGAGAGAGAGAGAGAGAGAGAACGAACCAGAGCCAGTGAGAATCTGTGCCTGTGATAGTGAGAGAAAAAGTTGGGGATGCAGCTTTATAAACCAACAGTAAGTAACTCTGTCTTGCTTAACCACAGCCAGGAGGAAATATAAACACATGAGAAATGAAGACAAGTGTCCTCAACAGGAAGCCTGAGTACTTGTTGAACTGTAGTAAGTAGAGAGGACTACTGACTTTCTACTGGAAATGGGGGCTGGTGAGCCTTAGTCTTGCAGCTCCTGGGGATTCTTCTGATCTTCCTCTACCTCTAAACTTGTTGTAAACCAAGGCAACAGTTCCAAATGAAGTACTGAACTGGCTTATCTTCTCACTGATGAGAAATAACCATACAGACTCCACACAGGATACAAAATTCCTGTTGTTAAAACTGGAAAAAAAAAAGTGAGGAGAAGACTCTCTGGTCCCTTCCAGCTCTCTAAAGGGTAAGATTTCTTACCTGAACAACAGAGATTATGTGCCTTCCAAAGATTTTATCACAGAATTTATTTAAATTTATTTTATTAAAATTAATTTATATTATATTATAAAATTAATTTATTTTAAATAAACTAGCTCCTTAGTGCCCTTTAAGAACCAACTTACTTTACATACAGTCAAAATCAAACTCCTTGACAATAGGGGCTATCTTTTGCTCTTTTGTGTATCCCTTCCACTTAGCCCAGTGCCTGGCACACAGCAAGTGCTTATGAACTATTTCTTGAGCTGGATTTACAAAAACCTGATTTAACCACAACCTTCTAGAAACCCTTCGCATGAGAAGAATTGTTTCCTTATTTTGGGTGAGTGTCTTACATATTACTTCTCTAAGGCAAATCGTTAAATAAATATATATTAATGTGCAAAGTGAAATTCATGGATACAGAACTGGTCTTGGAGTCAGAAGACTGGGGTTTGAGTCCCACTCCTGACACATACCCACCATGGGCTGGCCAAGTCACTTAAGCGATCAGTGCTCTGGAAAATGCTCTAGGATTATAAATTGGAGATTACGTGATACCTGCATTGATAGAAGGAAGCTCTTCAAATAGGGAGATCCTTAAACCAACAAAATCATAGATCCAATCCCCATTCCTATATGTATATGTGTATAACATGCATTTCTGCCTATAGATAGTATAGAAATCTATATACCTAGATAAAAATATATCCCATAGATAGTCTACAAAGATATCTATAGTATATATCTACATCTATTATATATATACACATATCTATATAGGATAGATACTATGCTATAAGATAATGTAGATACTGTACTGTACTATAGGTACAATAGTATATATATATATATATATATATACCTCTACCTGCATATCACATATATGATATATATTTTATATAATTTATCTATATGTATTTATATCTAGCTGTCATCTATCTATCATATGTTTATCTACATGTAATAATGGCATTTGAAATAAACATGGGAGGGATGAATTATCAAAAAATAAGTTGGGGAATGAGTGTGTCTGGCATATCTCCTTTGTGTAAGTAAGTTAGATTCAAGAGAAGACCTTCAGAAATAGTATAGAACTAGTAAAATGGAAGTCTGGCAGAGGTCAGGAATTTTGAAATTTGTTTACGGAAATTCAATTACAGAAAACAGAGTGGAAAGGGAGCCTAGAAGTCATCTAGTCTAACTTTCATTTTGCAGGTGTGGAAACTGAGTTTCAGAGATATGAAGAGAATTGTTATTCAAACCTAGGTCTTCTGACTCTAAGTCCTTGACTTAGCCCACTACACTGACTATCTGTGGGTGATATTTACCTTAGGAAAACCTTGCTAAAACACAATGATCTAGATAGAGGTGTATTATCTCCTGGACTCACAACTTTTAGGAGGAATTAAAACTAGATGCTAGGACAAGAAGTAATGAAAACGCCTCCCCTAAAGGGTCAGAGCAGCCAGAGTTATTGGCCAACTCACTTGCTTCAGGCAAATCAATCAGAAATAGAAAGGTCAAGTGTGAGTTAGGAACATCTGGTATGAGAATAATAGAAACCTCCAGGGACGGTGAAGGAAGCCACTACAAGATTAGTGCAGGTCATCATGAGGTTCATGAAGATATTTCCTGGTCACATAGGGAAGTGCCTTCTGCCACTCCAGAGGTCCATATCGAGATCAAAGAACAGGAAGCAGGTTCTGGGAAGAGTGAGAAAGCTAACACTCTTGCCAAACATCCATTAAATAAGTCTTGTTCTAAGAGCTTAGGAGTGTGGTCTATGATTCAACTGAGATAGGACTGGAGCCAACTCAGAACAAATAGTAGCAGGGCTCATTTGGAAGAGCAGAGGGTCAGGAACTTCAAGGAAGCTAGGGGAAGAAAGATGTGAAGGAACTCGATTCAGTAGTATCCGACCTGAGAGCTGTGCTGAAGTGGAAAATGGATAATTTTGATCATTTCAAATTAGAAATCTCCTGTATAAATAAAACCTATGTAGCTAAGAATAGAGAGAATGAAGAAAATTGGGGGAAAACTCTCATAGACAATCTCCCAGATAAAAAGTGATTGGGAATATGTTGTAGTGTAGGAAATGATGAACTGGTGGATTTGGAAAACTATGCAAAGACTTGGTCTTATGAAGGAAGATACCATCAACTTTACCATCAACCTTCAGAGAAGCAGATGACAGATGGAAATAAACATAGTATGGTCTTATGTATATGTGTTCGATTATATGTGCTTGTTTATGAATATCTATGTACATATGTATATGTATGCATGTACATAAATACATGTATAAATATATATATACATATATATGGGGGTAGGAGGGGAAAAATAAGGCAAAAAGTGTCCTTCACACATCACACAAAAGAAAATCTACAAGGAAGCAAAGAAAAGTTGGATGGTTTTGAAAACAATGTGTAGTATTCATTATATAGGTTCTCTTGAAATGGAAATTTATTGCTTTATATTGAATTCTATCATATTCTGTTGTGTGCATGGTAATTTTTTCTCATTTTGTATTTAAGTTTAAAATAAATTTAAAAACTTAAAAAAAGGATTGGGGTCAGATGATTGGGGTCATAGGCATGCAAGAACTAAAACGTTGACTAGGTTAGGGGGAGGAGAACAGTGACAGAGTAGGACGACCTAAGAGAAATCTAGACACCATTCACAGTATGTGCACGGGAGACCAATGTTAGCTTTTCAGACTTTGCTAAGTTTATCACTTTTTCCCTTTGGTATGTTATTTTTCACCCTTTTTTGGGTAAGTCATGCAACATTTCTGGGCAGAAGTTATGTTATTTGTAAAATAATGGGTGTAGACTAGATGAAGAGAGCTGACCTCAGGACCAGGGTTCAAATCTTAGTTCTTTACTCTGACTACCTGTGTGTCCTTGTGAAAATCACTTAATTCTCTGGTTTTCAGTTTTCTTGTCTGTAAAATAATGAGATTTATTACCCTATTTTATGACCTCCAAGACCTTCTTCTATCTGTGATCCTATAAGACCTAAGGAACCTATCAGGACTAAATACATGATCCTATGATCTGTCAGACAAGTAGGAAATTTTGATTGCAGCAGGTCAGCATCTTCTCCACTATACCATACTGTGTCTAGACCTGTCATTACATAGACTTGGAATCTGGGTTTCTTAAGAATCATTCAGAATTTTAAAAATCGCCCTCGACCTAAAGGCTGCATGTTGCATGAGCTAGTCTGTCTTTTTCTTTCTCATCCTTATACAAGTAGAAATGCAGGGGTGAGGAGGTGTGTGGGATGCTCTGGCCTGTTCTCAATGAGAAACTTATGATTAACCACAGCCACTGAAGTCCCTCTTCAGGGGGGAGAGAGACGCTCAATAAGACAGGATCTTTCTTGTTTCTGGCCTTTTTCTAGACTTGATGGAACTCTACAGGATATTCTAAAGTGTAGAATGGAGGAATGGTGGTGGAGAAAGTGGGTAGGATGGGCAGCAGTTAGCCAGGTAGATGGCTGTGCCTTTGAGAGGTTTTTCCCAAAGGACCAAACTCTACACGATTCTTTCAGCATCTTTGTGCTGTCCAATAAGAGGGACCCTCCTCCTTTTAAAATCTTTGATTCAAGAACCTGGTAAGGAAAACAAGAAACCAGGTGATAAAAATCAATACAGGTTACTCATGGGGGTGAGTCCTTCATGAAACCACAATCTAGCCCTGAATCCACTGCCAACTGTATACATACACCTCCCTCTGCAGAGTTTGCTGATGAATTGGGAGCTGAACTGGGTCATGTCTCTTTAAATTCTCTTGTTTATCACTTAAATGGACTATCATTTTGATTTTATCTCTTTCCTTCAGATGTGAAGAAGCGAGAGAACAAAAAAGGCACAATATTTTGGTTTAGCTTCTGATCTGCAGCTCAGGGGATTTCCACGGGTGTACTCTCTTTGGGTGGGGACAGGGGATGCTCTGAGGAATCAGAGAGGAGAGTCCAAAGTAAACTGCCCCAAGGGGTGAGACAAAGGAGTTTCATCTTGAGCTCTTTTCCAAAGACTCTGGCTGTTGGAGAATACTCTGACTTTGAGAGATTGAAGAGGAGGGAGGAGAGAGGAGGGAAAGGCAGGGCCAGTCCTTGGATTCTCTGGACTCCCACGAGAGAGGATGAGACATAAAAAGGGCAGCACTGGGTGGGTGGGGAGGATGAGAAGGGGGAGGTTTGTTTCCTCCTATCTTCTCCCCTCCCCTCTCTTCTTCTTTTGTTCCCTTCTCTTTCTTTCCTTTGCCTGATGGGGGAAATAATATATTCACAGATAAGTAAATATAAAATATACGTGAACATATACAAAATGTATGAATAAATAAACAATCATCTTTAGTGGGAGAAGAGGTGAGAGTACTAGTAACTAAAGAGATTAGCATCAGAAAAGGCTTCTTATAGGAGCTGGTACAACTTGCCAGGGAACAGTTAGGTGGTGCAGGTCATGGAGTGGAGTCAGGAAAACTCCTTTTCATGAATTCAAATCTGGCCTCAGACACTTATTAGCTATATGACCCTGGGCAAGTCACTTAACTCTATTTAACTCAGTTTCCTCATCTGTTAAATGCTCTGGAAAAGGAAATGCAAACCAGTATATTTGATAAAGAAACCCCAAATAGGGTCATGGGGAACAGGACAGGCCTGAACAACACAAGTCTGTGAGGGAGCTAAGTCTTCCAAGAGGCTGAGGGGAAGAGGGAAAGAATTCTAAGCATGTGCATAGGGCATGGAAATGTGAAACGGAAGCTCTTGAGCAGCGGGATATTTAGCAGGACAGTTGGGCTGAACTGTAGAGTGTGTGAGGGTGAATATCGTGAAGAGGGGAGTCCATTTGGCATAGCAGAGCAAAAGATGGAGTCATGAAGACCTAGCTTTGAATCCTGCCTCAGGCACTTTATGGTTGTGTAGCCCTGGACAAGTCACTTAAAAAGTGTCAGTTTTCTCATCTGTAAAATGGGGATATGAATAGTAACTACCTGAAGACTTCTTTGAAATCGATATATGTAAAGTGTTTTGTGCACTTTAAAGTACTATATAAATCTTAGCTGTTATTATTTTTGCTGCCATGTGTTACTACTGCTATTAGTAATTATTTCGACAAAATGGACCCAGATTAGAAGGCTCCTTAGACAACATCTAGTCAAATACCCCCACCTCCTGCCCTTTCCTTCCACTAGGGGGAAATGATGTACATAGATAAGTAAATGAAAATCTGGCCTGAGGCACTTACTAGTGGTGTAAGTGACCCTGGACAAGGCACCTGAACTCCTTCTGCCTCAGTTTCCTCATCTATAGCAGAGGGACAGTAATACTACCTACATTTCAAGGTTGTTGTGAGGACCAAAGGAGCCTGCCTAGGTAAAGTACTTTGCAAACCTTAAAATACAAATACTAGCAGCTATATGAGGCAACGGGGTGGGACAGTAGATAGAATGCTTGGCCTGCAGTCAGGAAGACCTGAGTTCAAATCTAGCCTCAGACACTTCCCAGTTGTGTAACCTTGTGCAAATCACTTAAATGCTGTTTGCCTCAATTTCCTCATCTGTAAAATGAGTGTAGTAGTTACACCACCTACCTCTCAGGGTAGCTGTGGGGATAAAATGAGAAAATAACTATAAAGGAATTAGAACATAATAAACACTGCATAAATGTTAAACCCTCATCATTGTTTCTTTTAAAGCAGAATGGTACATTTTCCCAGTTTTACAAGCAGAGTATTTCGATATGTTTTTTCATAACTAGGCAGACCAAAGAAAGGTAATTTCTTCTCCGAGTCACACAGGAAGACATTCTAGTCCAGGAAGTGCTATGGCATCATTTTGACTCCAAAGTAGTAAGTTCAGTTCTTACTGAACAACTCCATTTGAAAACCTTATTAATTACTTGTAAGGATAAATCTTGGTTGAAGTTATGTGATAGGATCATATAGTTAGAGTAGGAAGGGACCTGAAAGATCTGTTCAGTTAGTCTGATGTCTTCACTTTGTAGATGAGGAAGTTGAGACATTTGAGGGGATAGGTTCACTCATGTTCACACAGTAAGTAAGCATCACCACTGGGACTTGACTCCTGACTGTCTGACTTCATTTTCACTCAGTCAAGCTTCTCTCTGAATATAGGTCTTTCTTTCCTGCCCTTATCAGAAAGCAAAAGATTTGGGAGCAAAGATTAGCACAATTTTTTTTCTTTCAGCAGTCTAGCACTTTATCCATTGTACCACCTAATGAGATAATTAGGGAAAAACTAAAGAAAAATAGTTGTGATGTTCCGGGAAATCTGAAATACAGAAGATGGGTAAAATTCTTGGAAAAGTCTGATTTTTCATAAACAGTTTGAAAAGCTCCAGCACATTTATATCCCAGTGATGTCTTATTCAGAGTTATAATGAGTAATGTTTTTACATGGGACAAAACACAGTGTTGGGGGTGGGGCGTGGCACAAAACACAATCTGACCACAAAATAAATCATCTTGGCTTAAAGGACAGTCCGAGACTTCCTTCCAGAGGAGTTAGAAAAGAAGCTGAGTCCTGCAAAAGAGGTGGCACAGTGATGGGACCCTATTAGGGGAGAGGTCCCTTAGAGGTAATTAAACCATATGGCCAGTAGAAGACATTGAGGAGAACACCCTGTGTGAGTGTCCTTGGACAAAGTCCTATTTGCATCATCCTAGGTGCAGTTCCGATTGTGTTCCTCTTCATGGTTAAGAGTCTGACCTTTTTTCCTCACGACAAAGACTAAATCACAGAAATAATCTTCCTCCTGAAAAACACGGGCTTTGCCCAATGGGAATGATCCTGTGGGCTCTGAGCCCCTAAGGAGAAGAGTAATGATGTCTGGGAGGGTGAAGCAGACTGACAGGGCTATAAGGAAGCCTGATTTTGTTCACCCATCAGCTTATCATTCTATGCTGACTCAGTCTCTGGGGTGATTTGGGGGAGTCCCATCATTTTGAAGTCTCATTTCCAGAAGTAAAACATTTTCCTTTTTTGTGGCTCTTCTTTCATCTTCCTTTCCTCCCTACCCCATATCTTTTACTTTTGTTGTACCTTTCTGTCTTCTGTATTCTGGGCAGTGTTTGAAATGTCAGGGAGGCCGGGGTATCCTGCCCTGGTGCATTTCAACATTGTGCCTCCACAGTGACTTCTATATGAGTCATTTACTACTGAAGAAATTTTTGGCAGACAGCAGACAGCAAATTTTTGGCAGGTTTCATAATTTGGACAATTGGGAAAATATCATTTGACAAAATGTCTTTTCTAATTCCCTGATGCGTGGGTTTATTGATTGAGAGTTTATCTAGGCACAAAAAGTATGAAGGCTCAGATGTGTGCCTACGCCTGACCCCATCCTATTTCAGACCAAAGGGCCCTATCAGGTCTGTCTGGAACCCACCTACAGCTCCCTGATGGAACATGGCACAGTATCACCACAGGTTTTCCAACTTCTTTGTTTGGCATCCAAGCTCTTCACAACCTGGATCCTCTCTATCTGTCAATGATTTTTATATTTCCCTCTCTTACATATGGTACTGCATTTCCCATCTCCCTTTTGTACTGGCTGCCCCCTTGCCTGGAATGCTCTCCCTCCTTACCACCTTCTCTTATAATCCCTGGATTCCTTCAAACCTCAGCTCAAGCTATCCCTTCTGCAAGAGGGAGAACACAGGAGGTCCCTTTCGCTGCTGATCCCTTTCCCTTTTAGGTTACTTTCCATTTCTTTGGTTTGTATCATACTTGTACTGATTTATGGATATACTGACACCCCAGTTAGAACATAACGTTCTTGAGCTCAAGACTGCTTTTGATTTTTTTTTCTCTTTGTATCACCAGTGCTTGGCACAGTGCTTGGAGCAGAATAAGTCTGTAGAATGATAAGATCTGCCCTGGACATCTGGATGAAGATCAAACAGATAATTTGTTGGCAGACAATCAGAAGTAAGCAGAAAAGAGTAAAGGAAGTAAAATGGGAGGGTGCAGATAGGACAGATATAATCTTTCTTCATCTCTTCAAATTGTTTAGTTGGGTTAATATGGCTGGAACCCACTCCCACTCCCAACTTGATTTGAGACCGCAAAATCTAAGGTTTATATCCCACTTTTAACTTTGGGACCAATGGCCAACCCTTAACTTTTAGGTGACTTGGTTTCCTCATCTGTAAATAGGGACAGCGATACCTTCAATATTATCTTATAGGGTTTTTGGAATGATCCAATGGGACAATGTATATGAACTGTTTTGGAAACTAAAATGTTATGTAAATAAATGTCAGTTCTCATTATCCCAAGGATGTGACTAAGATAGAACTGGGCATGATTTGTTCTTTCTTGAAGGAGTTCACAGACTTTTGTACTTGAAAGTGACCTTACAAATGATCTAGAATATTCTGTATTTGTAATAGGAACCTCATCTAAGTTACTCTACATGGAAGTTTTCTTTTTCTTTTTTTTAAAATTAAATTAAATTAATTTATTTTTTAATATTCTACAATCACTACCACAAAATTTAAATTTTAACCCACCCACACCTACCCCCCATTACCCCCCTCCCTCCCCAAGACGGTATACAATTTTATATAGGATCTACATATAATTTCCTATTGAATATGTTTTCACTATAGTCATGCTGTGTAGATGAACTAAAATAAATGGAAATCATACAACAAATCAAAACATAATACACAAACACACACACACACACAAACATGATCTACTACATTCTGCAAATGAATTCCATAGTTCTTTCTCTGAGTATGGAAGGCATTTTGCCTTAGAAAACCATTGGGATTTTTTTTAAGTTCTTGCGTTATTACGAAGTTCCAAGTCTACCAGAAAAAACTCTTGCACACTGTGGTCGTTTCTGTGCACAGAGTTCTCCTGATTCTTCTCCTTTCACTCAGCATCAGATCATATAAGTCCTTCCAGGCCTCCTTGAAGTCTTCTTGTTCATCATTTCTTATGGTGCAATAGTACTCCATTACATTCATATACCATAATTTATTCAGCCATTCCCCAATTGATGGGCATCCCCTTGACTTCCAGTTCTTGGCTACCACAAAGAGAGCTGCTATAAATACTTTTGTACATGTGGGACTCTTTCCCATTTTTATGATCTCTTGGGGATACAGTCCTAGTAGCAATATCGTTGGGTCAAAGGGTATGCACATTTTTGTAGCCCTTTGGGCATAGTTCCAAACCGTTTTCCAGAATGGTTGGATGAGCTCACAGCTCCACCAACAATGAATTAGTGTTCCAACTCTCCCACATCCTCTCCAACATTTATCATTTTCCTGTTCTGTCATGTTTGCCAATCTGATAGGCGTGATGTGGTACCTTAGAGTTGTTTTGAGGAGGAGAAGGAGAAGAAGAAGAAGAAGAAGGAGAAGGAGGAGGAGAAGAAGAGGAAGAAAAGGAAGAAGAAGGAAGGTGAAGGAAGGAGAAGAAGGAAGAAGAAAGAGAAGGAGAAGAAAGAGGAGGAGGAGGAAGAGGAGGAGGAGGAGCAGAAGGAGGAGAAGAAAAACAGGAGAATGAGGAAGAGAATGCTTTGGCTGAGGGTTGCAGATATGGCAATTTGAAGGAAGGGCATTTCTAAGGCAATATCTTTCATCTGTCCCGTAACCAGTGCATGTCGACCTTCACATTGCTTTTATAGGATAAAGAAGTTCTGCATTCAGAATTGTGGTGCTTTTGGTGTGGTCATTGTGGCCCTCCAGTTTAAAGGCTTAAGGAGCAGCAGTGGTAGGGTGCTGAGAAGATACGGAAGAGTGGGATAGACTGGGGTTGGAGAGGGGTAACCCACAGTGTGGACCCAGGTCAACTTTGGGTAGGACTGGTTTTTATCAAATAATAGATCTTTTTATTTTGATGGTGAGGATTTTTTTCTTCTCCTAAACTATATAAGGCCTTATCACCGCAGTGAAGGTTATGATTTTTGCTCTACAATTCAAGGACAGAAAACTCTAAAGAACCATTGGCAGTGTCTTGGTAACAAGGAAAACATCTGTTGACCCCCAAACTGCTGATGAGTTCAAAGAAGGTAATAGCAAGACATGATAGCAATAGAAACAGAATCAGATAAGTTCACCATTTAGTACTGGCTTTGTTTTTTTTTTAAAAGGGAAGAAGGGCTGGGAATAGTGATATATACTTGTTATCCCTGCTTCTGGGGAGGCGGAGCCTGGTGGATCACTTGAGCTTGGTAGTTCTGAGTTGCAAAAGGACTGAGGCTAATTTTGTGTCCACGCTAAAGAAAGTAAAAAATGGTGAGTCCTTGGGAAAGGAGGGCTGGAAAGAGCAGGGTTTGTTTCATTTTTTGCCTTTGGATCTCCAGTGCTTGCACAGTAGTACCTGGCACTTGATAAATTGATTGATCCAACAATACTTCATCTTCATCAACCTTATTATTGTTGATCATTGCCATTTCATCACCATCATGCAGGAGCAAGAGGACGATGCTGCAGAGTCCTGTGAAAGCCCTATGTGGAAATCAGATGATTGGCAAAGTTGTATCTGTCAGAAACCACTAGGAACACTTGTCCTAAAGGACTGGCCTTTATGATGTTCTACCTGTCAATTACAGGGAAAGAAAAATTACAGTTCACTGCCTTACATTAACATGAGAAAAATAATCTCCCTGGAGAGGGATGAATTTGGGTTGAGCTGGTCAGCTGATACACAATCAATTTGCTAAAGCAACTAAAAATGCTCAGCATAAATTCTATCTGTGATATTTATTACCTGTCTTACTCTGGGCAAAATACTTCACCTCCTTGGCCTCATCCGTAACATCCTCATCTGCAAAATTCAACCCTGGTCTAACTGACTTCTGAATCCCTTCCAACACTAGATCTATAATATTTTGCTCATGAGAATGTGGTTGCTGAATATAATCCTGAAAACCCAAAATTATCTAGTTTTAGCTTTTTCTCCGAAACTATTCAGTTTTATGGTTTCACTGTATCTTTTACCCAAACATAGCTTGTATCGAAGATGCTAGGGTGTGTGTGTGTGTGTGTGTGTGTGTGTGTGTGTGTGTGTGTGTGTGTGTGTTTAACACACCCTAACCTGAACATGTAAGCTGGTGCTTCTTGAGTGTTTTCATGTGGTGACAAGGATGGAGGTGTTGAGGCAGATAGGCATGGATAGCTACTTTAACACAATTAACTTATTAGGAAGTAACTAAGGCTTGAGGGAAATGTATGAATTAAAGTTCCTGAGCCCCCATTCATGTGCTTCTTATTTATTCAAGTGAGTCACAATAATATCAGCTCTTTAAAAAAGAATCTGAATTTAAGATTAGAAGAGATCTTACAGATTCTCTAGTTCAATCTCTTCATTTTATTAAAAAAAGTTTTTTTTCAGATCTGCATTCTCTCCCTCTCTCACTTTTACTTCCCCTCAATTGAGAAAACAAGAAAAACAAAATTGCTTTTACAAACGTGTATAGTCAAGCCAAATAAATGTCTGCATTAGCCATATAAAAAAACAAACAAACTCATTTTTTCCTCACCCCTTTATCAGGAGGGGAACACAATTTATTTTTAGTTCTCTCTAACTGTGGGTAATCACTGTGTTAAGAGTTTTTAAACCTTTAAAAGTTTTTTGTTTATTGTTTTGTATAAATTGTTCTCCTCACTGCTCACTTTGGCTGCATCAGTCTCTACAAATCTTCCAAGGTTTCTCTGAAATCACCTCCTTCACCATTTCTAACAGCACAATAGTATTCATGACATACACATACCATAAATGGACCAACCACTCTCTAATTCATGAGCAATGCCCTCAGTTTTCAATTTTTTGCCACCACAAAAAGAGCTGCTGTAAACATTTTTGTACATATGGGTTCTTTTTCTCTTTTGACTTTTGGAACATAGAGGATATGCCCAGCTTTTGCGTATAGGTTTAAATTGCTTTCTAGAATGTGAGAAGCAGTTTACAGTTTCATTGACAGTGAATTAATGTTCCTGTCTTCCCATAGCCCTGCCATCATTTGTCATATTTTCTTTCTTTCTTTTCTTTTTTTGGGTCAACTTTGCCGATCAGGTAGGTTTGAGGGAATACCTCGGGGTTTTTTAAATGTGCATTTCTCTAATTATCAGTGAGTTAGAGCACATAAAAATATGGCTATTGATAACATAGTTCTTTTGTAGAAAAATGCCTATTCATATCCTTTGATCACTTTTAATTGGGAGATGGGTGTTATTCTAAAACATTTGAATCAGTTCCTTATATGTCTTAGAAATGAACCTGAGAATATTTCTGCAAAGATTTTTTCCCCCATTTATCTGCTTTTCTTCTAATTTTGGTTGTACCGGTTTTGTTTATGCAAAAACTTTTAAATTTTACATAAAAATCATCCATTTTTCTGTGAACATCTCTAAATCTTATGTGATCAAGAACTCTTTCCCTAGATTTAACTATGCCTGAGATGAGTAAATTGAGATTATTTTTACTATAATAGTTTTACTGTCTATTTTTCCTGGTTCTTCACTGAACATTTTCTTGAAGAATTTAGATACTATGCCATTTTATGCATATATTTTAGTATTAACTATCATTCATTGTCTATGCTACCTTTAAGTAAAATACACTTAACCTGTTTATGCCATTGAACTAGGCCTGTTTTTACTAATGCTTTGTCTGAGTTCTTGATTGCCACTTGTCTTTTTTACTTTGGCTTAAGCACAAGATGCTTTGTACCAGTTAATTTAAAAAAAAAAACCTTTTATTTTTTGCATCTTCCCTTTCAAATGCATTTTTTATAAGAAACACATTAATGGATTCTGCTCTTTAATCTGTTATTGTTATTGTTTAATGCATTAGTTTGTCTCACACACTCAGCTGTAACTGTTAAATGTTAATTTCTTTTCATCTTGTTCTCATACAGTTTTCTTCTCTTTATTTCCTGCCTCCTCTTCTTTAAGATTTGTTTTGCTTCAGATTTAATCTACCTTCCCTCTCATTCCCTTCTTTCCTTTCTCCCTTTTCCCTCCTGTTTCTCTGTTGACTGAAATATATTTCTGTACCTCCTTTCTTTGACCAGTTCAATGAGACTAAAGTACAAATGTTGTGCAGGATCCTTCCTCTACTTTCTCCTTTTTGTGAGATAATTTTCTCCATTTTTCCTCTCTCTCCCCCAAGAGTGTTCTTCTATCTATTCCTTTCCATTAAAAAAGGACACTAAAACACTCCTAGTCCCTCTGTCTAATTAGACTTTCCTATATGAATCTACATGTGTATAATGACTATAGTTATGAGAGAATGCATGTATATCGCATAATATCCCTATATTAGAATGTAAATTATCCTTTTTTTGTCCCTTGTGATAAGACAAATGCTTACCTTTCTATGCTTTTCTGACTTCTCCTATTTATATTTCAAATTTTATATTTAGCTTTGGTCTCTTCATCTGGGAGCTTTGAAATACTTGATTTCGCTGAAGTTCATTTCATTATTTTTCATATCAAATTTCATTATCAAAAATATCTCATTATCTTGTTAAAGAAATACATTTTCCTTCCATAGGGTTACACTCACTTTTGAGAAACATTCCCTGACTACTTTTTTTTAACTTTTAAAAAATATACAAGTTCTTAACCTTCACTTCCACAATAGTTTGAATTCAAAATTTTCTTCTCATCCCTCTCCACCTCCACCCCAGGACAATATGCACCATATCCACCTCTCCTCCAGTCTGTCCTTCCTTCTATTATCCACCCTTCTTCCATCCCCATTTCCCTCTATTTTCCTGCAGGGCAAAATAGATTTCTATACTCCATTGTCTGTATAGCTTAATTTCCAGTTACATGCTAAAACAATTTTTAACATTCATTCTTAAAGCTTTGAGCTCCATATTCTCTCCCTCTATCCCCACCCAACATCATTGAGTAAATAAGCAGTTCAATATAGGTCGTAACATGTATGTAAAGCACTTCCATAATATTTATGTTGCAAAAGACTAACCACATCTCCCTCTGTCCTATCCTGCCCTTCATTTATTTCATTCTCTCCCTTGACCTGTTCTCCCACAGTAGTGTTTGCTTCTGATTATCCCTTTCCCCATTTGCTGTTCCTTCTATTATCTTTCATCTCCTATCCCCTTCCCCCTTGCCTTCATGCAGGGTAAAATAGATTTCCATATCCAATTGAGTGTGTGTTATTCCCTCCTTAAGCCAAATGCCATGAGAGTAAGACTCAGTTATTTCCTTATATTTCTCCCTTCTTCCCCTTCATTGTAGAAGCTCTTTCTTCCCTCTTGTATATGAGATGATTTGCTACATTCTACCTCTCCCGTTCTCTTACTCCTAGTACATTCCATTCAACAGTAAACTTTATTTTTTTTAGTATTCTCCATTCATATTCAGCTCACCATGTGACCACTATGTGCCCTCTATCTATACCCACACACACACACACACACACAGTATATATATACATACACACATACACAATGTACATATACATACCTATACATTTATAATGTACACACACATACCCATACACACCCATGTATACATATATATTCCCTCTAAATACCCTAATACTGAAAAAGTTCTTGTGAGTTACAAATAACATCTTTCCATGTAGGAATGTAAACAGTTCAACTTTAATGGTTCCTTAAGCCTTCTTATTCCTGTTTACCTTTTCATGTTTCTCTTGATTCTTGTATTTGAAAATCAAATTTTCTATTCAGTTCTGGTCTTTTCAACAAGAATGCTTGGAAGTCTTCTATTTCATTGAAATCCCATTTTCACCCTGAAGTATTATGCTCAGTTTTTCTGGGTAGGTGATTCTTGGTTTTAATCCTATCTCCTTTGACCTCTGGAATATCATATTCTAAGTCCTTTGATCCCTTTATGTAGAAGCTGATAAATCTTGTGTTATCCTGTTTGTATTTCCACAATACTTGAATTGTTTATTTCTGGCTGCTTGTAATATTTTCTCCTTGACCTGGGAACTCTGGAATTTGGCTACAGTATTCCTAGGTGTTTTCCTTTTGGGGTTTCTTTCAGGAGGTTATCGGTGAATTTTTTTCATTTCTATTTTACCCTCTGGTTCTATAATATCAGGGCACTTTTCCTTGATAATTTCTTGGAAGATGATATACATGCTCTTTTTTTATCATGATTTTCAGGTAGACCAATAATTTGTAAATTATCACTCCTGGATCTTTTTCCAGGTCAGTTGTTTCTCCAGTGAGATATTTCACATTGTCTTCTATTTCTTCATTCTTTTGGTTTTGTTTTATAATTTCTTGGTTTTTCATAACTTCAGTAGATTCCATCTGCTCCATCCTAATTTTTAAAGAACTATTTTCTTCAGTGAGCTTTTGAACCTTTTTTTTCCATTTGGCTAATTCTTCTTTATAAAGCATTCTTCTCCTCACTGACTTTTTGAATCTCTTTTGTCATTAGGGTTAGTCTATTTTAAAAGGTGTTATTTTCTTCAGTATTTATTCTGGGTCTCCTTTAGCAAGATGTTGCCTCGCTTTTTGTGATTTTCTTGCATTGCTCTCATTTCTCTTCCCAATTTTTCCTCCACCTCTCTTACTTGATTTCAAAAAAAAATTGAGCTCTTCCATGGCCTGAGATTATTGCATATATTTTTATTGGAGGTTTTGAATGTAGAAGACTTGAGTTTTATGTCTTCCTCTGATGGTATACTATGTTCTTCCTCATCCAAAAGGATGGAGGAAAGCACCTGTTCACCAAGAAAGTAATCTTCTATAGTCTTATATTCCCCCCCTTTGGGGGCATTTTTCTAGTCAGTTACTTGGTTTTTGAGTCCTTTGCCAAGTGGAGGGTATACTCTAGGGACCTGTAAGTTCTCAGTTCCTCCAAGGGGGCACAATCAAGGAGTTTACTCCTCTTCTGGAGTTTACTCCTCTTGTGACCTGCGCTCTGGTCTGGGAGCAACCATAAGATTTTCTGCCCAGGATCTGCAAGTAGGATTCCCTCTCCAGCACTTCCACCAGCTCTACCATGCCAGTGCTCCTCCTCCTCCTCACCCTAATATCTCCACTCAGGACTCAGATCCAGATCTGCCACTCAGTTTCCCCAGGGTCTTAAATGGACACTGCTGCTGCAATGACTGCTGCCACCCTGAGGCTGGGGTTAGACCCCAGTTCCCTTCTCACCCATCTGAAAGAGCTTTCTCACTGATCTTTGAAGCTGTCTTTGGCATTTATGGGTTGAGAAATCTGGGAACCACAGCTGTAGCCTGTGATTCTGCATCCTGAAGCCTGTTCTAGTCCTGTTCTGTCCATGCCATGTGGCCAAGGCTGGGATGCACTGTGCTCTGAGCCCACTTTGATAGACCTTTCCTGTTGGCCTCCCAGGCTGTCTTGGACTACAAATCTCTTTTATTCTGTCATTTTGTGGCTTCTGCTATTCTAGAATTTATTTAGAGTCATTTTTTACAGGCATTTTATGGGTTACAGGGAGACAGCTACAGCAGGTTCATCTTTCTCCTCCATCATCTTGGCTCTGTCCCTCTCTGACTACTTCTTAAAGAGGCCTATTCACTGAATGGGCATTACCTCACTCTAAGTGAGTACCTGGAAAAGGCTTAGCCTATAAAGATCAAGGTGTCTCATTGTATTCTGGGCCATCTCCA
>CM053769.1:664446485-664472552 GCA_028658325.1 Potorous gilbertii
GTGGTTCCTGCTCAGCTTCGCTATGGTGGGGTCCACACTCTAACTCAGTCCAACAGATTCTTCCCATTGACCTTCTAGGCTGTCCTGGGCTGGAAATCTGCCACACTCTGTCTCCTAGTGAATGCTGTTTCCTTAAAATTTTGTTCAGATTCTCTTTTTAGAGGTATCTGAAGGATTTTGTCATGGAGCTTAGTGCGTTACTTGCCATTTTGGCCCTGCCTCCCTTGATGTTCTGTTGACTGATGTACTTTTGCTTCTATAAGGAAAAGACCAAAGTTATATTTTTGCATCTTGTACTCAAAGCTACCCATTATTTCATTACAAAATTTAATTGTAAGAGAAGTAGCAAATGAGGAAAATTCATTATTTCTGATTAGCTCATCTCTGAAAGGACCAGAAATGTATGCATATATGTTTTTGAAATGTATTTATATGTGTGTATGTGTATAGGCATATATAAATACATATGTGCATATATATGTTTATATGTATGTATATGTGTGTGTACAAATGTGTGTATATCTATGTATCTGTTCTAAAGGAGAGATAAATTTATGAATGACTCCTCCTGGCCCTGATGGGCCCCACTGGGATGCTGGAGCTCATCCTGGTCTCAAGTCTCCTGCATACCCATCTCCCTGGTCATTTGCTGAGTTGGTTCTGTCTCATACTGCGGCTCCTGGCATTCTAAGAAATACACAGCTCTGCCTTCTCATGACTCATGGCAGTTCAAACAATCTCTTAAGTGATATAGGTGACTTTCAAAGAGCAAAATTTGTAGCCCCTACTTGACCTTCTCCCCTGAAGCTCAAAGAGGTTCTCTGGATTTGGCCCTTTACTTCTTCTGGAGGAGACAGTATAGATGAGGCATTTTTCAATTTTGTTTAGAAGTTCATTTAGCTCCTTTTCCTTTTCTGCTACTTGCTGAGATTCCCAGAGACTCTCTAGGTCATGCTGATAGCACCTTGCCACCCCACCCCCATGCCCATTGCTGGGCCAGCTCCTCTTTCCGTTTCAGCCATTCCCTAACTTGCGAGGACTCATTTTCCTACTCTTAGAGCATAGCTTCGGCGTATCCCACTTGGTCTTCCAGCCTTGCTGTTCCTACTGGAGCTGGTTCTGAATTCTGTCCATTGCCCACTTTTTCTCTCTGCTTGTCAGGGTTACACTGTTTCTCCTGTTTCAGTAGGCAATTTCCCTTTGTGACTACAGCCTCTATTGCTTTTCTTAGACAGGGACCATACTGTCCATGGAGTTTCCTTGGCAACAGTACTAGAGTGCTTTGCCATTTCCTTCTTCAATGGACTAAGGCAAACTAACGTTAATTGATTTGCCCAGAGCCAAACATCCAGGAGGTATCTGAGGCCTGATCTAACCTCAGGTCTTCATGACTCCAGTTCCAGTGCTCTCCCCATGAGCCACCTCTCTGTAGGATTGCAGCCTTTTGCTTTTTAGCATAGCTGCCCTATGGTGTACCTATGTCGGAAGGCTGAGAGGCAACCTTTATAGCATCTCTCCTTCTGTGCAAATTCAGAATCCATGATGACTGGCAAGTTGTTGTTCCAGTCCACTTGGGTTATCTTGTCTGTGATCCTTCTTTAGAATCTGAAAGGTCACCAGGCTTGGATTCTCAGCTGGTAAAAGGACTTCTCTGGTCTTTGAACCAGATATCATTATTGCAGACCTTTTTTCTTAAAACTAGCATCTTAAAAACAGATAAAAAAAAGAGTCTTTTATTCAGGTTTATATTAATGTTATAGCATCTAAAGGTCTCTGCTATCCATGTAATAAGAGATCATTTTCACTGCTGTCTTCACCTCCTTGGCTGACATTGCCCAGCTCTTTACAAGTGGGGTTCTGGTTATTCTCAGTTTCAGATACAGCTGATTTCAGAATCATCTCACCTTGTATGTTTCCTGAAGGTTCCCCTTCTTGGAAAAAGAATTCGTGCTAGGGAACTGGAGGTGAATCTTTAAAACCATCTCAGACATTTCCAAATAAATCTATTGTTTCTCACTGAGGTTTTGAGCAATAAGTACATCTTTCTTGCTTAAAAGCTCATGGAGTTCTTCTAATTTTATAGCTTGGGTCTGAGCCAAACTTCCTTCTTCTTTGGCCTTGCTGATTGGCTCTTTATTCCCATCAGGACAATTTTTCACAGCTCTAGGTCTGAGTCATTTACAAATTTCTCTCTTCTTTAGAATAGATGTATGTTTACATCTATATCTGTATCTATATTTATACCTATATAGATACATATACACATACATATAACTATATATATGCATACATGCTATATATATACATACTTACATATATACACATACAAACACATTTCAAAAATATCTATGCATACATTTCTGGTCCACTTGAGAGACACTAATCTGAATTACTGTTTTTTTCTCATTTGCTACTTCTCTTATAATTGATTTTTGTAATGAAATAATGGGTAGCGTTGAGTCCACAGATGCAAAGACATAGTTTTGGTCTTTCTCTTGTAGCTGCTAAAGTACATCAGTCAACAGAATATCAAGAACATCTTTCAGAGGCCCTGATGAAGTTTCCCAGCATAGCACTCCATCAAGATGGAGCTGCCTATGTAACATAATATCTTTTGGGAAGGTCAGCCTATTTTTGACCTTGCCAGAGGACTTGAGCTTCATCTTGCCAAAAATCTCTTTTGAGATGCTGTCCCTTCTCACACTCATTCACTTTAGCATCACCTTGCTTGATGATGTCTTTTATTAGGTCAGAAATCTGGGTTAGTTCTTCATAGTTTTCAATAGCGGCTTCTGAATAATATGCCCCACCTGCAAAGGATACTTGGTTATGTGCTGAGTCACCAGAAGAATGAAGTCCTGAACACCAAGGTTCTCATAATGGAGAAGTTGCTAATTTTCTTTTTCATGTTTTGGAATTTCTTGATTTATTGGAGCTTTTCCTTAGAGTGAATGACAGTTTCCTTTTGACCACCATAAAATATACCATATTTTTCTTTCATTTTTTTCTCTGTTTTCACCTGAAAATTGTTGTTCCAAGGGGTCTCCAATTTTCTGGATCACATACTTATGATCGTCCTCTTCTGCCAAGAATTCTTTCCATTGTTCCTTTAAGTGCTACAGGAATTGCATTTCTAGGAAGTCATCCACACATGAGAAGATTTGGTTCGTGATTTTGCTGCTGAACTACATTCCTTCTTTCAGTGTCTCTGAATAGACATTCTTTTTGTAAAATTATTTTTATTTATTTCATTAAATATTTCCCAATTACATGTAAATTTTAACACTGAATTATCTTCGGTGCTCACTCATGATGGAAAGCATCTGCATTAACTCATAGGTGACATGACTTTACTTCACTTTTTTGTTTCTTTTTATGCAGCGGATAGAGTCTTGGGCCTGGAGTCAGGAAGACCTGACTTCAAATTTGGTCTCAGATATTTACTAGTTGTGTGACTCTGGGCAAATCACTTAACCTTGTTTGCTTCAGTTTGCTCATTTGTAAAATGAGCTGAAGAAACAAATGACAAACCACTCTCGTATCTTTGCCAAGAAAACCCCAAATGGGTCACAAAGAGTCAGACACAACTGAAATGACTAAACAATGAAAATATATGGCAATTCTATGCAAAGACTCTAGGACACAGTCTTTGGGTATGTTTTTATTTTATTTTTTAGTGAAAAAGAGTAGGAATCTTCCAGGAAAATAGATTTAGTAGTGGGTAATATGTGATATCATTTCCTTTAATTTTGTAAATCCTGGACCCGTACCTGATCCAAATCTAGTGACAGTTTCAGCAGTGTTCATTGTTGACTGAAGATTCCTCCTTGGAAAGAAAATCATTCTGTCTTGTCTTGGCAGAACTAGAGTGCTATTTGATACCAAGATGGTACTACAAGTTTGCTCTTTCAAAGACTCTAGGCTGAACTTTGTACTGAAATCTATAGAGATCCTGGAGGTTTGTACTGGAAATCTTTTTTTTTTTAGTTTCTTTCTTGAGGGGACCTTTCTAAGATTCCTCAGGGAAGCTTACTATGGGATACTCTCAAAAAATGGAATTCTGATCACAAGAATGAATGCTTTTGATGACTCAGAAGAAGAAAAGGTGACTAGAGACAGAAATATATGATTATTTAGGGAATTCAATAACTAATTTTCATAAAACAGAAGTGTTCTAAAGCAGGGAGAAATAGCAAGTAATTAAGACTGAGTGGGTACAAATAAACCTGTAACTTAAGAATAATGCTGAAATTCAGAATGAGCTGAAACTTAAAATTAATGATTTTTAAAAGTACTATTTTGGAGGAAAGAGGATCAAAGAAGAAATAGAGTTGCTGATTGAAGCTCCATGGAGTAATGAAAATTGACAAAGGAGGCAAGACAACCTCTGTATTGTTTCTGTTTTCTCTGACAAAAGTTCATAGAAAAGAAAATGGCTGATTTAGTCAATTGTAAAATCAATGTGAGTCAATTGTAGAAGACCTGGCAGTCAAAGAACTAATTGCTATTGGGCTAGATATCACTAGAAGAATAGGGAGAGAATGGGGAAGGTGATGGTTCCACTGTGTCTGGTAAGAACATACCTGTTAGTAAAGACATTGACAAGCTGGAGGGGTCCAAAAGAGGGCAACCAAGATTGTCAGGGCACTAACAACTACACTAGATGAGGATCAGATTGATAAATATTGTAGTAGAGGACAGAGGATTGATAAATATTGTAGTAGAGGACAGAGGACGCAGGACTTGACAAAAGTTCATGTTAAAACTCTAGGTCAGATTTAGAAAGAAGGTGATGTGAATGCTTAAAATTAGGCTAATCAGCTCCCCTAAGAAACTTACCCCCAAAGATGACACAGGCATTAGGTAAAGCAATGATCAATAAAGCCAAAATGAAAAAAAGAACAGTAAGCTAATCTAATTAGGCAAGGATTGGAGGAGAGGATTGTTGGAAGACTGTTGGTACTCAGGTTGGGGGCACTTCAGAGGCCCTAAAATCAACAAGAACTTGAGATGGGAAGTAATTACTTCATAAAAATTATTGAAAATCTGGAAAACAGTATGGCAGAAACTGGGCATAGACCAATATCTTGCACCATTTACCAAGATAAGGTGAAAATGGATACATGACTTAGATATAAAGAGATATTTTACAAGAAAATTAGAACAACAACAGACATAATATTTATCAGACTTGTGGATATGTGAATAATTTATGAATAAACAAGAGATATAGAGCAGCTGGAGGTATAAAATGGATAATTTGAATTACATTAAATTAAATTAAAAAGGTAAATTAAGGTTTTTAAGGTAAATTAAAAAGGTAAAAAAAGATTTAAATTAAAAAGGTAAATTAAATTAAATTAAAAAGGTTTTGTACAAATAAAACAAATATAGCCAAGATCAGAAAGAAAGCAGAAAATCGGGGGGAAATTTTTATAGATAGTTTATCAGATAAAAGTTTCATATCTCAAAACATAAAAAGAATTTTGTCAAATCTATAAGAATACAAGTCATTTCCCAATTGATAAATGGTCAAAGAATATGAATTGGAAGTTTTTCAATGAAGAAATTGAAACAATTCATAGTCATATGAAAAAATGCTCTAAATCATTTTTGATTAGAGAAATGCAAATATAAATAACCTTGAGAGATCATTTTACAGCTACCAGATTGGCTAAAATGATAGGAGGGGAAAGTGAAAAATATTGGAGGGGATGTGGAAAAATTGAAACACTAATTCATTGCTGGTGGATTGTGAACTGACCCAACCATTTTGGAGACAATTTGGAATTATGTCCAAAGAGTTATTAATCTACCTACACCCTTTGACCTAGCAATGCCATACTACATCTATTTCCAAAGATCATGAGGGAAAAGGGCAAAGAACCTATATGTTCTAAAATATTTATAGCAGCTCTCTTTGTGGTGACAAAAACCTGGAAATTGTAGGGATGCTCATCAATTGGGGAATGGCTAAACAAGTTATGGTATATGATAGTGATAGAATACTATTGTGCTATAAGAAATGCTGAGCTGGATGATCTTAGAAAAACATGGAAAGACTTGCACGAAATAACGAAGTAAAATGAGCAGAACCCAGAGAACATTGTGTATAGTAACAGCAATATTGTTTCAAAATGAGTGAATAAGTCATTTTGGCTATTATAAAGACCCAAATTAAGTACAAAGGACATATTTGTGTCTAATGCTAGCCATCTCTAGGGCAGGGGCTGGGGGAAGAAAAAAAGGAAAAAAGAAATTTACATTTTGTTGTATATTTGAAAGGAATAGTGAGTTGTGCATAGTAGATTTGTACTTTCATGTTCAATCATCTTTTTTATTGTACTATGTTAGGGAAGTTTTTATTTTATTCCATAAATTAAAAGCAATCAAACAAGATCTTGGACCTAGCCCCTCAGAACCAAAGCAGGAGGTGAAGACAATTCCTAGGAAGCAAATGCCTAAGGTGAGAAAGAAAGACCATAGGAACCCAGGCAGCCTTCACCAGGGATGCTTCAAGAGGCTTGAAATCAGTGGATTTCTAATATTCAGTGGCTACACTGCTGAATCCAAAAGGTGGAGGACAAGAAGACTTGCTCCACCCACCAGGAAGCCTGAAATCAGTGTGATGTCCAATATTCCATCACAGTCTGTCAGGCTCACAGAGCCAACTGTGTTCAGTTGGACAAAGCCAGCTCCTGATTGGCAACTGTGTATGGAAAAGGCAACAGAGAAGGGGTCAATGTCAATGCCTATACTGGGATTCTAGGAGATGGAAACAGAAGCCAGAGATTGAGCAGAGGGCAGGGCCTAGTGTCAGGTCAAGGTCCAGTTCACTGTGTTTAGCCAGGACTGGGAAAGAGAATAGGTAGGGAAGCCAGGAATCAGCCACTCTATCTAGAACTGTGTCAGGGCAACCACTTCTACATTGTACAGGAGGCAAGATCAAGGCCTACCCATCCCACCCTATGAGTAGTTCAGAGCAGAAGGTGGAAAACATGACTCAACTAGTAGACTCCCTGAAAAATAGAATAGAGCAAAAATCCAAGTGATTTAGTCAAGCACAAACTTTTCATGAGTTAACTTTGTGGTAGGTAGCCAAAAAAAGCAAATAATTGCTAATTAAGTGAAGTCTAATACTCAGATATAGGGAGGGGATAATTGCCCCATCCTTTCTCAGACTACATCTGGAATATGGTGTTCAGTTCTGTATGCTGAAAAAAACTCTTCATCACCATTAGCACTATCTTCCAACTGGAATGAACTGTTGTAAGAAACTAGGAGCTCCTATCATTGAAGTTCTTTAAGCAGAGGCTGAATTATCAGAGATAAGGTAAAGGGAATCCTTGTTTAGGTGTGACCTCTGGTTCCTTCCAACATTGAGACTGCGATACTATGACTTCTAGGTTAGCTACATCATGCTTTTTTCCCTAATAAAAGCAATAAACACACTGAAGGACTAAGTCAAGATTTACAAAGACTCTGACAGCATCATAGTGTCAGAAATTTAAAGGTAGAAGGGGGTTGGGGTTAGGGTTGGGGTACCGAGTCTCATCCTATCATGGTAAGGATGAGGAAATCAAGGCACTGACACATTAAAGCACTTGCTCCAAGTTAGAGAACTAGTAAGTGTCTGAGGTGGGATTTGAAACCAGATATTCCTTCAAGTTCAATGTCTTATGAAATTAGATTAGTTTCATATGAGCATGGAAAATCAACTTCATATTCAAAAGCAAGATGAGGAGGTATAGAGAGCAATTCTGAAAAAGATGAGGCATTTTGTGGACTGAAAACTCAATATGAGTCAACAGTGTGAAATAATAACCAAGAAAAGGAAGGCCATCTTATGGGGTATTAAAGGAAATCAAATGATTAAGACTAGAGACGCAATAACGAATCAGGACTTGAGTCAGAAGTTGGTGCTTGTTGTCATTTTCGGTAGTGTCTGACTCTTCGTGACCCTATTTGAGGTTTTCTTGGCAAAGATACTGGAAGTGGTTTGTCATTTCCTTTTCTAACTCATTTTACAGATGAGGAAACTGAGGCAAATAGACCTGTGTGACTTGTCCAAGGTCATACAACTAGTGTCAGAGGCCATATTTTAAGGTGGCTGGGCCTATTATGGGTAGATCTATACATCTATGTTTTACAACATCTATGTTGTGAATACAGCACTGAAATTAAAGTCTGAAAGACCTGAGTTCATATCCTGTTCCAGGTACCTGGTAGCTATGAGACTCTGGGCACTTGCTGACCTCTACTTGTCTTAATTTTTTCATTTGTAAAGTAGGAATATTAGCACCTTCTTCACAGGGTTATATTGAAACCAAATGAGATGAGGTATATAAAATGCTTTGGAAATCTTAGAGTATTATGTAAATATGAGTTATTATTTTGTTAGGGGAATCTACTACCAGTCAAATCAATATGTTATTCTCCTCTTGGACTGTTTATTTGTTTTTCATTACAGCAAATCTAAATTTGCCTCTTTACAATTTCCACCTGTATTTCCATTTCTGCCCTCTGGGGGCAAGCTAAAGAAGGCTATTCTTTGTTCTCTGTGATCATCCTTCAGACACTTGAAGACCACTAATATGTTTCCTCTAAGTCTCCTCTTCTCTAAGGTGAGCAGAAGCAGTTCTTTCAATAGGTTTTCATGTCTTTCACTATCTTGGTTGCCTCCTCTGGATGCAGTCTAGCTTTCCAACGTCCTTTCCAACGTCATGCCCAAAAACTGAACACAGGGATCCGGGTGTGGTCTGACCAGGAAAAAGTACAATTAGAGACAATAGGGATATTGAGAGGAAGGGAATAAGCATTTATTAAGCACCTACCATGTGTCATGTCATAGATCTGTAAGATGGACCCAATAGCTACTGGGGATGCTTCTGACTGATCGTGTGATTCTGTTACAATATTGGTGGGAAGGGAAGGACGTAGTGTACTTTTCTGAGGTGCAAAAATTAGCACATGATAAGTGCTTAATAAACGTTTGTGAAACAAATGAATGAATTTGCCATATTACCATTTTTAATCTTAAAAGCAGCATCAGTAAGTACTCTGAAAGAGTTACCACACTTTCAAAAAGGAGTTTTCACTTTTCCCCATGATAGGGACCAACACACACACACACACACACACACACACACACACAATCTTATTCTGACATCTAATGGTGTCATAGAGGTGACCGTTGGTTCTTAAAGGTATGCCAGCTTAGTACATAATCTACCAACTTCTATCATTCTGAACAGTTTCAATGACAGAATTTTGCTTTCCAAGGACCAATCTAGCTAACTATGGAGAGGTGATAACCAGTATGCTGACCACTATTCTTTGGCGACCCATTAAACAAGAAAAGCATAAAATAATCCCCAGTTCTATATACCTCTTCTATGTCTGTAGTGATGGTGGCAGAAAGGTAGAAAAGAGGGCATAAAACATTAAGAATCATCTAGTTTTTGGATCTATTACCTAAATAGCATTAACCTATCTGTTGGTACTCAGTGAATTCCATATAGAATGTAGATATACTCTTAGAGATATCGAATCATATGAATTGCGGGTATGTATGAAGTGTGGGCTGAAAATGCCAATAGAACCAGTTCAGGTTGTAGGCATGTCTCTAATATATGAATATTGACCTTGTCTTAACATTATTTTAATAAATGAAACCAGGAAACAGAGGGAAAATGGAGATAAATGGAAGAACAGATCACAGATTCTCTTTGGAGAGTCAAAGAGAATACAACATCCCCCTAGTCTTTTTGTTTCAAGTCTCTCCCCTCTTTAATCTATTTCCCCCACAAGTGCCAAAGTGATTGCTCTAAAATAAGGTCTGACCAGGTAACTCCCTTCTCAATAAACCACAAGGAATCCATATTCTCTCTAGAATTGAATACAAACTTCTGTTTCACTTTTAAAGACCTTCACATCTGCCATTAACCCATACTTTCAATCTTATCATATATTATTTTCTCCTTTATGCATTCTTTGATTCATACAAATCAGCCTTTCTGCTCTTTTTTACATACAACAATCTATCTCCTGTTTCCCTATCCCATGCCTGGAATGCTCTCTTCCTTCATGTTTATCTCTGACAATTCTCAGTGACTCAAGCACCATCTTTTACACGACACCTTTCTTGGTTTTCTCTGGATGCCAGTGCTCCCACAGATAAATTGCCTTGTATTTGTTTTACATATGGGTGTAGGTTTCTATATTGCCTTCCCCTATATAATGTAAACTTCTTAAGAGCTGTGATTATTCCCTTTTCATCTTTACATCCCCAGCACATCTAGCACAATGCAAGGTAATACCGTACGTAGTAGGTGCCTAATTAACGCTGACAATAATGTTGCTCAATAATCAATCAATCAATAATATTGATTTTTCCTTTCATTGAGGGAGGCAGATCTGACTGTATTTCCTCTTCACTGATAAGGAAACTCAATCAATAATTCTGATCCATTGATTGATTTCTTGACGATTGTTTGTTGGCTATAAAAGTAGTGTTTGATTTGGTAAAGGTTCTTCTCCAATGAAGTGTCTGACATGTGTGTTAAAAATTATGTATGCATACTTTGGCATGTATAATCTTTGGCCCATGGGTTTGGCACCACTTATCACAGTCTCAAGGTGCCCATTCCAGGAAAAATTTATTTCACTTTTTTCATGACTACTACATAGTTCCCGTGAAGAATTAGCTTTCCCCAGCTCAGCTCCAGACATGAAAGCAACTCTGGGACCCATTGCTTTTGATAGTGCCATTTAAATCAAGAGAAAAGAAGCCTTTGGGAATTTCTAAGTTTTTATTTACTTCTCAGATTACTTCTAATTCTAACATATGAAACTATGAATCTTGGCCTTGACATTTTTAACTCATGACTATGGACAAGCCTAGATCTAACCCCTGTTCATGAAGCTTCAGTCACTACTCTTTACCTTTTGGATAAAACATAAAATCTAATTTGACCCTTCATAATCTGGCCCTAGCCTTCCTTTCCTGGCTTGGTAGCACATTGTTTCCCCTCATAAACTAGTGGCTTACTAGCCAAACTGGTTTCCTTGAGATGGTATTTCAATTCCCATCCCAATCCTTTTGTACAAGCTGTGTCCTCTACCTAAAATGCTCTCCTTCCTCACCTGTAAATACCAGGACTCCTGGTTCCCATCAAAGCTGCCACCTCCTTCAAAAGGTTTTTCATGTTTCCCCACTTTTTAGGACACCTGAATCACCGTATTTTACACATATCCTAAACTTATATATCTATGAATTCTTGATATCCCTAAGGGAATAATTAATCAAGCACACCTACATAAAGTCTGGCAGCACTTTTCCAGATTAACCAAAAACAAAACAAAACAAAAACTTGATTGAGTAGGGACTAGGGAGTAAGGAAATGAACCTGAGCAAATTTAGCAGCAAAAAATACTGAAGCCTCAGTTTTCCTGAAAATGTTCACTTTGCTTTAACTACAGAGTAGCTGAGTCACAGGATCAGGGACAGGTATGTGCCCCAGTACAACACAGAAGAGAATCATTTGCTCAGAGAAAGAAATATTTGTTTCAAGGCTAGCTACTGTACACAATTAAGAGACAGCAACTTGTATGACAAAAATCAAATCCTTCCAGGCGTGTTTTATTTTTGGAATTGCTCCGGAATGTTAGGGATGGGGAGGGTGGAGAGACACCTTGATCCTAATGTAATAAAGCCCAGCATTCCATGCAATCCTGAGTAAGAAGGGAAGAAGTCAGGCTCATGCACTGGGATCCTGAGGTCACAGGGAGGAGTGCATTTTCACCAATTTTTACTCCTTCCCTGTGACACTTGATGAGTAAGAGGGAGAGAGATCTCTAGCCTTTGTTTTCCGGAAAGGTTAGTGGCCACCTCCGATTTCAAGCAGTCAAAGTTTGTAATAAAACGGGTAATCGCTCATGTTAAAATAAAGATTGGAGTTGACTCTTGAGATGTTTGGTGCTCACTCTTTTCAGTCAGTTTTGTTTGACTTACAGCTTTCCTTTGGGCTAGATTTGCGAGAACGGATCCCAAAGCAGCTGCCCTGTCACAGTCTCCTGAGCCCTTAAGGTAAGCAGACTGGCCGACAGGTGCAGCCTCTCTTCCCTCCCTTTCCCCTCCCCCCAACATGCTTTCACCCTCCACCCTCCCCCATATACTTTTATCCTTCCCCTCCTTTAGTCTTTCCTTCCTGCCCAAGCTTTACACAACTCAAAAGTGCTTCCCCCTCCTCCCCTCACTCCCTTCAGTAAAATGAAGGCAGGGGAATGAAGAAGGCTCTTTTAATATATATATGTGTGTATACATATATATGTATGTATATACATCCACACATATACAATTTACATACACACACACACACATATATATATCTTTATGTATAATTTATCTGGACACTGCAAGCACCTAAGCTTGAATGCCCTGCAATTCTCCATGTCCAGTCACTAGGGAGGGATGGAAGAGCACTTACCCACCCAAGGGTCCTCAATTTGGGCTGCACTGAAAGAGTTCCTGCCTGGGAGAATAAAAAAGCAGACATACAAGGTGCATGACCAGGAGAGTGCACCCCTCAGCTCCATAGCCCAGGCCAGGCACTCTGGAGCCTGCCCAGGAATCTTGCCCATCCTTGGCAAGTTAAGCTCAGGCCCCAGGTTGGGCCCCTGGGGGTAGGATGGAAAAAGGAGGCATTTGCTTGAGGCTCTGAGTCTTGTATGGCCAAAGTCTGAGTTGTTAGGAGCTCAACAGCTCAGCCCTGGAGCTACAGATGGCCTTGTGTGTTGCCACTCCAAGTCCTCCACACCCAGGTCCTAACATTAGCTGGTGACTCTGCGCAGCCCTCCCTCACTTAAATCCAATTCATTCGCATGTCATGGCATCATCTCCCTGATGTCATGGTCCTCTTCCAGAACAGAGGACAAACAACAGCGATTATGAGTATCTCCCTTCCCAGCAAATCTCTTCATACTCCTTGTGAGCGTCTGTCCACAACAGCATTTGCTTTTACTGTGTGCTGGGGCATCGTGTTTAATTCTGGGGATATATGAAATGGGGAAACAAGGTCTTCGCTCTCAAAGAATTCATATTCTAATGAGACAACAACACAAAAAATTATTTACCCATCCAATATATATCTACCCAAATGTCTCTTTTCTGTGAATTGTTTGAACTTCTTAGAAAAAAAAGTTTGCAAAACTCTTGAGCACCTCCTGGCCTTTGAAAACTGACTAATTTCTGAAATAAGATTCAGGAAACATGGCTGGCCAAAGTCTGTTGCAAGGCCTTCCTAAAAAAAAGTACACAGTCTTTTCTTGAAATTGGGTCTGGTTTGAATGGACAGCTGTGCCTAGAAAAACCATGCAAAAAGTGAAATGGACAGGTGAGGCAAAAGAAACTGAGTGACTGGGGAATAAATTGTTAGCTAACTTCTATTGTGGCTTTGCAGGTCAGGAGTAAGACTGTGAAAAAAACCCTCCATTGAATAATAAACCAATATGCTCTCCCTAGCTTATTTCATCTCACTTTTGTTCTTGTATATCATTTGACTTTCCTTTTACACAATTTGGTTTGTTTCTTTTGCAAATGATTTTCTCTTCACTTTAATTTTTTTGATGTTCACTCATATCCATTTTACACTTTCTTTTTCTTCACTTCAGCATCCTCTATTCCCAGGCTATTGCAATAGTTTTCTACTGGTCTCCTTCCCTCATTTCTCCTTAATCTATTTTTCACTTGGCTGCTAAGGTAATTTCCCTGAAGTCCAGGCCTAACCATGTCATTCCTCTATGCAATCAACCCTCCTGGATCTCCAAGATCAAATCTAAAATGATCCATTTGGCTCCATTTAAAGATCTTCACAACCTTGACATCCTCTACAATCTAGTGTTACTAGCCTACATGCTGGTCTTACTACCAAATATTTCAACCTGATTGTGCCTTTTCACTGAAAGTCCTGTACGCTTGGACTACCCTCCCTCTTTACCCCTGTCTCCTCACTTCCTTGTCTTTAAGACTTAACTCAAATCTTACCTTCTGCAGGAAGCTTTTTGCACTTCCCTTTATGGCTTATTCCTCTCCTTGAAAATACTTTCCATTTATACTGTGTATATCTTTAAATTTTTATTTTATTTTCATACTTGTATTTTCTCCCTGTCACCCACTCTCCACTTCCACCAATTAAGAAAGCAAGAAAACTAGATATCTGTTACAAACATGCATCATCAAGCAAAACAAATTCCCACATTGGGCATGTGACACAAAGAAGTCTCAAACTGCCCTGAATCCCTCACTTCCCTACCTGGAGGTGGGTAGCTTATTTCATCGTGAGTCCTCTGGAATTGGGGCTGGTAACTGCGTTGCTCAGATTTCTCCATTCTTTCAAAGTTATTTATTCTACAGTATTGCTGTTGCTGTATAAATTGTTCTCTTGGCTCTGTTCACTTTACTCTGCATCAGTTTATAAAAGTCTTCCCGGTTTCTCGGAAACCATCTCCTTCAGCATGTCTTACACCTCAGTTATGTTTCATAACTTGCTTAGCTATTCTCTAACTGGCACCTCATTAGCTTTGAATTCTTTGCTACCACAAAAAGAGTTGCTATGAATTTTATTTACATATCGGTCCTTTTCCTCTTTCTTTGATCTCTTTGGGGTTATAGACCTCATAGTGGTTTTGCTAGGTCAGAAGATAGGTAGAAATTTTGGCCTAGTTCCAATTTGCTTTCTGGAATGCCTGAACCAGTTCATAGTTCCACCAATAGTGCATCAGTGTGCTTGTTTCCTCACAGCTTCTCCAATATTTGCCATTTTAATTTTTTTGTCACCTTTGCCCAATTACATTTTAATGTGGTTTGGGTTGCACACAGAGTGTTGTGGGTCCCTGTCCTATGTTATGCATAGGACACTTTTTTTTGACACTTCTGATTTAAAGCATTTTTATATGCTATTGATAACTTGGATTTCTTCCTCTAAAAATTGATTATTCATATCCTTGGATCATTTATCCACTGAGGAATAGCTCTTATTATTATAAATTTGAATCAGTTTTCTACATATCTTAGAAGTAACACTTTTATCCGATAAATTTGCTGCATTTTCCCCATCTACCAGTCTAATTTTAACTGCATTGTTTTTATTTGTGCAAAATCTTTTTAATTTTATGTAATCAAAATGGTTCATTTTGCTTTCTGTGAATATCTTTAACTCTTATTTGATCATGAACTGTTACCTTATCCATAGTTTGGAAGGTAATTTTTTTTGATCCTATAATTTGTTTATATCACCCTTTATGTCAAAGTCATGTGTCTAATTTGGGGGTTGTCTTAGAATATGGTGTAAGATGTTGGTCTCTATCTAGTTTTTGTCAGACTGTTTTCCAGTTTTCCCAAAAGTTTTTGTTGAATAGTTAAGTTCTTGCTCCAATAGGTAGAATCTGTTTATCACATACTAGACCATAGTGCTTTTTGCTTTTTTTTATTGTATACCTAATCTATTCCACTGATCAATCTATTTCCTATTTAATACCAAATATTTTTAAATATTACTGCTTTGTAGTATAGTCTGAGATCTGGTACAGCTCTTATTATTGTTTCTAGTTTTATGAAGTAATCCTTTAGCAGTTTTATTGATAGGGTAGTGAGTAAATAAACTGACTTAGGTAGTATTGTAATTTTTATTATATTGGCTTGACCTACTTATGATCAATGGACATTTCCCCAATTATTTAGATAGGTCTTTGTGTAAAAAGTGTTTTTGTACTCTCTCTGCACATCTCGATAACTAGACACCTAAATATTGTATGCTTTCTGTAGTTATTTAAATTAAAATTCTGTTTCTGTCACTTATTGTGAGATGTTGTGGGTAACATACAGAAATGTTAATGATTGATGTTGATTTGATATCGTTCAACTTTTCTTTTTTTAGTTAGCTGCCTACGGTTCTAAACAAGCCAAAAAGTGATAGTTTCGTTTTCTCTTTGCTTACGCTTTGCAATTTTCATTCTGCCAATTTCTTTTTCTTGACGTGACTGTAACTCCCATTTTTAACAGTATATTGAATAGTAATGTTCATAAGGTACCTTTGTGCTTCACTCTCAACTATATTGAAAAGGCCTCTCCTTTATCCCCACTACAGACAATGTTGGGTCTTGGTTTTAAATAGATGCTACTTATCATATTAAGGAAGGCATTTAATCTCATGTTTTCTATTTTTTTAAAAACAGGAATGGATGTCATACCTTGTCAATTTTGCATCTGTTGATGCAATCATATAATTTTTCCTCTGGTATTATTGATATGGTCAATGACATTTATAGTTTTCCCAATATTTAACCAGCTCTGCATTCCTGCAGCCTAGTCATAACATATAATCCTTGTGATATGCTGCTGTAGTCTCCTTACTAATATTTTAGTAATTTTTTGTACCTATGTACATTAGGGATATTGTTCTATAATTTTCTTACTCTATTTTAACTCTTTCTAGTCTAAGTATTAAAATGGTATTAGTATCATAGAAGGAATTTGGCAAGGCTTGTTCCTTTTTTTTCCCCTCAAATAGTTTGTGTAGTATTGGAATTAATTCTTCTATAAATGTTTGATAGCATTTGCTTGTAAATCCATCTGCTTCCGTGTTTATTTTTTTTCCCTTTGGTAGTTAATTCATGGCTTTCTTTTATAAGATTGGATTATGTAAGTTCTTTATTTCCTGTTCTGTAAATATGAGATATATACATATTACATACTTTCTCCTTCTCTCTCTCTCTCTCCCCCACACACATGCATGCACAAATATATTCATTTCATTCATATCATCAGTTTTATTGGCATAGAATTGGGTAAAATACTTCCTAATAATTTCCTTTATTTCTTCTTCGTTAATTGTGAATTCACTATTTTAATACTGGCAATTTGTCTTATTTATTAAAAAAATTAATTAGCTAATAATTTATTCCCTCTCCCCTCGCCCAAACTAAACACAACAACAAACCTTAGTTTAATTTATTAATTATTAACATTTTAACTCCTCTCTGTTTCAAGTATAAATGACTCCCTGTTCATATCCTTTGACTTTTTATCAATTGGGGAATAACTTGTATTCTTTCGAATTTGACTCAGTTCTCTATATATTTAAGAAATTGGGTCTTTATTAGAGATACTATAAAATTTTCCCCCAGTTTTCTGCTTTCCTTCCAATTTTAGTTGCATTGGTTTTGTTTGTGCAAAACCTTTTAAATTTTATATAATTGAAATTATCCACTTTATATTTCGTAATGCTTTCTATATCCTAACTTCTTCCCTTCTCCATAGATCCGAAAGATAAACTATTCCATACTCTCCTAATTGGCTAATGGTATTATCCTCTATGACTAAATCATGTATCCATTTTGACCTTATTTAGTATATGGTGAGAGATGTTGGTCTATACCTAGTTTCTGCCATGCTGCTTTCCAGCTTCCCAAAAGTTTTTGTCAAATAATGAGTTTTTGTCCCCATAGCTTGTATCTTTGGATATATCAAACACTACATTCCTATGGTCATTTACTACAAGATCCTATGTACCTAATCTATTTCACTGATCCACCACTCTTTCTCAGCTGGTACCAGATTGTTTTGATGATTACCATACAGGATATTCTTAATGAGGCTAACCATCCAACCTTTGCTTACAGACATCCAATATGAAGTCTATCTTGCCTTTACTGCTTGTGCACAACTTTCAATGTTAGAAATGTTTTCCAAGTTTTGAGCTGTAGGAAGTATTTTTGATAGTTTCCACCCATTCCTCCTAGTTCTGCCATCTGATACCAGGGAAAACAAATCCAACCTTTCTTCTGCATAGATTCCAGATGTATCCTGAAGACAGTTATGTTCAGTCCAATTTTTTTTTTAGGATAGAAATTCCCAATTCCTTTAATCTACTCTTCTTTTTAGTCACTCTCCTTTGGAATGTTCAGTCTCATAAATATCCTTCCTAAAGATGATTCTTGAAACTCAATACTATTCTACAGAGGAGGCTTGATAATGGCTATGTATGACAAGGTGATCCCTTGTATTGTTCTAAAGCCATTTTTGTCTACAATACTTTAGGCGATTTGGTCACCATGCCATATTATTGACTCACAATCTACTAGTAATCTTGTGTCTATCTGGTATCTGAGGAGATATGGGCTTCATCATCTTGCATCAGTATAATTTTTTTATTTAAGTGTTTACTCATAAGACTGTGCTCTCTAACAGAGTGCTGATTAACCCTGAAAGCAGAAACTATTACCACTACCTTTTTCCCCACTCTAACTTTCTAGGTAGATATTTCACAATTACAGGAAACGTTTGTATAAAACATTAGTAAAAGTGGTTGAGAAAATATCTATGATGCAAAATACAAGTCAAAAATGAATGTGAACAGGTCAGTAGGAATTAATCTGGCAGGAATTTGGTAAAGTGATCATGTAACCTTATTAGAAAGGAGAAGCTGAAAGTAGTGAGGTGGTGGGTAGAACAACACTGGGCAGAAAAACAACCCCAATAAACCCTGCTCCAGCAGGGAGAAAATGGGAAGGAAATAAGACTTGGAACATTGCCTTAGACTGAAGGGAAGAGAATACTTTCTGTACTGCAAATAATCAATATCACTCAAGTGAATCAATCTACTATACCATGCTTCACAATACAGAGCAGAAATAGCTCTTGAGAAGAATGATCTATTTTATTGAAATGGGAACTTTGACTTCCTCTATCTCCTATCTGGGCTGAATTGCCCCTTCTTAGATAGCCTGGTGGTTCCCCTACTCCTGAGGTCTCATTAAAATGGTACTTTAGCTTAAAGTTCTATTGCAGCTTGGAACTCCCATCCTCAAGTGATTCACTAGCTTCAGCCTTCCCAGTAGCAGGGACTACAAGTATCCTTCATCACACCTGATATAGAGTCTTAAAGTTAGTTGGACCTAAAGACACAATGCAGTCCACCATTAATACTCAGAAAAGACTGTACTTAAACTATCTTAGTTAGATGAAAGTCAAACCTATTCCAAATACCCAGAAAGAGCAGGTTCCATTGATTTCCTTGCCAATTCAACTTTTTATTTTAATAATTTTCATGTATAACAAATTCTTCATTATGTCCAACGCTTTATATCCTCATGCTGGTGTTTAAGCTTAGTGAACATGAAAGATAACTGCTCACTATCCTTCCTCTGTGTATATCTGAAAACCATTCAGGAATCACTCCTCTCAACCTTCTCTCCTCCAGGCTGAATAATTTTAATTCCCTCAAGCTTCCCTCATGTGCCTTGATTTTCAAACCTTCAGATATCTTGATTGCTCTCCTTATAGAACAATACATAACACTCTAAGAGAGATATCTTCTCAGTTCTGAGTATAACAGGAGTGCTATGTCACATGCTTACTTTTCATATTTCTTTTGTAGGTATGAAATACCACCTTTTTCCATTTTAACCTATTTTCCCCTAGAGTATTTTGTCTGTAGTCATGTCTTCAATTGTCACTTCTATGTAGATGACTCTTAAATCTCTATTTCTCCTCCTGGTCTCCATCTGAATCCCAGAATCTCAGGGCTGATGGAGGTTCTGGTGGTCATCTAGCCCAATCTCTGTTTAAATGAGAATTTCCTTGTCAATATAGCTAACAAGAGATGATTAAAATTCCCTATTAAGACTTTCAATGATAAGAAACACATTATTTCTGAAAGCTGCTCATTCTATATTTGCAAAGTTTTGACTGGTAAGAAGATTTCTTTCTTATATTGGGAAAAATCAGCCTTTCTACAACCTCTGCCCATTGCCCCATGAGTTTATCTCCAATTATTATTTCACACGATGGTCTGAACTCTAGCATGTTGACTTATTCGATGGCTATCCCTCTCAGTCCCTCGAACTTAGCATGCCTGAAATCGAACTTAGCATCTTACCCTTCTCCACCCTGCCCTAAACCTACTCTTCTTCCAAACTTTCCTATTTTTGTTGGTGACAGCACTATCATTCTCCCAGGAATAAAGATCTGAGTCATTTTTGATTTCTATATCTACATTCCATCCTTCTAACTTCCCGCTTAATCACCTGTGAAATTCTGTCAAGATTACCTCAAAAACATCTACTTTAGTCCCGTGGGATTTATCCTATGGGATAAATACAGTATCTTCTTCTTGGCATATAAACTCTTCTACAATTTTGCTCAGATATAGATTTCCATGCTTAGCTTCCACCATTCTTCTTCCTCTATTCTTTGATTCAATCAAATTGGTCTATAAGTTTTCTCCCCATTTTTGTACTGAACTTCCTCACATCTGCACGGTGAAGCAGGCCATTCCTCTACACCTACATCCTCATCGAAAGCACAGTCCCTAAATTTACCCACCCATTGGAAACCTTCTTCTCCTTCAAGTCTACCTCTTTCATGATGTTGTTCATTATCTTTGGGACCCTTGTTCTACTTCAAGTCTTCCTCTTCCATGAAGTTGTTCATTATCTCCTAGCTGAAAGTGCTCTCTTGTTTTTGTTCAGTCATATCATTCGTAACCCCATTTGAGGTTTTCTTGGCAAAGATACTGGATACTAGGATACAAAGATACTAGGCCCTTTATTATTTCCTTCTCCAGCTCATGAGGAAACTGAGGCAAACAGGGGTTCAGTGACTTACCCATGGCCAGTATGAGGCTGAATTTGAACTCAGATCTTTCTGACTCCTTTCTGGCACCTTGCTGGATCCCTTGCTTGACTCTCATCCTTTGCTCCAATAACATTCTACTTTATATCATATATATTTGTCTATGTGATGCATCCTTCCATTAGATTGTAAGCTCATTGAGAGCAGGCAATTTGTTTTCCATCTTTGTATTCTCAATCCTACCACAGTGTAAACAGCAGGTGCTTAATCCCTACTTTATTGGTTTAATTGGATAAAATAAGTGAGGGCAAAGGTTTTGTAGCAACAAAATAGAGGACCTAGCAAAAAAGTTAATCTTTCTATTTTTTTGGGAGGGTCTGAAACTGGGATGGGATCAAGGTAGAAGGAATGATTGAGTTTGATTAGTTAACTTCACTCATGCTGTTATTTGAACTAATTACATGAAAAGGAATGATAGAATCTAGAGCTAGAAGGGCCTTCTAGTTGCACCCTTTGCTTTTACAGATGAGGAAACTGAGGCCCAAAGAGACTAGGTGATTCATCTGATGTCACAGAGATAAATGATAAAGGTGAGCTTTGAGCCAAGACCTCCGACTACAAATCCAGTGAAGAGAACATTGTTTAGTCATGTCCGACTCTGAAATGGTTGACCATTTCCTTCTCATCATTTTATAGAGGAGAAAACTGAGGCAAATGGAGTGAAATGATGTGGCTAGTAAGTGTCTGAGGCTGGATTTGAGTTCAGGAAGATGTCTTTCCAAACTCCAGGTCTAGTGCTTCATCTGCTCTGCCCGCTGGCTGATAATAGAATAGAGAACTGGAAAGTGACTTTAGAAATAACCCACACCTCCCCATTTTATAGGTAAGAAAACTGAGGTCATGGAAGCAAAGAGAGTTTACTCAGTCTTGTAGGGTCACATGTGGTCAAGCTGGGATTTGGACCCAGCGTTCCAAAATGGATTTGGAGTCTTCTGACCTGGGCTCCAAATCCAGCGCTCCTTCAACTGTACCATTGTGATTCTCCTGAACTTAGAACACAGACTTAATCACTTCTTGTTTTCTTTCAGAGAACATAGACTTTGGGGGTGTAGCTCTGGTGGGCTCAAACCATTCCTAGGTCCTTTGTTCTCTTGCGGCGGCTTACCCTAGAACAGAAGTGGTATTGTCACCATCATGGGTAGCATCTTGGAGTTTCCTGATGTTTTACGGACGTGCCTGTAACAGCAGCAACAACAAAAAAAGGTATTCAGGTAGGAAACTGCAGAGGGACGGGGTTTTCCTGTTTACATACTTCAGACAACAGTTCTGTCTTGAAACAAAAACTTGGGTTTTTGAAGTCTCAGGGGCTGCTTTTGTCTTCAGCCATCATGAAGCTACAGCTAGGCCTTAGGACAGAGGTCTCAGACTATTAGACCTCAGTCAAGCATATAGATAGACTTTTCTCTGAGCAGAGGCAGCAAATAATTTGAGGTAATTAATTTTATGGTGAAATTAAATAACAAGACAAATCCCAAAACATTTCATGTTGTTTGACCTCTAGCGTTAGTGCTGCTAACCTGCTGATCTAGGTGGTGGAGGAGGCCCTGGAGCCAACAAGCTTGAACACAAAAAGTCATTTTGCCTACAGGTTCCAACTGGTTCAGAAGACTTGGAGGAAACAAGAAATTTGCTTGATCTGACACTCAACTTGTGGTTTAAAGGTGCTGAAGGCTCCCCACTTTTCTCTAACCATCCCATACTCTCAGGACCACCTAAATAATATAATAAGCTTCTTAACTTCTTGGTAATTATGTAATATCATCCATGCTATGTGTGGTTTGTTATGCTTGATTATTTTTGCATATGTGTATGGGATGAGTGTGGATTTCAAATGTCCCAGATGAAATTGCAAGATTTTCTAAGTAGGGTTAACCTCCCCGAGACACCATTCTGACTAGTTAAATTAGATCAATTGGTTGATCCAGTGAAGAAATCTGTTAAGGAGGACTGTGGATGGAGCATCAGACCTAGAGTCAGAAGGGCCCAAGTTCCAGTCTGGCCTCAGATACTATTGTGTGATCCTGGACAAGTTATTTAGCCTTTGTGTGCCTTGGTTCCCCTGCCGTAAGATGGGGAACAATAATTGCGCCTGTCTCCACAGTTTGTTGTGAGGATGAAATGACATATTTCTACAAAGCACTTTGTAAACCTTAAAGAGATTTAGAAACGCAAGTTACTGTTGTTAATAATCTTTGCTCTGAGAGAAGGGGGCTTGAAAAGCGTTTAGTCATTAAGGCTGCTAAAAGACTATAGCAAACATTTAAATACATGAAAAGAAGAAACTGAGGAGAGAGGACTTGAGACTGGGTTTGGGTCATTAATGGGGGGGGACATGCTTAACTTTCCTCCCCTTTCCTTGATTGAAATGCCAATTCAAACGATTGGAGCCCATTTCCTCTCTGCTGAGAGGTATCAGCACCAGCTCACCATGGTGTTACATAATTGGAACTAGGTCAGCCTGTGTTTGTGAGTGGTTCTTAATGATGACAAAAACATTCCAGCCAAAGTAGGTCAGGTCCTAGTGTCCTGCAGAGGATACTTTCTCTGTCTTTGAGAAGAGTACACAGATTGCATTTAAAAGAAAGAGAAAAATCATCACACTGAAAACAAAGGAAGAGAATTAGAATTAGACAAGCTTTAATGGTTGTGATATAGTCCAAAAAAAAAAAGAAGCCTATTTAAATGGTCAGTGGTTGGAATGGGGCTGGCATAAAAACAAAATGGTAATTTTTACTACAATGGAAAGAAGGCTGACCTCAAAGTCAGAGGAGTTGGGCATAGATTCTCTGTTCTGGGCAAGTATTACCTGTGTGACTTCTCTGGGACTGAACTGCCTCATCTCTGAAATGAGGGGCTAGATTAGATCTTTAAGGTCTCTCCCAGTTCTAGATTTATGAGGGGAGAAAGCTGCTCTTCTAGTGATCAAGGATCTGATCAGAAGTCTGTTCCTTCCATTTTTTCCTCTCCTCTCCTCTCTCTTTCTGATTGGAGAGATTATGACAGTTTTGATAATTTTGAATGTGTGATAATACAGTTTGACATACAAACCATGAAGAATGCTTGTACTAAGAAAATTCACTAATTAAAAGCTATTTCAGAAGGATAATGACTGAGCTTTAAGGTACCATCTACTGCTTGAAAAGCACCTATTAGGTCCCAATAAAAATACAGACAAAATAAATAGCACCACTAAAAGTACCAATAGACTAATTATAAATTTTCTCCTCTATGCATCTATTAAAACAGGTCCCTTAAGTGTTCTATATCAGGAAACACATTAAAAAATTCCATGTTGGGCTTTCCTTTCAGTTAATTTTAGTTTGAATTAATTTAATTTACATTACCTTTTGGAAAGGGAAGGAAGGTTGTATTTTAAACACCCACCTTTTGCTAATCATTCCTTCTAAGTTTATGGGACTGATATACTCAGACCTCATGCCTTCTAAAAACCTATTAATTTAAGAAGGTGCTCAGTAAGAACCCATTAGTAAATGGTTCAAGCTCTCTGTAAAAATCATCAGGCTCCTGTTTAAGAAGACAGTCAGTTCAGGATGCCCTAGAGAAAGGAGGATTAGAGAGGTCCTCCTTTCTATATAGCACCATCCTGGCCAAGGATTTAGGGAATCCAGAATAGAAATGGTAAGATATACAAAACTTCAGAAACCATAGTGCCTTCGATTGGCCAATAAAGGAGAAAGTTTTCTTAAAAAACAAAACGAAACAAAACAACTGACATCGAAAGCTGACCAACTTGTCATTTAGGCCAAACCACTTTGTCATTGAGGTCAAACTAGACTACAGGTGGAAACTTGATGTTCCAAGAAAGAAGAACCCTGTCTGTACATTCTACTCAATCCAGAAATGGTTAATCTGTGATCTCTCAACTAAGATGTGGACTGTGGATAGGAAACAATCTTTTGTGTTATCTGTAAATCTCCAAACCAGAAAGCAAATGGTGGCCTCCTTTTACTTGAACTGATGTACCATTCTTGTAAAAAAATTTTTTGGGGGGGGTAGGGGAAAGGGAAGGTGTCTGAACACATTTAGATGAGAATAGCAGTAGGAAAGAAATATGTTAACAATAATAACATCTGACACTTATTTGGTCACTTAAGAATTCTAAAGCATATTGATTGTATGGTTTAATTTGATCCTCACAATAGCCCTGGAAGGTCATCAATACTATTAACCTCATTTGTAGGCAAGGAAACCAAGGCTGAGAGAGATTAAATGACTTTGCCAATCAAGATTTTTTTCTTTACATTGAGGATTAAATGCTTTAATCTTTACAACATTCTCCTCAATCCCAAATTCAGCTTCATGATCTGACACAAACCATTCTTATTACAGGTTTATCTGAGAGAGAGAAAAAAAAACTATTGAGACTCCTGGTCAGTGGTACTGTCTGAGTTGTTGGAAGAGGAATCCAAAGACCCACAGGACTGGTGATGCTAAGGAGAACACAAGAGTTTCTGTCTGGTTATCTAGATCTGTGGATTGGTTTCTTCTACCTGGAATAATGTAATAAAATTTTGATTTCTCTTCCCTCCTCCAATTCATCCTTCACATTGGTGCTAGATACTTTTGGGATTCTTGAACCATTTAGTGGTTTTTATGCTTAGAACCCTTAGTGGTTTCCCATTGTCTATCACATAAAGTTCAAAATCCTTAGCCTGCTTTATAATGCCCTGTGCAATGAGCTGCCACCCTATTCTCCCTTCTTTATTTTGCCCTATTATTTCTGCATATTCTGTGCTTTGGTTTGATTGAGATATTCCTCTGAATTATCCTGCTCTTTCCCCTCACTTTGTTTTGTCTCATGCATCTCTAGACCTTAGATTCTTTCAAGAAGGAAAGATTCCGGGTTATTAAGGAATCTCTATACCATCTTTGATTAAATATAGATATTTCAATTGTTTTAAAACTCTGCTAAGAATAAAGATCAGTCAGTTAACTAGTAAGTATTTACTGTATCTTTTTAAAAAATTATTTTTAGTTTTCAACATTCACTTTCACGAGATTTTGAGTTCCAAAATTTCCTCTATCTCTCCCCTCCACCTACCCCAAGACAGTGTACATTCTGATCACATTTCCCCCATTCTGCTCTCCCTTCTATCATACCCCTCCCTTCTCTTATCCCCATCCCTCCTATTTTCTTGTAGGGCAAGATAGATTTCTATACCCCATTACCTGTATATCTTATTTCCCAGTTGCATATAAAAACAATTTTTAACATTCATTTTTAAAATTTTGAGTTCCAACTACTCTCCCTTTCTCCCTCTCCACCCATCCCCACTAAAAAGGCAAGCAATTAAACCTAGGTTATACATGTGTAGTCATGCATAGCATTTCCATAACAGTCATGATATGAAAGA
>CM053769.1:664473052-664530171 GCA_028658325.1 Potorous gilbertii
AAAAAAAGTATTAGAGCATTTGATTTACATGAAAGGTAAGATGAAATTAAAAAATATTCTCTTTGAGTGTTGTTCTGTAGTAATTAACACTACCAGAAGAACACATTAAATAACTGGATAACCTTGGGCATTTATAAATCATTTGACTTCTCTGGGGCTCAGTTTTCTCATCTATAAAATAAGAAGCTGAATTAGAAAGTTTTGAAGGTCACTTCCAAGTCTAACACACTATGATTCTATGAATACAAGGACACTAAAATAAATCTAAAGTTGTGTTGAATCTACTTTTAATACTTTAACACTTGATTTTTCCCCAATTACATGTCTAAATAATTTTTAGTATTCATTTCAAAAAATTTTTGGGTTCTAAATTCTTTCCCTTCTTCCCTCCCCCCACCCATTGAGAAAGCAAGTAATTTGGTATAGGTTATACATGTGGAATCATGCAAAACATATTTCCATGTTAGTCACATTGTGAAAGAAAATACAGACAGAAAATTCCAGGAAAAAAATCAAGAAAAAGTATGCTTTGTCTTTATTCAGATTTTATCCTTTCTTTCTCTGGAAATGGATAGCATTTTTTCATCATAAATCCTTCAGAATTGTCTTGGATTATTGTATTGCTGAGAATAGAAGTTGTCCGCAGTTGATCATTGTACAATATTGCTGTTACTATATACAATGTTCTCCTGGTTCTGTGCATTTCACTTTGCATCAGTTCATATAAGCCTTTCCAGGTTTTTCTGAGAGCATTTTTCACATTATTTTTTATAGCACAATAATATTCCATCACAAACATATACAACAACAAGTGTTCAGCCTTTCCCCAATTGATGGACATCCTCTCAATTTCCAATTCATTGTCATCACTAAAAGAGCTGATATAAATATTTTATTTTACATATAAAATATGCTTTTTGTTTTTATCTCTTTGAGATGTAGACCCAGGAGTCATATTTCTTGGTCAAAGCATATGCATGATTTTATAGCCCTTTGAGCATGGTTTTAAATTGGTCTCCAGAATGGCTGAATTTGTATACAACTTCACCAACAGTACATTAGTGTCTCAATTTCCCTACATCCCCTTCAATATTTCTCATTTTCCTTTTCTGTCATATTAGCTAATCTGATAGGTGGTGGTAGACGTGATAGCTCAGAATTGTTTTAAAATGCATTTCTCTCATCAAAAATGACTTAGAACATTTTTTCACATGACTATGGAGAACTTTGTTTACTTAGTCTAAAAACTGCCTGTTCATATCCTTTGACCATTTATCAGTTGGGGAATTTCTGTAAATTTGACTTAGTTCTCTGTATATTTGAGAAACAAGAGTCTTTATCAGAGAAACTTGCTGAAAGTTTTTTTCAATTTTTATATGATTACTATATATTTCCCTCCATCATTAATTGCCAAACACTTCTTGTGTTAGTGGTACAATGCTCAGTGGTCTTAAAGAAATACTCAACCAGAATTCAAGATGCAGCCCTTAAGGTCTTCACCATCTCAACCTGTTTCTTTTTTTATTTTAAATTTCTGGAATAAAACAAGCATTTCAATAATAAAATAAGTATCAATAGTAAAAATAATTTCCATAGTACAATAAAAAAGATTGTACATGAAACTGCAAATCTATTATGTATAACTTGTTATTTAAAATATGTGTTATATATAATAAAACCATCAGGAAAATGTCTTTTTTTCCCTTTGTTTCTTCTCCCTTCCCTCCCAGATGGCTACCATTGGACATTAATATGCATATGTATGTACAACCATTCTACACATACCTCTGTTTATCAGTTCTTCCTCTGGGTGAAGATGGCATCTTCCTTCACATGTCTTTTGTTGTTAATTTGGGTGTTTTAATAGTCAAAATGACTTATTTGATCAAAGTCATTCTTAAAACAATATTATTGCTACTGTATACACTGTTCTCTTTGTTCTGCTCAATTCACTCTTCATTATTTCATGCAAGTCTGTCCATGTTTTCCTAAAATCATAGAGCTCATCATTTCTTTTAACACAATAGTATTTCATCACAATCATACACTACTGTCTCATATGTTTTAGTCAATAACAGACTTTATGGCAATAACTACATCCCTATATCCCTTGAAATATTATACTTAGCACTTGATACCCTCTAGTTGTGAATGAGGGTAGAATATTCTTCTCCACTCAATTTACCTCTACAGAAATATTTCCCAAATGGGTTACAGGGTTGAGGACATGACTTTCTATTGTTGAATAGGGTAAGAGCCCCTTCATTCAGAGATGTGGTGTCCGATGAATTGTGTGGACTGGATTGAGGCAGTTTTCACATCAGATTCCCTAAAATTAATACATGATTACTTTTTAATAGAATTTACAGTAGGAAGTTGCTCTTGTGAAAGAGGTAGAACTGAGGTGTAGCCTTAGGTTCTAAGTAACAAGAGAGTATGTTCCTGAAAGCATATGATCGGATTTCATTGGAAAGAGTAGGCAGAGTTTTTAGAGTTTGCTTCTTTTTTTCTTCCCTTAATTTTATCTTTTTCAATGAATGAAAATCTACTGTGTTTCTTTACATCTTCTCACTGGAAAAAGATATAAAAACAAAACTCTTTTTAAAAAATATGCATAGTCAAGAAAATTAATTCCTCTCTTGCTCACCTCCAAAATAAAATATGTTTCACTTGGCACCCTGAATCCATATCTTCTCTGACAGGATGTGGGTGAATATTTTCTCATGAAATCCTGCTTCTTTATTGCACTGATTAGTTTTCCATTCACTCCATTTCCTTATAAAGAAGAAAGGAGTGGTGAGAGAGAAGTATACTTAGCACTAGTACTAAGCTCTAGGTTTGGTATAATCTGCTTCTACTTTTTTTCTTTTTCCTTGTCTCAGAGGATTCTTATCCTTTCTTTTTTCATTTTTATACATCTCTTTGTAATCAATCTATCCTTCAAGGTTAGGGTTTATTTTGTTTAAGATTAATCCTCCTCTTAATCCACCCTCCAGTTTGTTCCCTCCCTCCACCTCCCTTCTCTCTTTTCCCTTCTCTTTCCCTGCTGACAAAACGTATTTCTATACCCAATTAGATGCTCAAGTGCTGCCCACTCCTTCCCCTCCTTCCTTCTTGTTTATATATATGGTCTTCTACACAAATTATATGAGATAATTACTGCCTATCCCTTCTTCCCCAGAATATTCCTTCCCCCATTTCTTTTTTCTTTTAGTATCAAAATCAAAATCAATATCAAAATCAAAACATTAAAAAAATAGTCCTAGACCCTTTGTCTTATTAGATCTCTCTATGACCCATGATGACTCTATGATTCTGAGAGGACATGCATATTATCTTCTCATACTAGAATGTAAATAGTTCATCCTTATTAAATTCCTTATGATTGTTCATCCATGTTTACCTATTTATGTTTCTCTAGATTCCTGTTTTTGCATTTCAGTGTTTCTACTTGGCTCTTACCTTTTCATCAGGAATGCTTAGAAGTCATTTACTTCATTAAAGATCCCTTTTTAGTTCCTTCTTAGGTATTATTTTCCCTATTAGAATGTAAGCTCCTTGAGGTCAGGGATTATCTTTCTTTCTGCTTATACTGACAAGCATATTCATTAATTCGATTTGACTTAGTTGTAAGTTTATACTTTTTACTTTTTGAAATATATTCCAAACTCCCTTCTTCTTTATGGTGGTAGCTGCTAAAGCTTGTGTGATCTTGACTGTAGCTCCTTTGCACTTGAATTCTTTCTTTTTCCCTGTTTGTAATATTTTTTCTTTGAACTGGAAGCTCTAGATTTTGGCTGTATTGATTCTGGGAGTTTTTCTTTTTGGTGCTTCTTCCACAAGATGACTAGTAGATTCTATTTTCATTTTGCCTTCTAAAAGATTCTAAGAGACCTGGGCAATTTTCTTTCATGAAATATGGTATATAGGCTCTGTTTTTGAGGGCATAGCTTTTGGGTAGTTTGAAGATTCTTAAATTGTCTCTCCTCAATTTGTTTTCCAAGTCAGTTATATTTTGTTATAGGATACATTATACTTTCTTTTATATTTTCAATTATGCTATATTATTTCTTTCTGTCTTAAAGTCATTTACTTACAAGGTAATATTTATTTTTTAATTATTTATTTATACATAATATATACCATTTTCATCCTACAAATACTTTGTATTATAAATATTATAATATCTAACTATATATAATAATTTAATTATAATAATATAAATTATAATTTACTCATAATTCTAATTTTTAAATCTGTTGCTTGGGCAAAGTTTGGTACTTTTTGTACTAAGTTATTAATTCTTTTTCCTATTGTCTCTGCCATACCTCTCATTTCTTTTTCAATTGTTTTTTCTTGTGCTCTTATTTCTAAGTTTTTTTCTTTAGCTCTTTTATAGAAATATTTCTTCATCTGTCTCCAGAATTCTCTTTCACATTGTGGCCAAACTTTTTTAGTTTGAGACTTTATTTGTAGATGCATTAGAATAGTTTTCTTTTGGGTTTGTGTCTTGAGCACAATAGCTCTTTATTGTGGAATCATTTTTATGTTTTCTCATTCTTCTAACTTTGGAGTTTGTGTTAGGATCAGGCCTATGTATTTGTGTATATACATACATACATACATACATACATATATATATGTGTGTGTGTGTGTATGTATGTATATATCTGTTATTTAGAATTATTGTTAAGGATTCTGTTTTAGTTATATGAGTGATTTTTTTGATAGGGGCAGCTAAGTGACACAGTGCATAGAATGCCAAGCCTGAAGTCAGGAAGATCATCTGTGTGAATTCAAATCCAGCCTTATACATTTACTAGCATTGTGACCCTGAGCAAGTCGTGTAACCTTATTTGACTCAGTTTCTTATCTGTAAAATGAGCTGGAGAAGGAAATGGCAAACTACTTCAGTATCTTTGCTAAGAAAACTCCAAATGGGGTCACAAAGAGTTGGTTAGGACTGAAAAATGACTTAAAAACAACAACTGATTTTCGATAGATTCGTATGTTTATTGTTAAGCTAAGAATTCCCTTTTGGTCTATATGCTGATGATGCTCATTAAATACCTCTCTCTGAGTTCAAAATTATATAATTATTTTGTAATATTCAGCTCTGAAGCCACACTGTGACTAAAACCGAAATAATCTCAGGATTCCTGATGCCTTGATTTGAATGTACAGTAGACTAACAGGTGGTAGAAGATAGGGGCTCTTCTCTTCCAGCTGACAATTTGACATCTTCTGGTTGAGAAAACATTATTCTGCGCACTTTTAAGATGGAAAAACTGAAGTAAAGGAGTGGAGAAACTATCCTAAGCCTTAAAGGGAGTGTTGTGCTCAGGATTCAAAGTCAGAACTTTCTTATCTTGGGCCATCATGGCTCTCACTTCTCTCCTGTGACCCACAGGACTGCTTTGGTTCCATGACCACCTTCCCAGGAGGAGTTCAAATCGCAGCTTTAGAAAGACATAAGGCTGCAGTGATGAGGGATAAAGCTGCTTTCTTAGAATTAATGTGCTTTGCCACTGGCCCCTTTTGTTCCTGCAATGAGCAGAGATAGGTACTTTTCAATAGTTTCAGAGAACATGGTTTAATTCTCCTGCAGTTTCATATTTTTTTTCTCCCTGCTCTTATGTCTCCTTCCCCTCCTTTACCACACAATTTAAGAGCTTAATAGTAATAATTTTGTGTACACTTTGACTTTTTTTTAGCTTGACTTTTGCTAACAAAGAAATTAAAGGCAGGAAGTGGGTTTATGTCAGTCACTTTCAGATTTCACTTTGCCATGTAAAATGAAAGTGGGGAACAACAGAGCCTATCTTAGAGGGTAGCTTCTGATCTATTTTGCATACGTTCACATGGATGGAAGTTGGTGTTTACCCCAAACTGTTCTGCCTTCTTGGTTGGACATAGAAATGGGACCTACTGGGCACCAGAGTGACTTTCACTTGAATTAGTAAGGATGAAATCACTTTCTTTTTCTTTAAAAATGAAGAATAAAAGTGTTACCTAAAGAGATCCGAATTATAATAAAGTCATAGAATCCTAGTGTTTGAAGATACTTTACTAATTATCTCTGATCGAATTTCCCCCTTGTTTTAGAAATCCCTATTTTAGTATCTCTGACAAGTGTCTCCCCAGGATTACCGACCTAGTTACTTTCTCTCCAGACTAACCACTCCACTTTTGGGCAGTTGTATTGGTTAGGAAGAATTTCCCTCTCTAGTCTACCTTCCTGTTAACATCTTCACACTTTTCTAAGTTCTGCCCTCTGCTGCAAAAAAGAATAGTTAATTCTCTGTTAGATTAGAAGCCTTATTGAAATCATATAAATCCATGAAGCCTCTGCATGGAGAGTGTTAAAATACTTGAAGCAGGTATCATGTCACTTGCTCAATAAATCTAGCATTTACTAAGCACCTGCTACATGTGAGGCCTGTTCTAGGCACTCTGGATACAAAGGTAAAACTTACCCTTCAGAGATTTGCCCTAGAGAAATTAATGTAGGAGACAACATGTAAATCTACTGGCAAATACGAAACACATACAAAGTAGATACAAGGGATTGGGGTTGGAGTACGGGAAGCTTACCAAGAAAAACCCACGGAAGATGATGGTGCTTGAGCTGAGCCTTTAAGGAAAGCAGAAGCTCCAAGAGGTGGAATGAGGAAGGAAGATAGTCTAGGCATGGGGAAGAATGAGGGTAAAGGCAGAATAGAGAAAGAAGGCCAGCATATGCTAAACTATAGCATGTGTGGAGGGAAGGCTGGAAAGATGGTTGACCAAAATCATGCAGGTAGCACATAACACAAATAGGATTCAAATCTAGGTCTTCTGACACCAAATCCTGAACTCAGAAGGAGCAAATTACAGAAAGCTTCCTAACAATTAGAGCTCTTCAGAAATGAAATTGGCCATCTTGAGAGGTGGTGAATTTTTCCTCTTTGAAGGACTTCAAGCAAAGGATGACTGACCACTCACTGGGTGTGTTATAATGGGAATTTGTTATAATATGATTTGGACTAGGGAGCTACTAAAGTATCTTTCAGGTATAATACTCTTTGATTCTGTGACATCAGTTATCAACACCAAGTTTTATTATTTATCATTATTTAAGTCAAAATAAATTTTTTTAAGTTCTGTTAAGAATTAGTTCTTCAAACATACTTAAGATTGCTAAAGCATTGTGGTCTCAAAAATGCGGGTATTACCTCAATACTGTTCCTTCCTTCCTTCCTTCCTTCCTTCCTTCCTTCCTTCCTTCCTTCCTTCCTTCCTTCCTTCTTCTTTCCTTCCTTTTTTCTTTTTTCCAAAGTCCTTGGTACACTGTAATCCATTTGGTGGTTCAATAAAGATTAATTGAGTAGCCCCTTCTCTGAAAACTATAAACCCTTGAGAGGTAATTCTTTAATGCCATCCCAATGTTGTTAGTCTAAATTACTTTTTCTAGTACTTGGAAAACTCTAGCTTCTCTCAGCCTGTGGCGTCTTCATTTCTGTATTCATTCCAGGTAAACTGAATTCCACATAGTCTCTGGTTGATGACTCTCATCAGAAGGCTGGGGCTAATTTTTTCCAAAGGCTCAAGGACTAGGGGCACTTGGTAGAAGCTGCAGTGAGGAAGATTTCAGCTAACAAAACAAAACACAAGAAAAATAACCTAACAATTGGATCTAGCTAAAAGCAGAACACACTATCTCAAGTGTGTTGGAAACTGCTTTATCGAGCTAGCAAGAGTTCATTGTTAAATTTTCAGTGTGAACATTTATACCACACAAATAGATAAATGCTACCAGATGATTTATTGTTTAGTTGGCTGTCTAGACTTAAGAAAATGATGGACAAAAATGTTAATGGAAAATAAACATATATTTTTCCCGTAGAGAGCTTTTGCATTTGCCAGAATACCACTGTTTCCTTTGTGGATCATCAAGCAAAGGCAAGGTGAACACCTCTGACTCGTGTATTAAAGCAGATTCTTGTTTAGATTGTGTTTGTCCTTCATTGCCAAAGAAGACCATACCATCAGAGAAATCATGACTTGCACTTGACTTTGTTTTGAGTGAGGGAGAGCTGTGCAGGTCACCAACCTCACTTCTCCTCCAGAGCCATCTGAATCCAGAGATCTGATATTCCCTTAGGATGACCAGAGATGACCCAGAATGCACGGGTAGACCGTGGGCCCTTTAAGCCAAGGACTTTGCAGGTACTCACTTAGGATGAGGCAATACCCATTCATTGAATAGTCCTGTTTAAGAAGTAGCCAGGGCATGGCCCCTGTTTAGGTAGAAGTTGAGTTAGGAAGCTTCTGAGGTACTTTCCAACTAAAAGATTCTTGACTTTGTGAAAGTTATCTTTACCACTTTCTAACCCTTCAATGTTCTTTCTAGTTCAATTCAGCTCAGCACTTAATCGTGTGCCTCATTTCAGAAAATTATGTTAAATGCCAAGGAAGATAAAAAACTGAAAAAGGCACAGTCCTTGTCTGAGGAAGTAAAGATCACTTCCCAAAAACCCTTTCATTAAATGCTGGAGATTTATTCATTTACAGTACTTAAAGGAAGAATAGAAAACCAAAACTTAGTTGAGCAAATATTAATAGGCTTAATGTCAACAAGCTATATTGGGCTTATGTATTTAGATTCTTTTAAACCTTTTTACAGTTTAATAAACATTTTTTCACCACTTACCAAATGGAAGACACTGTGGTAAGCCTTGGGAATGTAAAGACAGAAAGAAATAACATAGAACCTAATAAATGCTTTTCATTCATTTATTCATTCATTATCCTCGTCGAATTTATCAAAAGTGCTGGCATTTATACAGAACTTTCAGATACTAAGTGCTTTTACATACATAATGTTAAGTTTTGCTATAGAACTCCAAAGGGTCTGTGCTCTTCTCACTTGATCCTTCCCATCAGAATGGAGGTGGAGTCAAGCACCTCACAGAACACTCTTGATAGCACCAACTCAGAGGCACTGCTTTCTTCTCTAGTTCCTCCTCTCCCTCCTTTTTCCTTCCTTTCCCTTTCTAATTTTTTTTTCCAGAATCAGGAAAACAGCAAAGGGTTTAGTTTCTCCGGTCAGAGGGAACCAGACACCAAAGTCATTTGGTAATTAAAAGAGAAAAAATCCAGTTAGGTTCATGGTCTGATGGGAAGACTGAAAGAAAGTTTTAGGTTTGTTTGAATTTTTGCCCTTGGGAGTTTAGTTATGAAACATGTGAATGGCTTGTGATCATCATCCCCTCCTTTTCCCCCCTATAACTCTCAGGTAAAGAGAAGCTCTAACAGCAGGGTGGGGGGAGGGAGGCATGAAAGATGGGTTGTCAGCCCTGTGTTAGGGTTCCTCAGTTAGGAGTTTTGATTATAGTATATTGTTGTGTTGTGATTTGTACTTCTTTCTCAAAGAGGACCAGGACATCAGAAAGATGGTGCTATGACTTGCAAATGAATTGGATTTAAGTGAGAGAGGGATGTGCAAAGACACCAGCTTCTTCTCCTCTCCTCTCCTTTTCCCACATGGGGCATCATGCCCTTTACCTGAGGGTTCTCTGATTAAAGGAAGGTACATTTTGATGACTGAAATCTATCTTGATATCTTGGGGTTCACTGACTACACTTCTTAATCTTAAAGACCACTCCTTAAACCCCATTGACTCTGGATCTCATTGATTGGACAACAATAGGTCCCGGTGCAAGCATCATTTAATGGCTATTTTTTTAGGTCCTGATGGCTCAGAGTGAATGTAAATAGTAATTGTTTCTCTTTTGGCCAGAAACTCTGAGGAAGCTTACTTCTTAAAGAGCCCTAATTACTGAATGGTTATTACTTAGGTCAAAGTGAACTGAAAAGGCTTAAAGTGAGCTAAAAGTTAGCTTAAAAAAAGCCAAGATCTCCCACTGCATCCTGGGCCATCTCCATGCACTCTGATTATATTTACTATTACGAAGGCAATTAGGTGATACACAGGATAGGGCACAGGGTCTAGAGGGAAATCTGATTTCAGATACTTACTAGCTGTGATCCTGGGCAAGTCACTTAACCCTATTTGCCTCGATTTCCTAAACTGTAAAATGAACTGGAGAAGGAAATGTCAAACCACTCTCGTACTTTTGTCAAGAAAAGCTCAAATGGGACACGAAGAGTTGGATTCAACTAAAAATGACTGAACAATGAAAAAATATGTACTATTCTTTTTCGTTCTCAGAGCTATCCTTTAACTCCAAACCAATTGATGCAGTAAATATATATCTGGGTCAACCACAAGTCTTTAGGAGAAGAAAAATTAGTTCAGTAAAACACAACTGATTGAAGTAGAGGAACATGATTAGAAATGGGCTCTAGTTGCTTTCAGATGAAGGGAAGGCCTGTAAGAATGACTCAGTTACAATGACTGGCCACCACTGGTGAGAGCAGTCTGTACCATTCTGGCTATCCCCTTCATCTCCCTCATCTTGCTTTCAATTCCCCTGCACACAGGGAAGTGAGCAGCTACTACCATCACTAGTGTGCCACACTACCATATTGACTACTCCAACCCCAGAGGCCTGGTTCCACGCTAACACATCAACCCCCTCCGTTTTCTTCTTGTGGAATGTTCTTCTTTCAGTCCCCTTCACATGGTCTAGTGAGATGAGCCCAAGCTAAAAACTCCAGCATACTTAGTTAGAGTCTAAACATCTTTCTCCCAGGAAGTCTTCATAATACTCTCATATCCCTGTGGTGGTCTATCAAATAGTTGTTATGAACATATGATCTCATGTGATCCTTTAAATAGTACTCTGAGCTAAGCACTGTAGGTATTAGCTGTAATGGAGGTTAATGAACAATTAGAACTAATATTTGTTAAGATCCTACTATGTGCAAAAATGTCAGAGCTTCTCATATACCTTCAATGATAAAAGAATGTGAGGAATTATTGACCATCTTCCCTACTTATGGGCCCATAAAGCTTCTTCTGAGCCAAGTACATTTGTAAACCAGGATCCTCTGGATCCCAAGGGTTGTAGAAACTGACTATAACACATTTCTAAGAAGTAACTGATCTTATTCCCAGAACTTCCCCTTAACTTTTGACTGCAGAGATCTATGCTTCTGACGTCTGAGAGCCTACGCATGAGTCACTTGAAAGTTTGGTCAGGCTCTGCACTTCCTCTATAAGGAAGAATCATGGAGATGACTGGCTTGAGAACAAAATATCTCCTATTATTTATTTGGCAGCAAAAGGAACTGATTAAAATATCATAGCTGATGAAATCAGATAATGTGGAGGAAGCACAGCTGATGGGAATATATCCTAGTGATAAATTCCAGAATGGAGTTTGTACCAGGGGAATTCCTGACCTGAGCTTGGCTGTGACCTCTGAAATAGCTTGAGGAAAAGTGCCCCTCTGGAAGGATCACCATTTGGAATCACGGAAAAAGATGTCCAATTCTTTCTTCCCCAAGTGGGGAATGCTCAAAGGGGTTTTCCACTAATACAGAAAGTTACCTGAGGACTCACTTGGGGAAGGGGTACAGACATGAGCTTTCAAAGACTGATTTCTAACAACACATCAAAATCACCAATGGTAGTAGCTAAAGGGGTTGGCTTATGCTCATTTGAAGGTAATGAATAAAAATAATTCATATCATATAGCACTTTAAGGTTTATGCAGCACCCTTTATGACCCCCCAATGCGTGAGGTTGGAAGCATACTATGCTTCTCATTTTACAGATGAGAAATCAGATGTGCAGAGTCACTTACTCAGGGTAAGGTTGGTAAGTTTCTGAGTCAGAAATTGAACTCAGGCCTCCATACACTAGGCCAGTGCTCTTTTGCTGTAGGTTACTTTTCACCATGTCATACACATATGACACTAATCGTGCTTCTATCGTTGTGAGGGCTAGCATTTGCACCACAGAGCAAACTGAAGAAATCAGCTGCGAAAATGCAGTGTGGCGTCATTTGGTGGAGAAAACCAAACCAAACCAGACATTTTTGACTCATTCTCTTAGAACCAATCCATAATTACCTTCAAGACACAGACAAGCAAAGCCTTCCTTGAGTCCCTCAGTCATTTGCGTTTCTAGTACTTAGCACTTTGTTGCTGTGGATTAAATGTTGGACCATACACTTCATGACCATACAGATGGATAATGGGTCTTAAGAATTTTGCAAACTTTAAAGCATTGTATAAATGGCATTTACTACCAATAATAATTTGATTAATTGTTAATTAAGTGATTAATTGTTAATTAAATTAACAATAATAAACATTTTTCTAAATTTGTGAGATCATGGATCTTGAGCTAGAAGAGATCTTAAAAAATCTTAAAGATCTTAATCATCTAGTCCAAATTTTACAGGTGGTTCAGGAACTGAGACTCCCAAGAGCTGGAGTGACTTGCCCAAAGTCACACAGGTGGTAAATAGAATAGACAGGGCTTGAGCCTAGTAACTCTGACTCAATTCAAGTATTATTCCTTTTGCTATAGTGGGCTGCCTTGTTGAAATGAATTGTTGACTCCTTGAAATCAGGGGACATGAATTAGGATTTGAGATTGGAGGGGATCCTGGTAGTCACCTTGTCCAATCCTATAATTTTACAGAAGAGGAAACTGAGGTAGAAGTTAAGTACTTTCCAGAGGTCACCCAGGCTAGAATCAAATGTGGGATTATATCAAGATTTTTCTTGTATCTCTCATAACACCAAGTACAGGCTTAGGTTCATAGTAGGTGCTTAGTAAATGAAATACTTAATGATTCAAGTTATAGGCACAAGGACATCTAGGAAATGAGGGCCCTGATATTCAGGAGGTGGGTTTAACAATGCCCAAAGTTGATTCTTTCCCAAGCTAACTAAAGGCTGATGCTGTGTTCACACTCTCTCCTAGGCTCTGGATCCATTTGCTTAATGAATCTTAAGAGAGTCTTTCCTAGGAACCCAATATGCTTAAAAAATAATTTAAGTGACTAACTGTATAGCCTACCACATGACAGAAACCACAGGAGAATTACCTGTTACTGAAAAGGCAACATCATCTCTGCAGGGATGGTCTCTCTCCCTCATTTGACGGCATTCCTCGTGGCTGCTAGGCTAGGCTCTGAACACACTCTCTTGATTCTACCTGGTCCCATGCAACTCAGGAACTTGATGCCCTCAATCATTGCCCCTCTATTCTGTATCTTCAGTCTCTCCTCCACTGACTATTTCCTCTATGAATGAAGGAATGATAAAGCATGTAAAGTATGTACTTTGTGTACATATACTGTGCTTTGGTAGATACACATGCAATCAACCAGGATAATCCCTTCCTTCAAAGAGATTATATCCTAATGGAGGAAGAAAATACATCAAGCTAGATGGGGAGGAAACATGGGCAATGACATAGTTTGGTTGGGAAGGGATATAGAGGAGGTTTTAGGTGAGGCCAGGTAAAATCTGACCTATCAGAGTCCAGGATGTAAGGGCAGAGTACAGGTGTTTTCTGACCACAATCCAAAAGAAAGAAAAATCTTTTGTCCACCCTGCTGCCTTTCAAGCTATTTTCCTATGTCTTCATTCCCTGCCATGACCAATATTTTTGAAAAAGTAGTTTATATCATGTGGGCAGCTGGGTGGTACAGTGGACAGAGTGCTGAGCCTGGAGTCAGGAAGACTCATTTCATGAGTTTTAATCTGGCCGCAGATATTTCCTAGCTGTGTGACTCTGGGCAAGTCACTTAATCCAGGTTGTCTTAGTTTCTTGATCTGTAAAATGAGCTGAAGAAGTAAATGGCAAAGCACTCCAATATCTCTGTCAAGAAAACCCCAAATGGGCCATGGAGAGCCGGACAACAACAACGGAAGACATTTCCTCACCACCCACTCAAATATCTGCATCATGACTTTCATCTCCAGCTCTCTGTAGAAACTAGGTTTCAAAGATCAAAGATGACTTTCTAATTGCCAAATGAAGTGGTTTTTTTTTTTGGTCCTCCTCATCATTCTTAGCCTTTCTATTTTGACACTGTTGATCATCTACTCCCTCTTGTCATTTTCCTGTAGTTTTCCTATAGAAACATGCTGTTTTAAACTATGCATTTAGTCAAGATCCAATTATGATCTTGGCTGGGAAGATGCACTTGCTACATAGGGACTTCTTCTGCTGACCCCTCAAAAAAGATGACTTAGCCTCTTGGGGCCTGTTGCATGAGTGACATACAAACTAGAGTTCAATGAGTCATTAGCAATCTATCACCAAGCAGGAAACAGATCTGGAATCATTGAGGACTGAAGATACCAGCCATGAATGAGGATACCTTGGGTAACCTCAGAAAGGGTATTAAAAAACAAGTAGAAAATATCCTTTATATATGACCTTAGGCAAATCACTTGATCCCTCCCTCCCCCTAGCTCTATGATCCTATATTATATCTGATTAAATCCAATTTAGTTCAGTTCCACAATCTCTGAAAACTGAATTAGACAAAAGTCTCTACCCCACTATATTATAATGTTGAAGCACCATCATACTCCCAGTCCCCCAGGCTCATACCTTAGGTGTTACCCTAGGAGTCATCTTTGATTCCTCACTACTTCTCACCCCAAGACCTGTCGATTTCACCTTTGCAACATCTCTCTCATATTCCCCCTTCTCTCCTTGAATACTGCCAACACCCTAGTGTAGGCTATTTTCACTCATGTTCAGATTGTTGCAGTAGCCTGCTGGTGAATCTCTGAAAATTTAAGTAGACAAAAGTCTAGACATTTACTCTTCATTATACCATATTGTAATGTTGAGAGCACCACCATCTTCCTAGTCTCCCTACTCCAACACATCCTCCATTCAGTGATTCTCTTACAACAAAAGTCCAACCAAGTTACCTCCCGTCTCCTACTTAATAAACTCCAGTGGCCCCCTATTGCCTTCAGAATCAAATACAAAATCCTGTTTGGCATTCAAAACCCTTCCTAATCTAGCCCCCTACAATCTTTCCAGTCTTCTTACACTTTCCTCCCCACCACGTACTATTTGATCCAGTAACACTGGCTTCCTGGTTGTTCTAGGAACAAGATACCCTATCTCTCCTCTGCCTAGAATGTTCTCCTTCCTCATCTCTTACCTACTAGCTTCCTTGAAGTCCCAACTCAAATCCAGTCTTCTATAGGACGCCTTTCTCAACCTTTCTTTATTCCAGTGCCTCCTCTCTGTGGATGCTTTTTCTTTATCCTGCATGTAGCTTATAGAACATAATTTGATTGCTTGTTGTCTCTCCCATTATACTATGAGCTCTTTGAGGACAAGGTCCATCTTTTTGCCTCTTTCTGGTGTTCTCAGCGTGCTTTGCACATAGTAGGCACTTAATAAATACTTAGTGACTGACTGAATGATAACACTTTACAAATGTTATCTCATTTGATCATCAAAACAGCCCTGAAGGGGTAGGGGCTATTGTAATCACCGTTTTTAATTGAGGAAACTGAGGCAGCTAGAAGTTAAATGACTTGCCAAGGATCACACAGCTAGTAGGTTTCTAAGGCTTTAAACTTAGGTCTTTCTGACTCTAGACCCCGAGCTCTATCCACCACACAATCTAGTTGCCTCACCTTTGCTTTTACCCCCAATCATCCATAGATAATTGAGTCAAAGAAGGTTGAAGATACATTATTGTGGAGAGGAATACTGAACTTGGCATCTGGAAGATCTGGGTTCAAATTCTTTCTTAGACAGTTACTAGCTCTGTGAACCAGGACAAGTTACTTCTTTTTTGAACCTCTGTTTTCCCATTTGTAAAATAAAAATTCTAGTAGCACCTGTCTCACAGGGTTGCTCTGAGGATCAAGTAAGATAAATGTGTGTAAATCAAGTAATAGAAATTGGTAATAGAAATAGGACTGAACCTGTATATTCTTTGGTATAGGGTGAGGAAACTCTGCTAATAAATACAGGCATCTACTTGCAAATTTTATTCTTAAAGAGTTGCCTGGGCCCTTGCCCAGGGTCACAAAGCCAGTATTTAATGCCATTTGAACCCAAGTCTTTCCCTTTTAAACCCAACTGCTGTTACCACCACTCCCATTTTATCAAAGAGGAAAAGAGAGGCTTGTCAACTAGCCTTGCAGCTACTGTGATTGCGAGAGAGTATTCGAGAGAACAGCTCTTCGTTCCAGGTCCAGCATTCTTCCCTCTACATTGTCTTTTAAGTTTAGCCCAGGATCACCAAGGGTCAAAGTTGGAATGTAGGGTATGTTGCCCATCAACCCAGATGCATAGGGTAGGGGCATAGCAGCTGGTCCCAAGCTAAGAGGATAAGATCTGGAGCTTTAGGTACCTGTTCACTCCTGGGCCTATCTCCTCACAGGCTCCAAATCCCCAGCCTTTCAGTTTTTTCTGTGGTCTGCAGGAAGAACCATCAACTCTCATGTGAGGCTTTGCCTAGACCTTTTCAGGGCTGCTCATCCACCATTGGCCTCCACCCATCACCCAACTCTCACTTGTGGCTCAAGAAACTGTAACATGCACAGTGGCCAAACTTGTTAAACCATCTCGATAGATGGGCTACACCAGGTTAGGGGTAACAGACAGGCCTCAAACCCTGGTGGGATGGGCAGATGAGAACAGTTTGTTCCAGGGGCCATGAAGGTGGCTGAAGCAGGTACTGTGGAGTTCTTAGAGCTTAGTCAGGCACTGGAGATGCCAAGGTCATCCACTGCATCCTAGGGTCATCACCAGTTATCTTGACTTAGTGACCCTGGAAGAGAGAGTGAGGCTGATGATTGTGCAATGCTGTCTCACTTAAATCCAATTCATGTGCAAGTCAAGACATCACCGGCAATGTCACTGATCCTCTTTGAAAATGGAGGACAAATAACCAACCAGGGTCTTGACAAGTTTGCTGGGTATCAGTTTAGACTCAAGTCTGGTAAAGCCTATGGATGCCCTCTCAGAATAATGTTTTTAAACATATAGAACAAAATGAAAAAATTATGCTAAAATACAGTAATTAAAATATAAAACAAAACAAAATAGGATGATGGGCCTGAGGGAAAAAACCCTTGCTCTAGAGAAATGATCCTCCCAAGAGAAATAGTATTAACTCATATTTACAAGTGGAGTCTCAGTGTGCTTATGTGTTTTGTGAAAAAACATGTGAAGTGACCTGAGAAAGGGAACTTGGACCAGCAGAAAGCTAAAAAACTTAGGCCACTGGCTGCAGGAGGACATGCTTCCACTCCCCTCAGAGGAAAATGAAGGTGGTTGAGAAGTCAGCAGCCCCTGGGAGGGATGTGAAAGTTTGACTGAGAGACTTGTGATAGAAGGTGAAGTACTGATGGGAATCCTCTCACTTCAGGGACATGTCAAGTCTCCTTCAGTGTGAGAAGGATGTTGTGGCTTTAGCCTGGTTTGTGGGAGGACGGCGAGGTTAGGCTCTTTCTGACATAGTGCTTGCTTAGCTGCTCATGTTCCTTGTGGTTAGCACGGAGGGTAGAGACACAACAGCTTCTGCCCCCGGTCCCAGGCTGACAATCAGGGCTCCAGGGCTGGGGTGAGAGGAGGAAGGTGTCACATAACAGGGTTCTGAATTTCAGCTGTGCCACCTAGGCTCCAGCATGTCTTTCTAGCTTGGTTTGAAATAAGCTCAAAACAAAACAAAACAAAATAAAATATGGTTTTGTCCTTGGAGTGGAAATGTTGCACACAAACAGGGTATTTTAAATGAAAAGAAGAGAGGCTTCTTTTACAGAGCCCTTGGCAGCATTTATAACAATAAATGATACAATGGGAAGAGTCTTGCCTCTGAGATTAGAGGCTCTGGGTTCAAATCTCTCTGAAATGATCTCTGTGACCTTGGGAATGTCACTCAACTACCTCAACCTCAGTTTCCTTGTCTATAAAATGATGACAGTGGTGGTGGGGGGTGGGGGTGGACTAAATGTCCTCTGAGGTCCCTTACAGCATAGGTTTATGATCCGGTGACTATCTCTATATACAAGGAGGATGCAAAAAGTCAACAAGGCATACTCCTTAGTCAGAACTTTCCTCTCTGGAGGACAACATAGAAGGCAAAGGGGTGAGTTCCAGAGTTTTGGGTAAGAGGAATTGTGGTACATATCCTGAAATCTTACTCAAGTATGCTAGAAAACACAAAATATATCTGAGTTTTGACAAGCAACTAGGTGAGAAAGAGCCTCAGCTTACAGCCAGGTCCAAGAGAGAGGGGTTTAGGAGAAGAGGGTCTACCAGAAAGTAGGTCATTCAGATCACTTGGGGAGGAACCAGGAGCTGAAATAACCAGTGAGGAAGATACAGATTCCCACCCCCCCCCCACCTCTGCTCCAGGAATTGTTTTTCTCAGGGCTATAGAAATGATCTGAGGTTGTAGGTGGGGGTTAGGGGAGAGAAGACATGTGACTATTTCGGTGCCCTTTCTGTGCCCTCTCTTACACAAATCAAAGTCAACTGTAAGTCATGTCATCATCTCCTGATGTCATGGTCCTCTTTGAGACTGAAGGACAAACCTGTGAGTAGTCTGAACTGCCTTAATGGGCACCCAGCTGGCCAGTTGCAGTTGGGCAACTCAGGTTGTCCTGTCCTGTCCTGTCTGGTCCTCTCCTGGATTGAACAACAAGAGGTCCCTGCCCAACCACCACTTAATGGTTATTTTTTTGGGCCCTCCTAGCTCAGAGTGAATGTAAATAGTAACTATTTTTCTTTTGATTAGCAAACCTTTTCCTCTCAGTTTTATTTTTATTTTTTTGATTAAAGGGACCATCACTTGACTCATTTCTTAAAGAGGTCTGTGAGTGTTGCCTCACTCAAAGTGAGAACCTAACCTTAGCTTAAAACAATCAAGGTCTTTTACTGCTTCCAGGGCTATCTACAGTTGTCCTGATCGATATTTGGCTATGGGACCCAGATGACTCTGGAGGAGAAAGTGAGGCTGGTAACTTTGCGCAATCCTCCCTCACTCAAATCATTCAATTGCAAGTCATGTCATCATCTCCCTAATATCATGTTCCTCTTCAAGAATAAAGGAAAAACCACAATCCTCTCAAGAGGACCAAGTCAGGTTTTCAGATTTATTTTCAGCATTTGAAGTACAGTGTAAACCTAGTGTGACCTCCACCGAGTCTAACTTCAAGGTTATTTCTATCTCAAAAGATATCTCTCCATCTGTTTGTTGATGCCTGAAAATAATTGAATCGAATCCTTCCCTTCCCTTCCTTCCCTTCCCTTCCCTTCTCTCTTCCTTTCTATATTCTCTTCTCTTCTCCCACCATTCCACTCCAGACAACTCTAAAACAATAACTTAAAATAAAATTTTGGAGGGGCAGGGCCAACAAAAATTTAGGTAGACATTTGGTAGACAAGACCACATATGAGGTGGCAGCAGCTTCAGGAGCTCTCAGGTCAGAGCTGGAAAGGGGGTCAGACAACTGGTCAGAAAGAGATTACAGGGAACTCTGCTGACTCTGGGTATAGCTGCTAGTGATTGGTCACTCTATTGTCCATACATAGTTCTGGGTCACAGTTCCAGGAAGGAGAGAAGCTCTGATAGTTAATCACAAGGGAGCAAGGCAAAGAAGAACACTAATGTGTGCAGTTGCAGGGAACTAGGGACCCTTCCTTGATAAACACCACAGAGTAAACCAGGAAGGAGTGACCATGCCTTTGCTAGGACCACACCACCTTGGAAGCATGCAAAACTTCAGGGGAAAAAATGGAATTTCAATGAAATAGAGGATTTCCAAGCATTCTTGTTGAAAAGACTAAAGTTGAATAGAAAATATGACTTTCAAACATGAGAATCAAGAGAAACATGAAAAGGTAAATAGTAAAGAGAAGCCTTAAGGAACTCATTAAAGTTGAACTGTTTACATTCCTACATGGAAAGATGTTATTTGTAACTCATGATACCTTTTTCAGTATTAGGGTAGTTACAGGGAATATTTATATGTGTGTGTGTGTGTGTGTGTGTGTACATATATATGTGTGTGTGTGTATGGGTATATATGTATGTGTATATTATATATGTATAGGTATGCATATGTACATAGATGTGTGTATGTATGTATATGTATATGTGTGTATATATACATAAACAGAGTGCATAGGGTGAGCTGAACATGAAGGGAGAAGGTCTAAAAAAATAAAATTTACTGTTGAATGGAATATATTAGGAGTAAGAGAAAGAGAAAAGTAGATTGTAGCAAATCATCTCACATAAAAGAGGGAAGAAAGAACTTTTACAATGGAGGGGAAGAGTGGGGAGATGAAAGGAAATAAATGAGTCTTATGGGATTGGGATTAATTTTTTAATTCATAGGGAATAGCACACACTCAATTGGATATGGAAATCAATTGTACCCTGCAGGAAGGCAAGGGGGAAAGGGATAGGAGATGAAAGAGAATAAAAGGGAGAGCAAAATGGGGAAAGGGATAAGCAGAAGCAAACACTGCTGGGGGAGAACAGGTCAAGGGAGAGAATGGAATAACCTGAGGGCAGCATAAGACAGAGGGAAATGTGGTTAGTCTTTTACCACATAACTATTATGAAAGTGCTTTGCATTGTTGCACATGTATGACCTATATTGAATTGTTTGTTTTCTCAATGTGGGTGGGTGGGGAGGGAGGGTGAGAATATGGAACTCAAAGCTTTAAGAATGAATGTTAAAAATTGTTTTAGTATGCAACTGGAAATGAAGCTATACAGGCAATGGAATATAGAAATCTATTTTGCCCTGCAGGAAAATAGAGGGGAAGGGGTTTGGAAGAAGGGTGGGTAATAGAAGGGATGACAGACTGGAAGAAGGGGTGGATGGGGTGCATGCTGTACTGGGATGGGGAGTGGGGAGAGATGAGGAGAATATTTTGAACTCAAATTCTTGTGGAAATGAATGTTGAGAACTGAAAAATAAATTATATATTTAAAAAACGGATGTTGGAACATAAGTTACAATTAGTGTTACGATGGTATTTAAATTTTTTTTCATGACCACTGCGACACAAAATAACATCCCATGGAATCATGCTTCCTTTTGCTTTTTGACATATTACAACTAATTCCACCTATTATTATTAAATTATTTGCCTCTCTAAGGAGAATCTATAAGCAATCCTTCCCTTTAGTTGCAACTCTTTTTGTTCCTTCTAATTTTATTTATAGGGAGAATATCAAGGTTTCCATAATTCATTTCTTCTTCTAGTAGGAAAACATGGGTAATTCGATAGGAAGCTCACATTTACAAAGCCAGTGATTGAGTCAATATCTATAGGTGGTTGAAAGTTTGGGACTTTCTCTTCCTGTATCCCTTTTTCTGTTACCTTGCCACCATTGTCACAGAAAGAGAAGGGGGTCACACAGGAGTCAGGATCATTTTGTATTGTTCCTGTTTATTTTCTTTGTCAAAGAATCCATCACCAGACTACTGATGACACAGTCGATAGAGTGCTGGACTTGGAGTCAGCAAGACCTGATTTCAAGTCTAGTCTCAGATACTTACTAGCTGTGCAACTCTGAGCAAGTCACTTAACCTCTGCCTGCCCCAGTTTCTCCATCTGTAAAATGGGAAAAATAATAGCACCTATCTCCCAGGGGTGGTTGTGGAGGTCAAATGAGATATCTGGAAAGAGTTTAGTACAGTGTCTGGCACGTAGTAGTCATTTAACAAATGTTTGGGGTTTTCATTTGGTTTTGTCTTGAGTTTGGGGGGGGTGGATTGTTTTTTTTTTTTAATTTTTACTAAATGGTACTAGAAAGCCAGTTAGTCTGTTTCAATATCATAGTATCATCTAAATTGCAGCTGTTATTATGTATGCTCCAAGTTGTGCTTTGAGAAGACTTATATGGCAAGAGTTTTCAGGAGGGATTAGAGACAAGATGTCATAGGGCAGACCATTTTTGAGACCAGCAGAATTGTCTAGGTTAAGAGGTGCAAAAGGCCTGAATTAGCAAGAAACAAGACTTTGATGACGGACTGAATACTGGGGGGAAGAGAATGTATGGAAGGAACTAGATATATTGAGAGGGGATAATGGAATATGTAAATAGAAAGGTAGATAGATTTGAATAAACATGTATCAAGTGCCTGCCAGCTATGTTCCAGGCACTGTGTTTCAGTTTTGTATCACTAAGGATACAAAAAGAGGCAAAAACCAGTCCCTTACCTCAAGGAGCTCATGATCTGCCTGGAGACACAACAAGCAAACAAATATGTACCATCAAGCTAAATTGCAGGCATACCTTGGAGATGTCACAGGTTTGGTTCCAGACCACCACAATAAAGAGAACATTGCCATAAAATGATTTGGTTTCCCAGTGCATATCAAAGTTATGTTTACATTATACTGTAGCCTATTAAGTGTATTTTTAAAAATGTACATACCTTAATTAAAAAATACTTTACTGCTATAAAATGCTAACCATCATCTGAGCCTTCAATGAGTCCCAATCTTTTGCTAATGGAGAGTCTTGTCTTGATGTTGATTGATGGTTGCTGACTGACCAGGGTGGTGGTTGCTGAAGGTCGAGGTGACTGTAGCAATATCTTAAAACAAGACAACAATGAGCTTTGCTGCATTGATCAACTCTTTCTTTCTCTTGAACACTGAGAGGCCACTGTGGGGTTATTAATTGGCTTAATTTCAATATTGTGGCATCTTAGGGAATAGGGAAGCCTGAAGAGAAAGAGAGAGAAATGGGGGCAGCCAGTCAATGGAGCAATCAGAACACACACATTTATCGATTAAGCTCATCTTATATAGGGTGATTCATGGTGCCCCAAAACAATTACAATAGAAACACCAAAGATCACTGTTCACAAATCACCATAACATATATAACAATGAAAAAGTTTGAAATTTTACAAGAATTACCAAAATGTGACACAGAGACAGGATGTGAGCACATGCTGTTGATAAAATGGTGCCAATATACTTGCTTGATGCAGTTGCCACAAACCTTCAGTTTGTTAAAAAAAAAAAACCCAAAAAAACAAACCCACGATGCCTGTGAAGCACAATAAAACAAGATATACCTGTATAGAATAAATAGGAAATAATTAAAAGGGAAGGCACTCAAGTTCATTGGGGTTGCCAAAGTCTTCCTGTAGAAGATGGGAGTTAATTGGGACTTGAAGGAAGCCAGGGAAGCCAATAGATGAAGATGAAAAAAGGAGAGCATTTCAGATATGGGGGACAGCCAGAGAAAATGCCTGGTATTGAGAGATGGAATGTCTTATCCATGGAACAGCCAGGGAGCCAGTGCCATTGAATCAAAGCATACATGGTCAGGGGAGGAAATTGTGAGAAGCCTGGAAAGGTATGGGGAGGGCTAGATTTTGGTGAAGGGCTTTGAATGTTGAGCAGAACATTTTGATTCTGAAGGCAATAGGGAGCTACTGTGGTTTATTGAGTGTGTATGTGTGTGTGTGTATGCATGTGTGTGTGTGTGTGAGTGCGTGTGTTGGTGACATGGGTGGAAATACAGCATGTCTTAAGAGCTTATTATATGCAAGGCACTGTGCTAAGTGTTGGCAATACATACATAGGCAAAGAATTCAGTCCCTACTCTTAAATAGTACGCAGTTTACTAGGTGGGAGGAAGACAGCACATTAAAGATAGTTAGAAAGCAGGAGAAAGGAGAGGAATGCATTGGCATAGGGACAAAGTAGAAAGGTGGAGTAGAGCCAGAAATCAAGTAAGCATGAATGGCCTGGGCACCTAATGAAATGGTGACCCAGGTCAAAAATTCATCATTATAACGGAGAGTGAAGGGGCAGTGGTATTTACTTGGTGAGAAGGCTACTGGTGAGTAGATAGAAAATAGACATAGAGACCTGCTTTATAGGCAAAGCAGAATTGAGTCAATATATTTTAGAAATGTAGCTTTTATCATAGATACTAGTTGCAAAAATTCTTTCCCAGTTTTCTGCTTCCTTCCTAATCTTGGTTACATTGGCTTCCGCAAAAACTTTTCAATTTAATATAATCAAAATTATTCGTTTTGCACTTCATAATGTTTTCTATCTCTAGTTCAGTCATAAATTTCTAAAATATTCCCAAAGGACTCTAGAGACAAAATGCCATCCATATCCAGAGAAAGAACTATGGAATTGGAATGCATAATGAAGCAGACTTTTTTCCCTTGTGTTACATTTTGTTTTGGTTTTTCTCATGGTTTCTCCCATTCATTTTAATTCTTTTATGCAACATAACTAATGTGAAAATGCATTTAATAAGAATGTATGTGTAGAACCCATATAAGATTGTATGCCATCTCAAGGAGGGAGGGGGAGAAAATTAAGACTTATGGAAGTGATTGCTGAAAACAAAAAAACAAATAAATTAATATAAAAAACAGAAAAAACAGAAGTGAAACAGTAGCTTAAAGGAAACGTAGGATATGCAAGTTAATTTATGTATTTACTTTTAGAATCCACCCCAAATGTTCACACCAGTATTTGTGCCCAATCTGTGATAGAGCATTCGGAGCTCATACAGGTCATACACAGTCAGATGCACTGAAACTTAACTCTAGCACAGTGATGTCATTTTCGTCTTCTTCGAGGATGAAGGACAGCTACCAGAAAAGAGATTAAAGAGAGACATGAGCAATGTCTTCTAGTGTTTGAAGGCCTGTCATGTGGAAAAATGGATGAAACTGTCTCTGGTTGGCCACCAGGGCCAGAACTGGGAGTGAATGGATGAAAACTCCAAAGATACAGATATAGACTTGATGTCAGGAAATGTTCCTGGAATTTAGTCATTCCCCAAGTTCAAAGGCCTATCTCCAGTATTATTGCGGTCCCTCTTACTTGAGATGGTTTAGTATCTGAATAACTATTTGGAGGGTATTGTAGTAGAGAGAATCTTGCTTATTTTTGAGTGGGATAAGACGGCCTCTGAGGTCCTTGCCACTGAAATTCTATGATTTTGAAACTACTACAAATCTACTTCTATGTCTGTGCCCAAGTGATTTCACCTTCATGGTCCTCACCTTTCTCATCTGTGAAATAATGGATCTGAACTAGATGAGGTTGGAAGTCTCTTCTTCTAAGCTCTAAATTCTCTAACTTCATGGCTCCTGGGATTTAGAGCTTAGACAGCTGGGGAACATGTGCCTAACAGAAGTAGGGAAGTCTTAATGAGGAGCTAGTTCAAAGGAGAAGCTTACGCCTTTGGTTTCAAACATGTTGAGTTTACAATGTCAGCAAGGTATCTCAATGGAAAAATCCAGAACTAGTAGTAAGAAACACTGGAGATCCAGGATAATGCTGAAGTTATAAGCTTAAGTTGGCTGTAAATTTGGTGGTGCCCTTGACAGTATTAAGCAAGTTTGGAAGAGGGGAAGTTTTGAGGGAAAAGAAAAGTTCCATTTTGGACATGTTGAATTTAATGACTAAAGGAGATACAGTTCAAGATGTCCAAGAGGAAGCCGGTGATGTGGGACTGGCGCTCAGGAGAGGGTTTAAGGCTCTTAATGTGGATCTGCAGATCTGGGAATCTCCACTGATGATCACTGAATCCATGAAAGCTCACAATTTCATCAAGCAAGATAATAAATAGAGGGAGAAGAGAAGAGGACCAGGACAGAACGTTGGGGAATAACCCTTGTTAGCAGATATGGCTTGGGTAAGGAACAAAGGAGAGCAAAAAGGAGCAGATCAACAGAGAGGAGAATTTCGAGAAAAGGGTCATGAAACCCCAGAGAGAAGACAGGAGCTAGAAGGAGAAAGTGATCAGCAGAGTCACATGCCGTAGAGCAAAGATAAAAGATAAGCCATTGGATTTGGCAATGAAGAGGCTGTTGGCAATTTTTAAGTGAGCAATTTCAATTTAATGATATTAGAAGTCAGAATTCAGAGTAAGAGAAAATGAAGTGGAGGCAACAAATATATTCTTAAGGAGTTTAAATAAGGGGAGAAGTATAGATAGTTGCAGGAGTGGTGAGATGATGGGAAACACTTTTATGGATGCAGGGGACGTGGACATGTTTGTAGGCAGCAGAGAAGGTACAAGTAGATTGAGACTGAAAATAAGAGAGACTATGGAGTATAGTGGGTCAATCTACAGTCAAGGGTACTTTTAGAGGGGCTGGCTGTGGAAAGAAGGACCTTACCTTTATGTTGAACTTGAGTGAAAGAGGATATAGTAGAGGAAAAGCCTGAAGGATGTGAATGAGGAAGTGTGGAGAAGGGGAAATTCTCTTGAATGGTCTCCATGTTTTCAGGAAAGAAATAATCACTTTAGAGGAAAGAAATAATGCAGAGAGGGGGTGCCATAGGAGGTTTGAAAAGAGACAAGGATATTTAAAGAAGAAGCTGTGAAGAATTGGACAATTAATTAGAAGGAAGGATTCATATTCGTTTTCCTACAGTGGGAGCTTAATTGAGATTAAATAACATAAATCTTTAGTGAACGCTGAAGTTTCATAATGTCCTCCAGGTCTGTTCAGCAGGACATGAATAAGAGCAAAGAAGCAGATCTTTGGAATAATTCAGGGCAGGGGTCTGATGAGGTAAAATTAGAAATAGGACAATAATGACGAGGGTTTTGAGGGTTAGTGTGGATTTGAGCTGGTTCACTATGGGGTCAATATAGGGGAGGGCAGAGAATGTAGCCAGTGGAGGAGGAAAATTGAAGTGTGAAAGGAATGTAGGTCACAGAGTGAAGTATATAATCGAAGGAAATATGGAATGATAAAAGATAAGACAAAGGAGTTTCAAGGTTTGTAAGTAAGAAAATTGAATACTTGTGGATGATTGTATGATCTCTGTGTACAACTAATGTGGTTTGGAGGAGTAAGTGATGGAATAAACTGAAGAACTGGGAAGTTAGGGTATTTGAGGGAGTATCAATATATGTCAAAATCCTTACAAGGGCAGGAGATGGAGAGGGATAAAAAGGCTATGACCTAGGGAGTGAATTTATTGTTGAAGAAAGGCAAATTTCTTGGGTATTGTTAGATAACAACTACCCAGTTTTGGATTTTTTGATAAACTTGCATAGCATGAACCTCAGAGAAAGAGACATAGCTAAGTAAAGGGGGTAGAGGAAGTATGGAAGTGGCAATGGGGAGCATGGAGTATTGTGACTCTCCCATTTTGCTATGACTAGGGAGTTGGTAGAATACAGGAGTATATGGTGTTGTTGTGTTTGTTCTTGGTGCTGGAAGAGGACCATGACCTCAGGATGATGATGTGACTTGCAGTTGACTTTGATGTGAGTGAGGGAGGGCTGTGCGAGGTCACCAACCTCACCTCCTCCTGAGCCATCTGTGTTCAGTGGCCTGATATTGACCAGGATGACTGGAGATGGCCCAAAATGCACTGGGAGTCCCTGGCCTTATCACGCTAAGGTGAATGAGATACACCCATTCAATGAATAGGCTACTTTAAGTTACTTAAGGGATGGCCCTTTTAAAAAGAATAAAACTGGGAGGGGAAGACCCTCAGGGTTCCTGAATAAAAGAGAAAAGATGTAATAACTAAACAGTTATTACATCTACTCTGTTCTAGGTGGGTGGAGACTCGTCCAGTCTAGGAGCTCCAGAGTGAACTGGGTTTAAGGCTTGATCTATAAGCAAGAAATGTAGCCAGTAAACCCAGAGGGAAAAAGGCAGCTTTTGGCCCCAAATCTACACCCAGGCAAAGAGAAGAATTTTCTAAAAAATTCCATCTGAGGGAAAGGTATTCACAGCAGGGGGTACTTCATTGCATACTGGGTCAGATGCCATTGCCTCCATCTACCAACAATCTTCAGAAGTTAGACACTCCAGTGGTGGAAAAGCAGAGCAAAATTATGACAAAATTCCCCTAAAGTTGCTCTGGGTCACAAAAAGGAATGTACCATCCAAATTCACCCGGAATTCAAATCATTAACAGTGGTGGGGTCTAGGATGGGCTCAAGCAGAGAGCACAGAACCCTTTCCACACTCTGCTCAGGACAATGTCACTGCATATCTGGAAAGTATTGGATAATGCTTTCCTAATGTATGACTCCAAATGTAGATGCAGGCAAAGGCAAGGAGAATCTTCCACAAAATCCCATCCTTGGGACAGGCCTTCACAACAAGGGGGGCCTACAATACACTCTGGGGCAGAATCCCTCACATCAGTTCACTGACACTCAGTAGACATTAGTAAGTCCAACGTAGGAAAAGCACAGGTAAAACTAGGCTGAAATACCCCCAAGATATGCCCTAGGTCACAATAGGTCAGTGTACAGGCAAAATCCACTCAGGATGCAGTCATTCACAGTTATGGGGGTAAGGTTTGGCTCTGGAAGAGAGAGCAAAAAACTTTCCCCACACTGCATGTTGGCTCAGAACAGGCCACTGCTTACATGGAAAGCAGCAGAGGCAGGAGAATGGCTTGAAATCCAGAAACAGGCAAAGAGAAGGAGGATTTTCTAAAAAATGCCATTCTAGGGAAAGGCCTTCACAACAAGGGGGCCTTCATTGTACTCTGGACCAGATTCCCCCCACTCTATCCACCAACATATATGTATATATCTATATCTATATATTTAGCCAGTACTGGAAAGACGTTCTAGGTATGTAGTATCATCTTCAGGGAGCTATTATCTTGGTGAGGCCCGAAAGAGTGAGAAAGGAAAAGGTTTGAGAAGAAAGGAAGTTGTTTAGTTATGGAAGAGGCAATCTAGGTCACAGTGGAGAGGCAGCAGATATGAAAAAGGGGATAGGATTTAGATAGATATGTAAGGGACAGATGAGTTGAGGATGGAGAATGGGATTTGTATCTGAACAGTCAAGCATTCAGAATCACTGGGTTGGGTTGAATGTAAGGTGATAGAAATATGCTAAACACTTAGCCATGATTCCAGGCAGAGTATCAGTAGGTAGAGAGAGGTCTGTTGAGGGAGATGAGATTTTAGACTAGACTATTGTAGGCAATTTATTTATGTTCAGTCTCCTGATAGGTGGTATGTTGTATCTTGTGAGAGTCTGGTAGGACAGCCTAAGTAGGGCAGCTCAGGAGCTACTGTAAGTATAGAAGCATTGGCAGAAGGTGAGAGTACCTACGATATGGAAGAGGACTTGTCCCTAGAGAGCAATTTGGGGCTAGGGATCTAGGATAGAAATTCACCGAAGCAGGTGGGGGGCAATGACCTCCAGTTTGTGGTGTTTGTTTAGATTTAGCTAGTTAGATTACTCCGAATCTGTCAGGTACCCTGGGTCTTCCCCAACAGTGTATGACCTGGTACAAGAGATGCATCAAGACTTTAGAGGAGGAAGAATTCTCATATTCATTGGCTCTTTACCCTCACTCCAGCCGTTCCACAGAAAGTTGTTACTTTGGAAATATGATTTGCTAACTATAAGCTCAAAGTGTAAGGGTTCTCCCTCACAAAATAGAAAGTGAAAAAAAAGGTATCCATGACATAAACACAAATTAGCCATAGAATAAGTAGGTTATTTCTCGCTAGAAAAGAGACTGCTAAGCAACAAAGATTCACAGAATAGTTAGAAAAGCACTAATTCGGTACTTCTAGCACAATTAATAATTTTGCAAGGCTGATAATTGGCTGATAATTTGCTTCCATTGGCACAGTATGATCAGGTACTAATGAGAATCTTGGGGGTGAGGGGAAGGGAAGAGAGTTACCCACTTGGATGTCAACACTTTACTCAGCTCAAGTCCAATCCTGCTACTGAAACGGCGACTGAAACTACTCTGGAAGACACTGCTTTCATCACTGTCGCTAGAAGACACTTCTGTATTCATGAGATCGCTGCTAGAGACAAGGAAAAGTCAAAAAGAGAGGCCAGGCAGCCAGGGGCTTCTGCTATAAAGCCCGCCAGTTGAATCCATAGTGCATTTGGGACCGAGGGCCCTGCTCTGATACTGTTTTACAACAGGGAAGGACCCTTCCTTCCTACGCTTCCTCCTCCTTGTCCCCTCCAGTCACATCTTTTCTTCAAGGCTACTCACAAGACACTCAGCAGCCAGAAGCTGCTTTTATTTTTTTATAACCTCATGTGGCACCCTGCACCATCGTCTTTTCTACCTTCATCACCAATCTGAACTCAATCCAGTGATTAAGTCATATATAGGCATAAATAGGCACATCTGGGCATATGCATGTTTTGTACAAGCTCTCCTGAAGTAGGGAATATCTGCACATGCCTCAAAGCAGGGGTGGGAGGGACCTATTAAATGCACCCTCCAAGGAACTGGGAGCTGTCACATTAATCATTAATCTATGTACAGAGCTCTAGGTTCTTGACCTGGATCTACCACTGATTGGTGATATCACTTTGAGTAAGATTCAGAAATCTCTGGGTCTCATTTTCCTTAGCTGCAAAATGAATGTCTTGGACCAGGTGATCACTAAAGTCCCTTCCAGAACTAGTAGAAAGTTTTATAAATACTTGAACAAGTTATGAAGATTTTCTTTGCTAGTTAATATCAAGATTATTCCTTAATTAAAATATAAATAAATTTGTTATACTAATTTATATTCAGATAATTCACTAATAATCTTATACTATTTTCATAATCAACATCAGTGCTATGGAGGAATACTATAGAAATGGGTAAGTGTCCAGAGAAGGGCAGGTGGGATAGTGAAAGGCCATTATTATGCCATGTGGTTTATTTATTTAATATCTATCATTTATGCCAGGAACTAGAGATGTTCAGCTTGGAGAAGAGAAGACTTGGAAGAGGTGAGACCATGATAGCTATATTTAAGTATTTGAGGAAGGAACTAGTATGTAGAAGAGAAATGAAACTCATCCTTGGCTATAACTAGGAGAATTCAAAGCAGTGGGTAAAAGGTGCAAAAGGCTGACTTAGGCAAGATGAAGGGAGAAACTTCCTAACAAAAACTCCCTTCCTCACAGTGGAAGAGAATCAGGAGACATTAGATTCCTCAGTAGAAGCTTTCAAAGAAAGAAAAACACCTGAATGATTGTTATGTAACAGAAGTGAATCTTCTTCAGGTACAGGCTGGGCAATATGGCCTCTAGGGCCTTCCCCAACTCTGGCATACTCTGTTTTTTTAGTGCAACATTTCTTTATTAATCTATGTGAACTGACTCCCAACTTAGCTCAAAAGGTACCTATGATGCAGCTGGCTATAATATATACCAGGGCTACCCAGCTGTTGGAAGTTTTTGGGTACTGTAAACAATTTCACAATTGACACGTCAGATTGGTTAACTGGGGTAATCCCAGTGTTTACGTTTCTTCAGTAGGTCTGTTGAAATCTGGGAACATTCTCCTTTTTGCGAGGAAATACCCTAAATTTCCAGAACAAAGATAAATCATGAAAACATTTATTTCATTTACTATGAGGTAAACAAAAGAGTATTAACATTTCATAAGAGTTGGAAGGAACCTTATTGCTAACAAGGTCCAAATGATTTCCTTGGAGCGATTGAGAATAGCCAACAGATTTATACTAGACCTATTCAGCACAGCTGTGGTACATGCAGCACCCATCACAGAGAGATTAAGCTGGGTTCCCTTTAAGGAAGCTTTCAAGGTGTTCTTCAGAGCATCATTGTTTTGGCTTCCTTGCTACTGGAAACATAAACAGCCCAGTCTGTAGTGAAATAGTTGGAGGCTTTAGTGGAATGCCCACTGCCTGGCCTAAAGGCTTTTGGTTTTAGTGCAGCTGGTTACTATGACGAATAAATGTTGAAAAGGTAGTTGTGTCTTCTCTGAATTATATTGTTTAAAATCTTAAGTACAGTTGTTTTAGGGGCAGCTAGTTGCATTCTAATATCAAGCTTGTGTCACTAGATGTGCCGAAATTAGATCTGAAATAACAGTTTCATCTAGCATTCAGAAGCATCTTAGTAGAAGTGAAAGGGGTAGATGATGAAGGCAATCCAGTTTTGGGGTCTAGAGATGCATGAGTGATGACAGCCCAAGTAGACAAGGGGCAATGGAAAGCTGAAATAGTTAATGATAGGGTCAAGATTAGGCACTTGTGTGACCTTTAGTAAGTCACTCAACTGCTCCCTGCCTCAGTTTCCCCATATGTAAAATTAAGAGGTTGGACTAGACCAGATGGCTTTTAAGGTCTCTTTCAACTCTAACTCTGGGAGTGAAGCCAGAATAGCCCCTGGTAGAACACTGCATGCTGGAGGTCATGGTGAGAACAAAGCATTAATCTAGGAAGAATGAGACACAGGGAGATGGAATGATAGAAGGTTATAGTCAGATAGAGGAATTTCAGTTTGTGATCATGCAAATAATACTGTGTTTCACATCTTTTGTGGGTGACATTTGTGGGTGTGTGTAAATCCTAAGAGTTGAGGAAACTGAAGAACTGGGAGGCCAGGTTGTTTGACATATCATTAAATAACATGTAGATTGAAGTCCCCTAGGAGAAGGTGGAATTTGGAATAGAAAGGAGGTCACATTTTTTACAGAAACAATCATAATTGCTATGCAATACCATTTAGGAGGCAACCCTACATCTACTGCCCGTGACCCATAATAGCAATAATTTACATTTATAATCAACACCCTAATTTTAGAAAGGAAGAAACAGTCCCAAGGAGACAAGTGCCTAGAAAGTGTCAAGGATGCTCACTGACAAGTGACATAACTTGGAATAAAAAAACAGAGATTCTGACTCCAAATCTGGCAAACTTTCCACGGCAACATTTTATGGTTTCTTTGTGTTTAATTAGCTTGTGATCTTAATGAGCTAATTGCATTCCTTTATTTTTAAATCACAACTTGCCATTGAGACAAAATGAACTCATTGCACAAGAAAAGCAAGCTGGGCTCCAACTTTCTGGAAGTTGAACTGGATAATTTCTAAGGTTTCTCCCAACTCTAGCATCTTATGGTTAGCCTTTTTTTTTTGTTTCAATTCTTGGCCATTTGAGGTTAAAATCATGGACTGTGAAGACTGAATGAAATCACAACATGTCATCTAGTCAATGCCATTCCATAAAAAAACCTAAAACAAAACCATGGGACTATGATATTTTCTGTACTTCAAAGGTTTTTCCACTAAGGTTTCACAGCTTTGATTATAATGTGTTCTAGTCTATTATGTCTGGTTATGGTTAAACATCATAGAAACACAAGCAGGTGCTACTTCATTTTTTTCCTTTGTTTCTTCTGTACCTAACACACATTAGATACTTAATAAAGGCTCATTGACTAACAATTTCTTCTCTAAAATCAGTCAAATAGTGACCTTACTCACTGGTCCTGAAACACTGAATATGAGAAGTCACCTAGATTAAGATTTCAAAAGGTTGCATAGAATATACAGAAAAAGAAAACAGTAGTAGTTGCCGAGCATTGACAGTGCTTGGAATGTGGTCTAACATTTCACAGAATCATCGCACTGGAAAAGATATCAGACCTCACCTTCTGGTCCACTCTTTGTTCTGATGAGAAAATAGCACCACAGTGGAACAGGAATACTGGATTCATCTGCTCTAACGTGGGAAACTTCAGTGAATCTTTTACCTAGGAAAAGACTGGAAGGACTATTGCTTACTTCAAATTGGAGGAAGGGAAAAAAAGAGGAAGGGGTTAGAAATGGGATGGAGGAATGATTTATTTAGCAGTCAGATTTTTAGGTATTATTTCTAATAATGCCTGGAATATCGGTAGTAATGGTCAACATTTATGTAATGTTATAAGGTTCAAACTTTTTTTTCATTTTTGCTGTTTGGTAGTTTTTGGTCCTGTACAACTCATGACCCCCTTTGGGATTTTCTTGACAAAGATACTGGAGTGGTTTGCCCTTTCCTTCTCCAGTTCATTTTACAGTTGAGGAAACTGAGACAAAAAGGGTGAAGTGACTTGCCCAGGGTCACACAGCTAGTAAGTGTCTGAGGCCATATTTGAACTCGGGAAGATGAGTTTTCCTGACTCCAAATCTGGAACTCTATTGACCACGTCATCTAGCTGCCCCCAATTTTTTTTTTCACATACATCGCCTCATTAGATAATTAATATGGACTGGTTGGACTCCAAATTGTTGGAAGCGATCTGAGATTGGTTAGCAATAGGTCTGCAAGTTTTTTCGTAAGATTTCTTAGAAAGGATATTATACAGTTTCCCAAGGATAATTAAATTCTACATTAAAAAACCAAAAAACAAAATCATTGTTTTTGTGAAGAAGATAGTATCATTCTTGCTGCAAAATAAGGTAATTGTTAATTTAATTGCCTTTACATCACTATGCTGTAGTGAACAGAAAATAGAATTTGGTGTCATATAACTTGGGCTCAAGCCCCTGCTCAGTCGGACTCTGTAGAACCTGCATTACTTACTTCAGATTGTGAAGATAAAATGAGATAAGGTATGCAAATATAGGGTGGCCTAAAAGTCTTAGTGCAGTTTTAAGTTTTAGTAGCTTAAAGTAGTGATAAATTTATAAACTGCACCAAAACTTTTGGGATGCCTTGCATTACTTCATAGGATGGTAAGACCACATATTTAGATCTGAAAAGGATGTTAAAGGCCATTTAGCACAGTCCTTTTATTTTACAGATGAAGAAACCAAGGCTCAGAGAGGTTAAATAATTTTCCCATGGTTACATAAAATTTTTGTTTTGTATATAAAACAAAATGCTTCAACAACAAAAAAATAGAGTAGCCCATCTTAATACAGTGAGTTCTATATTACTGGAAATATTCAAGTATCAGAGGCAGAATTTAGAATCCAGGTCTTCTTGATAAATGCCATCCTTTATTGTTCTTTAAAACAAATATTTTTTGCTTGTTATGCTTATATACATTCTCTATAGCAGTTTTTTTTTTTGGTAATTACCATTCTGCTTTCACTTTCACTCTGCTAGACACTATGTACTTTTGGGTTCCCATCTCCTGTCCCTCAGGCAATTCAAACTCATTTTAATGGTAAGCTACCTGAGGGATAGGACAGAATAGGTGGCCCAGTGGATAGCGTGCTGGACCTGGAGTCAGGAAGACTCATCTTCCTGAGTTCAAATATGACTCCAGACACTTACTAGCGGTGTTACCCTGGGCAAGTCCTTTAACCTATTTACCTCAGTTTCCTCATCTGTAACATGGATTAGAGAAGGAAATGGCAAACCACTCCAATATCTTTGTTAACAAAACTCCAAATGGGGGTCACAGTATAACACAACTGAAACAACTAAGCAACAATGGAATAGAATGAAGATCTTTGACTATGGACTAGATTTTACAGGGAATGCATATTGTAAATCAAGATTAGGAAGAACTTTCTAAAACTTAAGAAAGGCCTAATCGATTGGAGAATAACTGAATAAACTGTGGTATATAAATGTATGGAATAGTATTGTGCTGTAAAAGATGACAGAGATATGTGGGCAGAGTTGTATGAGCATGGAAGAATCCCAAGAACAATTTACACAATGACTACAAAAATATGAATGAAAATAATGCTGAAAGGCAGATGAACTCTGATTAAAGGCAATCATCAGTCTTGTTCTAGGAGGACTCTTGGAAAGGTGGAGGATTACATATGTAATCAGAAAAGGTTGCTGTGTTAGCTTTGCAGAACAATTGTTCTTTGTTATATGGGAGGATTTGTGTACGGGAGTGAAGAATACATTAAGAAAGGGTAGTATGAAACAAAATGCTTTGATAAGAGAGAACAAAAAAACAGAGCAGACACTGGTGGTATAGTGAGTTCTTCACGACAGGAGCTTTTTAAATAGAAGCTGGATGATCTCTTAGTTGTAAAGGAAATTACTGCAGTGGATGAGAGGTTGAACTACATCATCTTCATCCATGGTTCACCATTAATTCTCAGATATCATGATTTTATGAGACATCTTTGAGAAAGTAAATTGTGGTTCCCAAATATATCATTCATCTAATGAGCAGAAAAGTTATGGGTGCCTGCTGTGTCTGATTATCTACATTCTCTTGTGTATTGGTTCCACTTCCTAACTGCTTGCTCAGTGTCATTGTTGTCTTTTGCATCTTTCATACCCCTCGAAGACACAGAGCCCTTCAATAAGGACACATCTCTTTCCTTCTTACATTTTTCTAGGGAGTTGTATGGTTGATTTTGAGTACTTAGAATGGTATTTACAGACTAGACACAAAGTAGGATGACTGGAATACACAATGGTACAGAGAGAGAGAGAGAGAGAGAGAGAGAGAGGCAGGACATTCTATGCCATCCAAGAACTCAGTCAAAAGATAGGCTAGCCATTGTGAGTCACTGCTAATAGAGAAGTGTGCCACCATCAGTGTCAACAGACTGCCAGAGTTGTGAAGGACAACAGAGATCACCTAATCCAAACTCCCTATTTTACAGATGAGGAAACTGAGACCCACAGAGGGTAGGTCCTTTACCTAGGTTTGCACCACTGGTTAGTGGCAGGTCTAGAATTAGAACTGAAGTTCCCCCATTCTCTTCCTTTTCATCACACTACATTGCTTCTATTTTTTTCTTTTTAAACACTTCCTTAAGTGACACAAATATCAATGTAATTTAATTTGATTCATTATTTTATTTACTAGATAAAATTGCATAAAGACGTACATGTACACCCGTATTATAGATAAAGGCAATAGAAGATCAGTTCTGAAAGGATTATGAAAGGATGTCCTGCGGATGTCTACAAACAACATTTTCACAATGCAGCACTTTATCTTGGAAGTGTACATGGAGATAATTCTGTCTTTGATCCAAGATCGTGATTTGAATTGGAGCACTAGTGCAGACACCAAAAACACTATGTGAATTTCTGGAAGATTCTGCACTAAATTGTCCTACTAGTGATATTGTCTTTTAGGGTACTTTCAAATTTAATCACTGCACTTTATTCCTGCAACAACATGTAGTTCTGCTTAATTCTCATTCTATTTAAATAAATATTTCCTTTTAATTTCTAGTTTCGCTATCACACTTCAAGGTGAATTTCCAAAAGATTTGAAATTTAAAGAAGACCTTGTCTTCAGCTCTCCACAAAGCTTGATTGGTGGTTGCTTCTGTAATGAAAATAACCAGATTCAAAACAGCAAACATTTCCACTTGGGCTCTCCAGAAGGGTCGTGGCTTTTCTTCATACCATCAGCTTCTTCTTGCTTTATTTCTTTTCCTCAACCATTTTCTGGTCCCCCTCACTGAGGACTTGCAGTTGATCAACCCGTTGAAGAATTCCTTTAATATTCTAAGAAAAGAAATTTCCAAAGGGCAGTTATAAACACTTAAATGAGCAAATGATTTAGTATTAATTATTACCCAATTTATGGCAAGAATGAAAGACCAATAACACATCCACACCCCACTGATAGAAGATTGCTTTATCAGTCTGCAGTGAAACCAATTCTAATTCTGCCTGTGAAGATTGTCCTGTTTCATAAACGTTTGTGTTTAAATGGCAATCGCATTTCTTTGACTTAAAAATAAATTTCCCAGACATTAAGATAGAATTTCAAACTACATTTTGTTTCTTTTTTTGGCATAAACCTATATTCCTCTAAAGATTCTAATATATACTCTTTTTGGTTCTACCTATAAAATTAGCACTTTTTCATTTGTGCTTTTTAAAAATTCAGTTATACTTTAGCTTTCTTTCTCTTATATTTCATTTCTTGAAGATTTCTAAGCATGTCCAAATGCCAAGGAAGTGGCAGCTTATGTGGGGAGTGAAAGACTAGAGTTTACTCCTCCCTCAGCTCTGCCTCTTGGCTTTCTCAATCGCCTTCAAGTCTCAGCTAAAATCCATCTTTCTCCAAGAAGTCTTAACAATGACAGCAACAATAGCTTACATTTATATAATACTTGAAAGTTTGCCAAGTGCCTTACAAATATCATCTAGTTTCATCCTCAGGGCTTTACAGATGAGAAAACAAAAATAGAGATTAAATGCCCAGATAGTGCTCAGGGTCACACAGCTAGTACCTGGGTATGAATTTATACTCACGTCTTTCTGACTGGGTATAGCTGCCTCTATACAAATGTCTACTTTGTCCTGTCTATATCTTATTTGCACATGGTCATTTGCATTTTGTCTCCCTCGCTGGATTGTGAGCTCCTTGAGAGCGGTTACTATATTCCCATTTTTTTATTCCCAACCACTTAGCACCATGGCTGGCGCATAGTAGGTACTTAAACATGCCTCTTCACCTGATTTTAGTACCATAGAAACAGCACTGCCCAGGAACCTCTTCCATCAAGATAACTAGAAAAATACTCAGAAAGTGATATGAGGGTATTTCAAGTCCACAAAGGTGGTGGCATACATAACGTAGGGATTAAATGTTCATGCGCAATGACAAAATAATTTCACATTTGTGGGAAAACAACCACAACTGTGTCCTCTCCTGGGCAGGTCTGAAGATGCTGCTGATCCTCATTACGACCGACATAAATTTAAGGCTGTTTAGCAACATGTTGCATTTCTCACTGTTTATAATAGCAAACAACGTTTTTACCTTAAAAAACCACATTCTATCTTTTGCTCCACTTATCTACAAAAAATCTCAAAATAACATCACTGTGGTTAAAGTTCATTTGTAATGAGATTTTTTAAAAATGGGTGTAAGGATACAGACACCAAGGCCCCTTCCTATCTTTCCCGGCTTTGTCCACCTGACTCCTCCTCCCCGCTACTCTATGATCCAATGATGCTGGCCTCTGCTGAGCCTCCCCCAGGACACTCCATCTCCCAGCTGGGAACAGTTTCACTATCTGTCCCCCCTGCCTGGAGTTTTGTTCCTCCTCATCCTCATCTCTTGGCTCTTCTGGCTTCCTTTATGTCTCAGATAAAACTTCTTCTTCTGCAAGGAATCTTTCCCAGTGCTTAATCTTTGTGCCTTCCTTCTCAGACAGTTTATTCTGTAGCTATCTCTGTTTGTACATAGTTATCATCTCCTCCACTGGGCTGTGAGCTCACTGACAACAGGCCACCGTGTCCTTCTCCACCTTCCTTTGTATCCCTAGAACTTGGCACAGTGCCTGACACATGACAAGTGCCTTACTGACTGACTGACTGACTATTTGGAGGAAAAATGGTGCTCAAACTACTGTGTTATTCCTCGAGTCTGTTAGGGAATTGCTTTATTGCTTTCACCAATTATAAGCAAATATGGAGTGTTTTTTGAGAAAAAAAGATTGATTACTCAAAGTAAGAAATATTAGAGTTGAGAATAAATCTGAGCACAGGCTGTACCATTCAACTTTTATTGTTGAACACGCTCACCAGTCATCATTACTTCTATTTGTTTCACTCATATCTCATGAGATACTTTGGATGGACAGGAAGACAGAAGGCATGCGAAGGGAGAGAAAGATGAAAGGAAGAATGCCAGGCAAAGTACCTGGAACTCAGGGAATCATTCTTTTTGCTATTATTTCTCCATCTCTTTTTCCTTCCTTCCTTCCTTCCTCCCTTCCACCCTCCCTCCTTCCCTTCCTTCCTTCCATCCTGTCACCAAATGGGACTTGTTATGATATTGATACTGACAATAGAAGGAAAATTAAGCAAGTTTAAGAGATTTCACTTATAGCTAACGAAATTGAGAAGTGTGGGAAATGTTAAATAAAGTAAAAATGAGCCTTCTTAGGGGGACATAATGAGATGGTAAGAAATAAAAATCTGTAGAGATGGATAGGTTTTATATCAATACATTCTCTTGCCTGAGAAGCCTTCTTCACTCTATCTCCTTACCTATGTGTTCTCTCCTATTTTTTTGTCACCATAAATCTCTGCTATTCACTAACAATCTCCCCTCTGGTTTCCATGTTTTAGCTGCTTTTCCCACCTGGTGGGCTGCATGAATTTTCACTATACCTCTCCCAATTCTATGTATCCTGAAAGGTCCAGCTCAAGTCCCATATCCTGTTGGCAGCCTTCCCTGACTATTTCAGCTCAACAAAAGCTCTTTATATATTTGAGCAACTGAACCATAGGATTCAGCACTTGTTTATAGATAACCTTACATTCCTTAAATATTCAATCCATGGTAAGGCATCTTCCAAATAAAATTTCAAGCTCCTTTAGGGAGGAGGCCGTCTTCTTTATAACTTCCTCAGAACCCAGCAAAGGATTGTACACATAATAGATGCTTAGTAATACTTTTTAATTTGACTTGTTAAAATTAAAAACAAACATACTGTTGGATGCAACAGATTGGGCAGCTTGCTGTTAGCATGTTGCGGATAAACTTTGTACTGAATCAAATGACATTTGTGAAAACAACAGACTCAATAACTGAGTGGAAGAATAAAATTTACTGTCACTTAAAAGCATAGATGCTGCCTTGTTTCATTAAAGAACCACAGGTATAATTTCTGATAAAGACAGAATGGAAAACTTTTTTTTAACCATAAAACTGATTTTTCTTTTGTACAAAGGGGAAATGCTTTTCACTTAAAACCCAGCTAATCTTATATAGCACAAGGAGTGCTTGACAGACAGTTTGTGCTGTTAAAATGTTAAGAGAGGGTGATAGCAATGAAGCTAACTTTCTTAGAATACTCACTGGAAGTTTGTATTCCTTGTAAGTTAAAATTAAGTCTTGAATGAAAGGGTGCTTCAGCAGAGTAGCAAGTTCCACCGGTTCCAAATTATTGCTCCCTAAGACCTTGTATACTCTTTTGAAAACCTTTGGAAGGAGAAAAAAAATGAAGTTGAATTAAGGGATTGATTCATTGATTTCACACACTATGGGTAGCAGGGAGAGAAAATTCCAAGAAACACTCGAGTTTTAGGAAATGAACCTTCTTCAGCTTCTGCGCCATAACAAGTTTTTAAAGGCATATAAGGAGGAAATGTTCACAACAACATGTACATTGTTACATTGTTGGGATACACTGAAAAGAGATGAAACAACTAGAACATCACAGCCAACCTCAGAAAAAGTGTTCTCTATCTTTTCATGCTCAAAAAATCGGTGGTTATCTTCTGCGTCTTTTATTCCTTGGAACACTTTGAGCAGCGTTGGAATGGAAATAGTCTCCTTATTCAGAAATTCTGGAACGGTTATCCTCTCTTTTTCTTCTTTTAATTCTTCTACTTCTGGAAGTTCTTCAATTGTGACGGTGTCGGTGTAGGAGGGAGTCTGGGAAAGATGAGTGGAAAAGGGGTTCAGGAGAAGGGACTGAATAGAATCTGGAATATACACATCAGACAAAAAATTACTTAGTATGGACGTTTTTCATCTTTATGCAATGGAAATTAAGGTGTCTATTATTGTTTGGAAAGACAATTAGAATTACGTATGTCAACTACAATAAATACACAAATCCTGAACACTGAAAATCATTGATCTGAATTAACCTATCTGAATATCCTTAAGGGAAAATGGAAAATTTGATTGATGACCAGATTAGAATGGTTCTTGTCATTTCATAAATGCATTTTGGCACAAGAATAAGACTATTATGAATATTCATCATTTTAATATTCTGAGTTTAGTTTATAGTGAGCTCTTAAATATCTTCTGCTCCAGCTCCTAGGGGTCTTTCCCCTCCTCTGTAGGAATCTAGGGGAAGCATCACACTGTCATAATTCTGCAGAGCAAAAAGAATCTCAATATATTGTTTGTTGCATAAGTGAAAAAGGGAGTGAAGGATGTAAATATGAATGAATTTCCATTTGAAGGTTAGTATACACATTGCAAAAAAATAAAAAACAAGCCATAAATGCATGCTGATTAACAAATGGTAGTATGATGCACATGCAATGATTTATCTTGTATTCACTAATATGTATGGACATATAGATGCATGTGTACATGTATGTATACACAAGTATGTATGCCTGCACATACACACATGATAAAGCTCAAAAGTGCACAAAGATTTTGGGGACACTTTGTATATACTTACATATACGTACAATATGAACTCACATACATATGTCTACATCTACTAATACATATACTTGTTGTTTGTTCCGATAGGATATAATCAATCCTTGATTGATAAGACAGTTTTGTTTTCAATCCAAGTATCCCCAGAGCCTAATGCTCACTGAGTGATTGATTACTGGTGCTGTGCCCAAGATGGGAGAATTGCTTTTCTCTGCTGTTTCTACTATCTAGTTATGGTTATGATGTAAACATAGGTGAAGATCCTTAAAGGGGCAATTTTCATGTGAAAAGCATTCACTTAAAATTATGAAGTTTTGTAGGAGTAAAAAAACCAGTCCTTGAACTATTCACTTCAATTCTATCACCTTTAGAGATCTTTAAATAAGCTCAGAAAGGAACAGCCTTGTGACTGTGTGAGGGGAGAGAGATTGCTCATGAACAAAGGCAGCTTAGCTCAGAAAGCCACTGTGGGTATAAGGCAGAAAGGGCTGATCTCTTTCTCATGTAGGTCTTCAAAAAATAGAGATTTCGAGAGTTCTTATACAAATAAAGTCAGTGAACAAGAATTTGGAGATAAACTAATGCTTTGTTGACAAAGTAGTAATTAGCTCAGTATCAAAACACTGAAAGGCAGCTAGGGGGCATAGTTGATCTAGCAGTGGTCTTCGGATCAAGAAGACTCATCTTTAAGGGTTCAAATCTGGCTTCAGGTACTTGCTGTGCGATCCTGGGCCAGTCACTTAACCCTCACTTAACTTAAAGTCTCAGTTTCCTTATCTGTAAAATGAGCTAGAAAAGGAAATGGCAAACAATGATAATTGTACAAACCTCTGAACAGACGGCACGAAGGTAAAAATGGTGCTAGTCAGGACTAGTTCTGAGTGGTCCTCAAGGAGCTGTGAAAATCTCTTAATAAAACACCGTCTTTAAGCAATCGGCCTTATTGATCAATTGATACACTGTAATTCACTTTTTTAAATCATCCAGTCAGTTCAGTGTTTGTCACTGTGAGCCACAGAAGGTTAGGCATGTGGGGTTGTGTGGGTAAAAGGTGTCTTCATACAGAAATAAGTGGTGATTTGTGCCCTGAAAGCTCCAGGAGCCCATGCCATCTCATTGTATTGATTTTGCAAGCCTAGAACATAGAATCAATGAACCTGTGATACTCTCACAGAACTACAAAGGACTTTACAGGTCATCTTGTCCATCTTATTCTTTTTCTTTACAGAGGGAGAAACTGTTTGATTTGCCCAAGGTCCCACAGGCGGTAAGGGGCAGGACTGGGTTGGATGTCAGGTGCTGGGGCTCAGTAATTTTCTCCACACTATTCTTCACACTCGCTATTCTTCCATGTCACTAAGCTGCTTCTGTCCCATTTTTCTGCCACAGTGCTAACACCGTATATACTATCGTGTCAGATGCAGAATCTGCCCTACAAGGGCCATATCAATGAGGGGCTTCCCAAAGACTGCCCGGCTACAGAGAGATGTAACGCTTCTTTCCTTCCCTTAAGATTATTCTAGAAGTCTCAGATTCAAATCAGTTTTAACCCTAAGTAAAATGAGTAGGAGCAGCAGAAAGAGTAAGAAAGAGAAGTCTAAATGACATCAGTGATTTGTGTTGACAAATGGAAAAACCCTGAATTGTTGGCTTAGGAATTAAATGAAAAGCACAGTTTTAAGCTTCTAAAGTAGTCTTATTATGGAGATCTCATAGCTAGAAACAAATCAAGCCGTCAAAATGCACAAAATCAGAGTGGCTTTGTGGCAAGGGCTGGAGCTATGAAAGATGGGGCTGAAGGAAGAACATTTTATTGTGTTTCAGAACTCCTAGGCAAGGGAAGGAGGGTGAGGCAAGTGAGGGTGCACCTCGAAGTAGCACACATCCATCCTGTGATGTCACCACCTCCCTTGTTCCCCCTACAGGATACATATGATACACAGTAAAAAATGCCAATAATCTGGAAAAACTAACAGACATTATGTTTCAAACTTGGAAGGCGTATAGAGCTGTCCTCAGTTCAGCTCTTTCTCTCTCAATGTCATCAGATTCCCTCCCTCCATGTTGCCATGGTGATGATCTTAACTCTCTAAAGATAGGCACTTTGCCAGTCTCAATTTCTACATTTTTGCCTTCTTGATTTTTCTTCTACAGTTTCCACTGTCTGGAATGATTTCCCACCTCTTGTCTAATGAACTATACTTTTGTCAAGCCCAGGCTCAAGATTCACTTCTCCATCAAGCCCTCCCTAATTCAATTCATGATCAAGTCCATGTTCCTTTCATGGCTGATATACTATCTGTATTATATTAGAATACATCTGATTCTATTTTCTTATCACAAACAAGACAGAAAACTTCTTAGGGTTTAGGGGCACATTTTTTCTTCTTTTATCCTTGAATATACCAAGGGAAATCAAGAGTTAACTCAATGCTTGTTGATTAATTGGTAAGGTGGTGATTGGTATTTGGTTTTGCTCAAAAAATAGCTAATGGCAGAAACATGGGTGGAAGGATGTACAATTTTCATATTCAAGAGAGTTCAATTTTCACAGTCTTCCCAGAGCACATAAATGTCTCATCCTGGCTTTGGCTAGAAAATAAATCATAGAATGAAGTGTGCTCTGGAGTACAGAGGGGAAGAGCTACTTTCAGCACAGTTAGAGTACAGCATAGGAGGCTTCTTTTATTCATTCATTCATTCAACTGGTATTTATTTCACTGAGAGGGAGAAGTTAGGATAGTAATATTACAACCAGAAGACCCTTAGAAATTATTGCATTAAACTACATATTTTACATTTGAAGAAAAATGAGGTCCATAAAAATTAACCAACTTGGCCCAAATCACAATGATAGTTTCCAACAGACTCAGGTTCTTTCATATAAAATCTGTTGCTTTTTCTACATCCAAGGAAGTTTAATGCATTAAGTAACACAGCATTCCTCAAGGTAGCCATGGACACATCTGAAAGGGATACTACTAAATACCACTCAATTTTTAATTAATTAATAAATACAATTTAATTCTTCCCTCTGTGTCCATAAGACAGTCCTGAAGAAGAGAGACCAGCATTCCATAGAGAAGGTCTATTTTCACAATCACTGCTTTTTCTACAAAAAGTTAGAGACAGGCAATAGAAAAGCATGCAGCTGTATAACCACGCAAGCTTTAGGGCCATAGAGTTTGGAGATAAATGGGATCTTAGAGGTTATCTAATCCTGCCCCCTAATTTTACAGATGAGGAGACTGAGGCTAAGGACATAATTGGACTTATTCAAGGTCACAGCGCTAATCAATAGCTGAACCAAGACTTGAACCCAGGTCTTCTGACTCTAAAGCCAGTGTTTCTACACTAAACAATACTATCTTTTAGTTTGAAGAAACATTTGTTTGGCTGAGGGCCTGTCAGGGTTTAGTGATTTCCACCACCACAAAGTGTTGTTAGCTTATTCCCAATTACCATCACTTGGTTTTCCGCCACAGCTAGTGTTTCAACTTTTCGAAAGACATGGGTTCCAATAGCCAAACTCAGGGCTCTGTAGACCCCTTCCACAGCATTTGGGTGACATGCAAAGTAAAGAAGCATTTGAAAATAGTCCAGTTCTGGTGGGTCTTTCTGGAAGTCGGCAAACAAGTCAAAGAAAAACTGTCAAAGGAAGATAATTTTAATTAATCCATCTGAAAGTTATCCAAGTATAAATGAACATAAGGTGCTAGGTAGGTTTAATTATACATCCCTAAAGTAAGCTGTTGAAACTTGTATTTTTTCCCATGAGAAAACAAAACAAAAACAAAACATAGAACAGATTGGAAATTCTTTGAGGTCTTCCAGGAAAAAAATTTGTATATATGCATATGTGTATATATATATATGTATATATACACATATGCATATATGAATTTTTACATATATATGAATATATACACATACATACATATAGATATTTTATATATAATATATATATAACATGATATATATTATAAAGAAGATTGCTTTATCAGAGGATATGGATATACTTTCAAATTCAATTCATCAATAAAATAAATGCTTTTGGAGTGCTGGTTATGGGCAAAGTACCATCTGTCCCAGGCTGAGATACTGAAAGATCATTTTTTTTATGGCATGTCATTTATCTTGTCTTTGGTGGGGGAGGGAATAGAATTTCCAGAAAAAAAATGAGATTTGGGGGATTATCTGTAGACTTCAATTTCTCATATCTTCCTACGAAAACAATGATTGGTTAAATTGTATTTTATTATTATGTAAGATTACAAGAATTTATTAATAACAGTCATGACACAGTTGCATAATACCTTATGGTAATAAAATGCTGTACATCAGTTATATCATTTATTCCTCACAACAGCCTAGCCAGGTAGCACAGATCTTCATGAAGTGACTTGGTCATTTAATACTGGTCATTATGTGACACAAGGCACACACAGATAATAAAACTTTAGAGAAGGACTGATGTCTTTTCCATAAGAGCAACAGGAAATTTATTCCTTATTTTAATAAAATTAATTTCTGTCCCCAAAGAGACCGGAAAATATCCTTTGTGTAGTCTGTATAAAATTTTGCATAATGTGCTAAATAAACATGAGCTGGTCAGAGATAAGAGACAGGTTAGACAGAAGGTGTTATTTGCTTTAGTCTCTGAAGAGATGTTTCTCCTTGTCAAGATAACTCCCTCTGCTTGTGACCTGGATCGCATCCATTCCTAATTCCTTGGGCAGTTAACTACTATGACGCCTCCTTCTCCTCACCAGTCTCTCCTCTTCTGATCACTCCTCTTCCTCTATCCCAACTTTCACACTTTAGGTCTTCTTTTCAGAGTCAAACTTCCAGAGTTTGGAAAAAAACCCTCTTTGACTCCTGCTTTTTTCCATCTACTGCTTCTCAACCCTTTGTAACCTTGCTTCTGACACTACCTATCTATTACAACCACTCTCTTCAAGATCAGATCTTTTAAAGGCTATATTTGATGACTTTTTTTTTTCAGTTCTCATCCTTCTCGATATCTTTGTGAGTTTTTATTTTGTTGAATGACCACTTCCTCTTTCAATTTTCAAGCTGCCATGGCTTTGCTCTTTTCTGGTTCTCCTCAGTTTTTTTTTTTGTTAGCCATATTCGGCCCCTAATTGAGGGTATCACTCAAGGCTTTGTCCTGGCCCTTCTTTGCTTTCTTCTCTATATCTTTATGGTCATCTTATGATATCCAAAGGATTTAATGGTCATTTCTCTACAGATGACTCTCAAATCTCTATCTATCTATCTATCTATCTATCTATCTATCTATCTATCTGTCTATCTCCAGTCTTGAACTTCATTTCAGCATCATTAATTTATTTCTGGATATTTCTATCTGGAAGTCTTGTAGGCATCTCAACATGTCTAAAATGGAACTCCACCCCTACCTGTCCCTCCTCTCAACTTAAAATCACCAAGTTCTAGTCCCTCAACCTGAGACCCTTCTTTAACATTTTCTTCTCTTTTACTCCTTTTATTTAATCAGTTGCTCACTGATAAATTGTGTTTCCATAGCATCTTCCACATCCAACCCCTTCTTTCCAGTCATGTGGCCATGACGTTAGCTCAGGTCTTCATCACTTCCTGTTTGGACTGTTTTAGCATTTTTATCCTCCACGTTTTCCTCTCCAAATCTCCCACATAGATGTCAAAATAATCTTCCTAAGCATAAATACAACTATATTATTTCTTTGCTTGAGCACATTCAGTAGCTCAGTGTTGCTTCTACGATGAAACACAAACTCCTCTGTTCTGAAGCACAGCCTTTTCCATTTCCAGTCTTATTTTAGATCATGTCTTGCACAGTTTCAGTCTGTCTGGTCTTCTTACTGAAGTTGATAATTACCAATCAGGTAATCCTTACTCTTGTGCCATCGTATATCTTGGTTACTATGTCAGGAATCCACATCTACACTCTTAGAGTACTTTCAGGTCCTACCCCCGACAGGTTCTCCCCCTTCTAGGCACTTTGTGCGGTCCCCTATATTTAACCATGTTGTATGTCCCTAGCCAAATACATGCTCCGCAAGGGCGTGGACTGCCTTTTCCTTGTGTCTCTTTATTCCTGACCTGTAGCATTGTACACTGTATATGGGGGGAGCTAGAAATAATATGGAGGGAGATTAGAATAAAGGAAGAGGCATTTATTAAACGCCTACCGTGTACCAGTACTCACTGGAACACTGGGAAGGAGTGTTATTATTGTGTCTGAAACTGAAGCAGACATTGATTAAATGACTTGCTCGGTCACGCAGCTAGTGAGTGTCAGGTCCTTCTGACTCCAGGCCCAGCTCTCTATACACTGCTCCACATAGCTACCTACTAGGTATGAACTGAAAGGAAGAAAACTGGGGAGATGCTCTATGGAATAGAGTGCTGCTAATGTACAGCATCACAAGATTTCAAAGTCTCGCAGGAATCTGATCTGCACCCTGTCTGACGAGTTGTCATTGCTTCAAGACCTTTAGTCTTTTGAATAGCTCTAATTGTCAGCCAGGTCTTCCTTACCTCAGGCTTAAATTGGCCTCTCTGCCACTTCTACCCATTGGAACTGGTACTTTGAAAACTTTTAAGTATTATGTGAGTGTGAATTTTGTTGTTGTTTTGTCTGGCATCATTATCAAGAAAGCCAGTAAATTTGAGTGGAACTTTAAGTCACGAAAAAGAATGCTGAGGAGCTAGAGAAAAAGATGTACAAAGTGGAGGGAGAAGGCAGTGGAGGCATGCTGAAACCTGAGCATATGGAAGTGAGCTGCAGCTGTCAGGGGAAGAGGATGTGAAAACAAGGATGGTGACTGGATTATTCAGCTGGTGACCTAAACCTGAGGCCCATACCCAGGGGCCACAGAAGCAAGTGAGTCAGAAGGGGGATGTGTGTCGCATATCTTCTGCTCATTGATAGAAAGGCTTTCTGGTACAGAAACAGGGACACTGGCCCCCCCCTCTCTTTTCTCCCTTTCTTCCCACTCCTCTTTAGTTACTTAAGTCTCTTTGGTATGCAAAGTTCTTGGTTCCCCTTTTCTCCAGTTAGGAGCAGTACTGACAGGACTTTAAATGTGCTTCCATCTACAAATGAATGAAAAATCCTATTGCATGGCTATTTTATATTGGCATTGTACTCACTATTGAGGTGCTTTCTATCAAATGAATAATGTTATTTAGGATATGAGCTGATCTGTTCACAATGGAAGAAAAACATTTTTTGGGGGGAGGACTTTAAATTCTTTGTTGTTCTGAACTTAACAAACACCAAAGAAACAAGAAGATTTTTATAGGCCAATCCACCCCAGCTTAAACCTTAAGCTACTTATACAAAAAGGAGACAAAGAAGGTTGTACTTAGTGCATCTCTATTACATGCAACTAATTTTTTATGTATATTAAAAAACTCAGCACATTAGTTCCAAAGCTGTTCTACTTGGTCATTTCCTCTGAATATTCTTCTGTCCCTTCTGTGAATTTTAAAAAAATGTTTCATTGATGCTTCTCCCCCATTTTTTGGGGGGGGCCCACCATTACTTATCTTCTTCTACTTAATTCTCTAACAAAATTCCTTTTGTAACGCATAAACATAATTAAGCAAAGAAAAACAACATATTGGCTTTATCTGAAAATGCATCTCATTCTATGCCTCCAGTCTGTTAGGGGTATGAAAGTCATCTTTCATAATACTCTTAAGTTGTGATTGGTCACTATGGTGATCAAAGTTCCTAAGTCTCTCACAGTTGTTTTCCTTTATGATGTTGTAGTCATAAAATTTGTCCTGGTTCTGTATGTTTCACTGCATTAGTTCATGGAAGTCTTGCCAGGCTTCCCAGAACCCATTTCTTCTATCATTTCTTATACAATTATATGCTAATACAGACATGTGCCATTGTTTGTCCAATCATTGACCAAACATTTTTGTGCTACAACAACAAAATGCTAACATGAATGTTTTTGTACATGTGGCTCTTTTCCCTTTTTGTTTTATCTCTCTGGGGAATATGCCTAGGAGTGCTATCACTGGGCCAAAGGGTATTAACAGTTTAGTGACTTTTTGGTTATAGTTCAAATGATTTGCAGAATGACTATACTAATTCATAGCTCCAACAACAGTGAATTAATGTGCCTGCCTTTCTAGATCCTATTTGATATATGCCGTTTGCTTTCTCTTATTGTAGCAGCAAGCACTTTGGCTTACAGAAGAGGGCTGGCTGCACAGGTTCTTACATCTGAAAGCAACTTTAAAAAGTGGTAAACAATCTTACTTTAATTAAGCATACATATCATTCACTTAGTTCACGGGAAAAAGTCAACACCCTGAACTTCAGAGGAAAAACAAACAGAAATTACAAGCAGAAAGACCAATAGACAGGGCTTCCAATTCTCTGAGCATAGGCAATACACACCTCATTACCAGAGAAGGAAGCACCAACATCTGGGTTTTCAAAGCCTGGGGGCTCCTTAGCAGCTACCCAGAGTCTCCTCTGGCCTAATCACACAAATAGTCTTCCAATGATTTGAACCCCAAAGCAAAACCTCATCTCAGACTATATAAAGCCAGAGGGCATGACCTTTGTGACCCAGTGCCTCATTAGCAATTAACGAAGGGGGGCCCCCCTCCCCCTTCATACAATATAAGCCTTCCCTAATCCAGCTTCCCTTAACAGTCCCACCTGAGGCCTATTAATGGATGGGGAAGATTTTTAACTCCCATTACACTGATAAGCATTAAGTTTGAACATGAAGAATGTTTTAATTTGCATTTAGTTTTTCTTCTTATTAGGGATTTGGAGTGTTTTCACAATATTGTTGATAGCTTACTTTTCTTCTTTGTGAGAACAGATTGTTCATATCCTTTGGCTGTTTATCTATTCTTACAAAATTGAATGAATTCCCTACACCTTGGATATGAGACCTTTGTAAGAGAAACTTGTGGCAAACATTTTTTCCCCTTGATTAATTTTCTTTTCATTGTGGCTGCATTGATTTTGTTTTGAGAAAGCTTTTCATTTTATGTAATCAAATGCATCTCCCGTGATTCTCTTCATTTCTTATTTGATTAAGACTACTTCTCTTCTCCATGGTAACAGAAATTATGCCTTCTACTGTCTTCTAAACTGTATTTTATATGGCATTTTCAAATGAGATGATATTTTTCTAAAGCCCTTAGCACAGTGCCTGGAATATAGTAGGTAATTAATAAATGCTTGTTCCCTTTCTTTCCCTTTCCATTTCAATCTTTCATGTAGTCATTTGGAATATATTTTGGCATATGCTATAAGATATTGGTCAGTTTTATTTTTGGTTGGGAGTTTTTGTTAAATAGCAAATCCTGACTCTAATTTTTGGAATCTTTGGCCTTATGGAACACTATCCCATAGTCTTCATTTGCTTCTGGATTTTGTGTCCTTAATCTGCTCCACTTAAGCTGCTCAATTTTTCTGTTTTTTTTTTTTTTTAGTTAATATCGAACACTCTTGATGCTTATTTTTCCTAGCTCTATAAAATAAAATAACATTTTAGTGGTTTTATTGTGATGGTACTACAAAGGCAAATTAATCTAATTAGTATTGTTATTTTTATTATATTGTCATGGTTTAAATAGAGCAATTAACTTCTCTCTAATTGTTTATGTTTATTTCTATCAAGGTTATTTTTAGTGATATTATACTATATATATGTATATATAAATATATATATCTCATAATGGAATCTCAAATGCTTTTTACATTCTGTCTCAATTTTAAATGCAATTTCTAACTCTTCCTGCAGAGTTTTCTTGGTAATATACAAAAAGGATGTTAACTTGTATGGGATTTATTTTATATCTTGTTATTTTACTAAAGTTATTGTTTTAATTAAATTTTTGTTGAATCTCTAAGTTTCTCTACATAAATGTCGATCACCTGCAAAAGTAATAATTTTCTTTCTTGTTTGCATGTCTGTATTCCTTATATTTCTTTATCTTATAAACATAGTTGACATTGATGGTTAAAAGGAAACGAAGGAAACAAGTGCTTATTAAGCACCTACTGTATGCCAAGTGTTCTGTTAAGTGTTTTCCAAATAGTATCTCATTTGATCTTTACGACAATCATGGGAGATAGGTATTATTAGCCTCATCTTACAGTTGAGAAAACTGAAGCAAGCCAAAGTTAAGTGACTTGTCAAGGGCAACACAATTCCTGAATTTGAACTCAAATCTTCTTGACTCCCAGCCCATAATTCTATCCACTGAGCCCACTTATCTGCCTCAAAACCAATGGTGATGATGACTGTTATCCTTGCTTTTCCATGGTGTTATCACTTTAGTATGTCTATTATGTATAATTCTGACTCTTAATTTTAGATTAACCCTGTTTATCATATTAAGGAAAGGGTTCTATTTTCAAAATTATCTTTAAAAAGATAAATGTATTTTATCAAAAGGTTTTTCATCTATTGCTGTAATCCTGTTATTTGTATTTTTTTTGTTATTAGTGTATTGCCTTTATAGTTTTCCGTTGAACCAATTGAACCAATCCTTCATAAATCCTAAAATAACCTTAAAGTACAATATTTTTGAATATGTTCCTATAGCCTCTTTGCTAATATTTCATGAAATCTTTTTTCATCAGTATTTTCTAGGAATATTGTTTGTAGTTTTCTTTCTTTACTTCCTTCTCTTTAGTTGAAGTATCAAGACTCTCTTTGTTTTCAAGAAGAAATCTATTAAGAAAAATCCTATTTCTATCTTTACAAATAGTTTATGTGACATTACAATTACTTGTAATTTTAATGTTTGATAGAATCCATGGATGCATTTTTTTCCTTTTGGGAGGTTCATTCAGTATTTGTCTAGTTTTTTCCTAATATTCATTTGCTTCCCCGTATTTTGTTTTGTTGGTCTATGCTATATTTTTATAATTAAACCATTTTATTTAAGTTATCAATTTTGTGGACTTCAACTCAGTTAAAATAGTTTCTAATTGTTTTCTTTATTTCTGTATAATTTATAGGGAATTCTTTTTCATTCTTGATGCTTGTAATTTGATTTTTTCCATTAAAATATCTGAATAATTCATGGATGAACTATTTTATTAGTTTTAAAAGTAGCTTGTACTATTTATTCACTGTGTATTTTTTCTTTCAATTTTGTTAATCTCTTTGATTTTAAGAATCTTTTTTTTTGTAGCTGGGGGCTTTCGATGGGTTGCTTTTCTATTTTCTTAGTTGCATAGTCAATTCAATGGTCTATTCTTTTTCTCTTTTTTTAGATAAAAGTGTTTAGTGATATAAATTTTCCTAAGGGTCACTTTACATCCTAAAATTTTTGGTATGTGATTTGTCATTTTCTTTAATGAAATGGGTCTATTGTTTCTATGCTCTTTGATGAACAATTTTTTTAAGATTAACTTATTTAGTATCCATACATTTTTGAATCCTTTCTTCAAAGAATATTTATTGCTTACATGTTTATTATAGTGTAGTCAGTAATAGTTATGTTAAATATCTCTATTTTTCTGCTATTTGTTCATTATATCCTCCCATATGGCTAATTTGTTTCACAAGTTGTCATTCATGCATGGCTTAGAAAGGTACATACTTCATTCTTTTCCCCATTTAGTAATTGCCAGAGATATTTCATATATAACTTTTCTAAAATTCTATTCATGTCTTGAAATTTTATATTTATCTTTTTGTTACTATTTCGAGTTTGTCCTTCATTCCTAAAAAAGACCATGCCACCAGAGAAATGATGGCAAGACTTACATCTGACTTTGTTTTGAGGGAGGGCTGTGCAGGTCACCAGCCTCTCTTCCCCTGGGCCACCTGGATCCAGTGACCACATATTCATCAGGATGACTGAAAGAGGCCCAGGATGCATTGGGAGAATTTGGCCTATTCAGATACTCACTTAGAGTGAGGTAATGCCCATTCAGTGAATAGGCCTCTTTAAAAAATAAACAGGGAACAGCTGCTTTAATGAGCAAAAGAACAAATTAAGTAAACCCAGCTGGGAGGGAAAGAGCAACAGTTACTATTAACAATCACAATGAAGCCGTGTTTGTCCTTCATTTCCAAAGAAGACCATGCCACCCTGAGCCAGGAGGGTCCCCAAAGAGGCATTAAGTAGAGTTTGGACAGGGACCTATTGTGCAATGTATGGGTTTCAAAGTGCACTGTGTTTAAGGTTTTGACAAAGAGAAGAAGAGAAGGAAGGAAGGAATGAAGGAAGGAAGGAAGGGAGGAATGGAAGGAAGGGAGGAAGGGAAGCAAGGAGGGAGGGAGGGAATCTGGCCATTAAATTCCATGTTAACTGGGTGCCTTCTGACCATTCAAATTTGCCTTTTTGTGCAGAGGACAAGAAAAGGGAGTGGGAATAGAAAAGGAGCTGATGAGCCGAGTTACCCAGCTGGCTGGGTCTCCACTGAAGCAGCTTGGTCTGCTCACAGGTCTGTGTTCATCTGTCGTTTTCAAAGAAGACCATGACATCAGAGAAATGATGACATGACTTACACTTGACTGTTGTCTTAAATGAGTACTCTGAAGTCTTCAACTATTGTATTGTATTTTTGATATATCTTTATAATTTAGTAAACTTTTCCTTTAGATATTGAGATGCTGTGTCACCTGATGCACATAAATTAAATATTCATATTATTTCACCGTTTATAGTGCCTTCAAGTGTAATGTGGTTTTATTGTTTATTCATTCTTCATTGTGTCTAATTTTACCATTGCTTTGTCTGAGATCATATTTACTAGCCCTGTTTTTGAGTTCTCATGTCATGAAGTATAATATATTCCATTCCAGCACCTTATTTAAATTCTATGTGAAAACTTCTGCTTCAGTGAATTACTTATAAATATTATTGGATTCTGTTTTTGAACCCATTCCCCTCTCTTGTTTTGTTTTTACAAGTGAGTTCAGCCCAATCATGATCATGATTAAGAGAGTCCTTTTGTACATTTCCCTCTCTTTGCTTTTTATCCTCCTCTTTACAAAGAAGATAATGAAAGAGAGGCAATGTGATCAATACTGGTGATCTACTTCTGTCTTTCCTTTTCATTTTGACCCTCCTTTTATTATTTACCCTTTAAGATGAAGTTGATTTTACCTAAGATGATTCCCTCTGCTCTCTGTTCTGTGCCTTTCCTCTTTCTCTATTTGTGCTATTTTCTGGGTTAAATTTAATGTATTATTGTATATACATATATAATATTATATTGCATCACATATACTATAATAATATAGTATTATTATTACAAATTAATGTATTATTATTATTACAAAGTATCTCTACGTGTTTAACTCTCCTTTTCCTGGTGCAGATAATAGTTTCAGTGATGCTTACTCCCTTAATCCCTTCCTCCATGTTTGTAAGCTCTTGCCCTCACTTGCTCTAATTATGAGAAATAAAAAATTTGACCTTCATCCTTTTTCTTTCACCTCTTTAGATTAAAAAACTCCACCTAACTTCCTTTATTTGTCATAATTCTTTCCCTCTGTGACTCTTCAGGAATTGGCATTCTGAAGAGACAGTTGTCTCTTCTTTGCCCATTAGAACATAAATGCTTTATCATCATTTGGTGGTTTAGTTACTTCTAACTGCTCAAGTTATTTGCATTTCTATCTATATCTTGACATCTATACCTACATTTCAAAGTTTCAATTCAATCAGCAAACAATTATTAAGTATGTTAGGTACTATATTAAGCAATGGAAATAAGGAGCTAAAAATCTCTGGGGAAGGGCACAAAGGCAAGCTGAAGAAGGAAGGAGGAAGGTATTCAGAATAAATACATGATGGAAAGTCTAGAGGAGTGCAGCTGTGCAGGAAATGAAGATAGCTAGCTTGAATACCCTCATTAAACGAAGGTCCTTCTTAATCAGGAGGAGGACATCCAGGAGCAGGGAACACGGAAGAAGTGTGCATTCCAGGGGTGAAGTGGTCTTGCAGGATGATGAAGTTCTCAGGGCATCATGGAGAAGTCCAAAGGAGTGTAGCTGGGTGGGAAATTCTGGTCTTTTTATCAGGAATGCTTGAGAGTCTTCTGTTCCATCAGCTGTCAATTCTTCCACCTGAACATGATTACACTAAGTATTCTGAGTAAGTTATTCATGGTTGAAGTCTTCATATTTATATGAATCTCATATTTTGAAATGTCATATTTTAAGGTTTTCTCTCTTTTGAGGTAATTGCTGCCAAGTCTTGTGTGACTGTGGTTCCTTGATATATGATTTTTTTCTTTCTGGCTATTTCAAGTGGTATTTTCCCCCTTTAACCTGGAAGTTCTTTAATTTGATCCAACATTTCTTGGAGTTTTCATCTGGGGACTTAGGAGGTAACTAGTAGATTGCTTCTATTTCCACTTTTCTCCGTAGTTCTAATAAATCAGTTTTCATTTATGATTTCTTGAAAAAATGGCATCTAGACTATTTTTTAAATTACAAATTTGAGAGAGTCCAGTGATTTTTAAATTCTCTCTCACTGACCTGTGTATAGGAATTGTTTGAGATAGTAGATGCAACACATTTTCTTTTATTTTTCAGACTTCTGATTTTGTTATATTTTTCCTATGACTTTACTTTTTAGCTTCAGTTGAATATCTGTGATTCTGTTCCATGGCAAGGCATTTTTCATTCTCATACTTTTGAATAGGGTGGTCGGATGCTATTTGGTCCTGCATTTGATTTCTTGGGCTTCTTCTGTTGGCTTCTATATTCCCTGGTGTGTCTGGACTCCAAAGACTGGCTATCTCTAGGGAGAGCTCTGTGATCTTTCAGCTCATCTAGGGCACTTTAATCCTCAATCATTCATTCATTTATTTATTCATTCATTCATTTATTTATTTATTTATTTTCCAGCCAATATTTGGCATCTTTTTCTTTATTTCATTTTTTTTTATAAATTTATTTATTTAACATTTTATATTCATTTTCATAAGATTTTGGGTTCCAAAATTTTCTCCCCATTTGCCCCCTCCCCCCTCCCCAATGCACTGAGCATTCCAATTACCCAAATCAGCAATCTGCCCTCTCTTCCATCATCCCTCCCTTCTCTTGTCCCCATCTTCTCTTTTGTCCTATAGGGCCAGATAACTTTCTATTCCCCATTACCTGTATTTCTTATTTCCTAGTAGCAAGAACAATACTCAACAGTTGTTCCTAAAACTTTGGGTTCCAACTTCTCCCCATCCCTCCCTCCCCATCCATTCCCTTTGGGAAGGCAGGCAATTTAATATAGGCCATACCTGTGTAGTTTTGCAAGTGACTTCCATAATAGTCGTATTGTGTAAGACTAACTATATTTCCCTCCATCCTAGCCTGCTCCCCATTGTTTCTATTCTCTCTT
>CM053769.1:664530671-664551663 GCA_028658325.1 Potorous gilbertii
GCTGCCTCAGCCTCTGCCGAAGCGGCCGCTTCCCAGGGGGTCCGAGTCCCGGAGATCCCCCGCTCCCCTCTCAGCCTGTCTCTCTCACTGACCTGTGCGTCTGTGGGTGGTGGGACCTTCGTGGCCGCCCGGTGATTCAGGTCCCCGACGCCCGCTGGGCTCTGCTCGCTCCTCTCAGTGCCGCGTGGCCGGGGCGGGGGAGGGGAGCGCTCGGCAGGGCAGGACTCCGCTCCCGTGTCCGGGGCACCCCTGCGGTCGGTTCTTCAGGGCTCTCTGCAACGCAAATCTCCTTCACTGTGTTGCTGCGCGGCCTCCACTGCTCCAGAATTTGTCAGGAGTTCTTTTGACAGGAAATCTATGGGCTGTGGGTTCGGACCTAGCATAGGTGAGTCTTTCTACTCCGCCATCTTGGCTCCGCCCCCAGTGGTTTCTTAAAACTGATGAAATCATAGGTCTCTTTTTTAAATTGTATAAAAATTATGTTATATTTTTATAAAATGTATAAATTATAAAACTCATTATCCCCCTAATTCTTACTTTAGTGTGTACATCCAAGTATCTTAGCTAGAAGATGCACTTTGACTTGCAGGATATGTCTGTTGTGTAAACACATAATATTATTCTAACATTTTTTAATAGAGAATTACATCTTTTGTGTATTATTTTCTTTCTGCGCAGTGTGGAAAAATTAACTGAAGTGGCTCACTACCACATTGAAACATCAACAAGAATTCAGTATGAACTTATTTTAAATGATGAAGACTTCTACATTAATGGCGATGTGAAAGTCTTTCCGGATCCCCTTCCTCCCATTCGGCCTCCACCTGTGGAGAAAGAAATGAATACTTACCTCACTATCAAACAACTCAACACCCTTCGAAAAGAGTTTATGGAGATGGCACCTAAAGGTAGGGGAAAAAAAAAATTATTGACCCAAGCATCTCCAAGGAAAGTTAAAATTCATCATGACATGGTCATTTCTTCGAAGATAATTGTCATTTCTTTGAGGAGACAGGTAAAGTTTGCTCTGTGGGACTGGTTATTATGAAGCCAAGCAAATAGGACTCAGTTCTCCTTTGTTTCAAAGGGCCACTTGTACTGAACTTGTCCTTCAAAATAGGGGAAATCAAGTTCAGTTATACTTTATATACCTTATAGTGTGAGTTTATGCTGATGTGTGCTGGAGCCTAAGAGAATTGATTGTTAGATGCCCAGTGCAAGCATTTATGTCTCTGAAATCAGCAAACATGATAAATTGGGTCTGGATTTATTGTTGTTGTTTTTAATTGTCAAGACTTAAGAAAATAGTGGTGGAGGAAAACATGAATAATGCAAGCTTAACTTAAAACTGAATCCTGCATACATTCCGCCCCCCAGCTGATTGTTAAATATTTACCAGCATACCCCTGGGTATGTGTCCTAAGGGCACTATGGCATCTGCATGCATCTTTGTAGCTTCAAGTGTGACTTTTTGCATCAGAAAGCTACTGATCAAATATGTCAATTCCCTCAGTTCAAATATGCAGATGTACAGATCAGGTAAGTGATGATGTCTCCTTTTATAGATAGGAAAGTAAAGGCAAAAAGAAGTTAGGTTCCTTCATTCTGGATCCTGTCTGTGCTAACTCCTAGCCAGGGTTCTGCCAATTCCCTTCACCTCCTTCACCCTGTTTCTTTATAAGATTCAGAAATAATCTCCTTAGAAAACCCTGGCTCTTTCCCAGGATAGCCAGATAGCCAGCACATTTCACACCTAATATATCCATGGAAAGAGTACGACTTTTCCTTTTTCTTAGATTCCGATTTAAGCCAGAGAGACGAAGGGAAAGAGAATGATCATTTATTCAGCACCCGCTATATTCCTTGCACTTATGCCAAGCTCATTTGAAGAGATGTGATATTTTCTTAAAGGGGTTAAGTGGTCACAGGGCTTGTAAGGTCTTGGACTTAAACTTGGATGTTCTGACTCCAAGTCTAATGTCCTTTACACTGCAATAAGATATAACTAATTTTCTGCCTTCAGAAAAAAAAATGTAATTGGGAAGAAAAGGGAAATAAGTACATAAGTAACCACTAGAGAATATAAATAGCTTTAAGAAGACAGATTACAAACAGCATATGTGGCATCAGAAAAACAAAACTAGTGACCAGTGTGGTGGGGAGGTTGGTCAGAGAAGACTTCTTAGGAAATTTGCCATATATTTAAAGGAAATGAGAGGTGTGGTCTGTCAGAGAGGCATCTGAGGGCGTCTGAAATAGGAAAATGGAGTAGCCAAGGAAGTAGTAAAAAATAGTAACCAGGTATGGTACAGGACGTAATGAGGGACTGGCTTTGTATTTCCACTACCCTGGCTGCAGACACTATAGGACAAAGAAAGCAGAAAGTGCCTCCTAGGAAAGAAGAAGGACTGAGTTACAGGAGCAGGGCTGCCTGCCTGTGCTCAGTTCTCATGTTAGTAAAAAGAGCAGAACTGAAAGGTTAGAGCACTTAGAAAGGCCATCTGGCACTCTGCAGTTTCTAGGAACTGATAAGCAATGATGAAACTGAAGAAAACCATTTGTTTTATTGTAGCTTGATTAGGACATGTTTTGGGAAATAGGAATCATGTGTTTTGGAGGTTTTGTTTAAAAAATATAGAGGAATAAAAAGAGTGAATGTTGCTTGACCCTAGCCCAAGGCCATGCCTGGGAGCTCCCTGTCTGCTGGCTGACTTGGACATTCAGGGCTCAAAAGGACATCGCAGAGCTCTGCTTTCACCTCTCCACAACCCAAGTCATGTTCTCAGGGAAGTGCCTGGTTTGTCCATCTCCCCCAGTGTTAGAGTGGAAATCCTCAGTGGCCTCGTTGACTTGATGATATCACACATTCACTTTTTAAGTCAAGTTCTTGCTTATAATTGTTTTCTTCCTATAATTTAGAAAAAGGAAAAGGAATTAAGTCTTTGTTTTGCACACTGCAAAATTCTATAATTTCAAAAAGTCATATTAGATGAAGTGATATTCATTGTGAAAGAGGAAATATAGAATGATAGTTTAAAACTAGTAATTTCTTAATCCTTGCAAAACATTTTAAAATATAGATATAGAGAAATAAGTGTTTTAGTATTTCTTCATAAATTGATGGAATCTCTTTGGTTTTTTGGAAATAGTAATGAAACATACTTCTCTAAAAAAAAATGACAGATTTACTATTACTCACATGTTGTACCCTCAACAGGGCTTTTACAGTCACATTTACAAGGAATGTTAATGTAACTAAACTACTTCTTGACATTTGTGTTCTTGTGACATGAAATTACCCCATTTTCTTAAGAAAAGGGTTTTATTTGGTTAAAGTGAGTAAATGCTTAAAAATGTTTCCAGGAGATGGTAGGTATCTGAGGCTTTAGTTACTGAAGAAATTGTTTGTGCATGTGATTTAATCCATTTGAGTACCAAAATTCGTCTTTATTTAAAAACTTAATTTATGTTAAATGTTAAATTTATGTTAATTCGTCTTTATTTAAAAACTTAATTTATGTTAAATGTTAAATTTATGTTAAATGTTAAATAAAAGTTCATAGAATCCTAGATTTAGAACTAAAAGGGAGTTCAGAGGTCATTTAGAGCAATTCCCTTCAGACAGAGAGGTTAAGTGACTCGATGCATGAACTAGGATTTGAACCCAGGTCCTCTGAGTTATTCCAATCTCCTTTCAATGGTTTAAAAAAAATGTCAATCTGTTATTCCAAAGGGATTTTTTTTTTAATGATTAAATAATAGAGTCTTAGATCTATACCATCTAGCCCAATCCTCTTATTTTGCAAATAAAAAACTGAGGCCTAGCGGGGTCAAGTGATTTCTCCAAAATGACAAACATAGTAAATGAGTGACAGAGCCAGGATTCGAACCCAGGTCAGCTAACTGTCCTTCTTACTCCATCACTCTGCCCTCCTGTTTTCATTGTTCAGTCATTTTGGTCACATCCAACGCTTCGTGATGTCATTTGGAGTTTCTTGGCAAAGATACTGATATGGTTTGCCATTTCCTTCTCCAGATCATTTTACAAATAAGGAAACTGAGGCCAGACATGCCCAGGATCACACAGGTACCATATGTGTCTGAGGTCAGATTTGAACTCAGGTGAGACTTCAGGCCTGAGACTCTATCCACTGAACCACCTACCTGCCCTTGTGCCCCCTCAGATGTATAATAATATATATAACTATAGGTAAGACAATAATGTAGCAAGAACAAATGGTAACTGGTAGAATCTTAGTGCCCTGGTCTGTAGTGCTGGAGAAAGCCTCCTGCATACTGTACAGACCACAGACACCAGGTGGTCCTCCTCTCACTATCACATTCTGTGATAGGAGTATGTGTAATGAATTGTGAAAATCTTACTAATTTCTATAGTTCTCTACACCTAAGAAAGTCCAAAAATTTAGAAATTGGAAAACTTCTTAACCAGCGCCTCTAGCAATTCCCCCACAAGACCCCCCTCTCTCTCCTGTCCCCTCTTTCGTGCCCTTTCAGGAGTTTAGGAAGTAAATCATAGAGTGTCCATCATTTCCACTTTTTTCTTTACTCTTCAGATGTGATTGTGAAACTTCTCATTGTGTTTCATTTCCATTTTTCTCCCATGAAAATGAATTTAGGGTGTCAGAGTGACAAGTGTAGCATGTCTGAAGCAATGCTCTCCCTGGATTATATCAAAGGAATAGAAATTTATTTCTGCATGGTTAAATTTTATCTCAGAGTTAATTCCTTGGAGTTACCATTTCAGGGCTGATTGCCTTCCTATTGTCACCAACCAGCACCGCTGCTACCTAGTGAGAGATGAAATTAGGATGATGTCAGTTTGCTCTCCTGCTCCTGGTGCTTTCTGTTCCTTCCTGCCAGACGCTGATTCTCCCACAACCATTTTTACCCGGATCATCACCACCTTTTAGTCAGGGTGCAAGCAATTTAACTCAATTTAAAGGCTCACAGAGAAAATTGTAAGCTGAAAAAAAAATTTAATAACTCTAGGAGATCTTGAAGTTAGGGCCATTGTGAGCTAAATAGTACCGAATCGATTAATTCTGAGAAACTTAATCTCTCAAAGAGAGGATAGACCAGTGCCATAAAAGTGTATGTCAACACTTGTGATCCAATCATTTCATGCAGCCTAGACAAAGCAACCCTTTGGGAAAAGGCCCCCATAGTTCATGGCAGACAGCATTACAGTGGCATGCTTTGAGAGCTTCACGTACCAAGCACATAAGCATTGAAAGACTGTCGTAAGGAGCACCACAGTGCACCCTGTGCGTGGCAACATCTTGTCTCCAGATATCGAGTGCTAAGTATGTCATGTAGGCTGACTCGGATAGAATAAAAGTGTCACCTGAAAAAGTCAGAACACTGCGATCTGTTCTTTTGCTCCAGTGAATTCTCCCCAACTTATCGAGGAGGTTTGTGTGTGGTTTCCACACAGAATTTATACAGTAGGTATCTGGATCTTTGGGGGAAAGGAACATAACTTTTCAACCTCAGGTATCTGAGCCCATGAGGTATCTCAAAACAATGTGCACTCCCCAAACACCTCCAAGATCTAGAAACCACTGACCCAGAGCAAAGAAACATAGAAGAGAGAGGCTCAGGTGTTGTGAAGGCTCTAAGCTGTCACTAACTTTGTGACCTTGAGTCACTGACTTATTCCGTGCCTAAGAACTCATGCAACTTAAAAATAAAAGTCCACCTCAAGAGGCTCCCCACCTACATATGCAATGCAGTGAACCTGGGTTTAAATTCTGTCTCTGATCCTTATCATTTACTCTCCCTGGGTTTCTGTGAAATGAGGAGTTTGGACTATATGTTTCCCTTTTGGGTCATTTGAGAACAGTGAAGTATTTAGCTTGGAGACCCTAGTGACTTCACTACCAGGAAAGCTTGACTTCTGGCAAGAGTAGATGATCTATATTTCATCCAGATCCAAGTTCTAGCATAGTCCTAGAACCCTCTCTTAACCAATCTCTGATCTCAGTTATTCTACTAGCAAACCCATGTTGGGAGACCAAGTTTTATTGTTGCAATTCCAACATGTCTCTGGGCTGACCATTTGGTTTTCAGCTTCAGTTGACACTGAGATGTCATACTCAGTTGTGAAAAAGATAGCTGTAGGAAAATGTTCTTTGGATGCGTTGGAGAGCTTTGAAATAGTAGGGATACTCCTACAGGTATATCTAGGGGAAGCTGATAAGAGACAAAATAGACATCGGCCTGAGTCTAGTAAGTATGAAATTTGTTCAGTATTTAGGTATGTATGGTATTTTCATACTCGTTTGGTTATTGTTTAGACCAGAGGCATCAAAACATAATAATCTCAAGCCACCTGAACCAAATTAAAATGTAATGGAGAAATATTTAATGAAAAAAACAAAAATACAATAGGACAGAGATAATGTTAACAAAGGTTTTCTAAGTCAATAAGAAACTCACAAGGATCCTTATGTGTGATTACTTGGCCCATTTCTATTTGAGGTTGACAACCTTGGTTTTAGATCATATGTCAAGACCAGAGTTACAGCTTGGTCTTTTCCTGTCACATAACAGTTCCTTATGACAAATACTATTACTCCCTCCCCAAACTATATTGATAGATCATGTTTAGAAATCACTCTGGAATGACCTCCCCCAAAATACGGTGGTGTCATTCCCTCAATACTTCAATGGTTGTTTCAGGAGTAGGAGTCTGTGAACTCTTCCACCTTTAACCCTTGGTAAAAAACTCACTATTGGTCACTGATCTGGCAATGATTAAGGTGATGATAACTAAAGTAAACATGGGCAATCACCTTTTGAGAAATGGGACAACTTACTGTTGTCTATTATCTATACCAAGCATTCATTACCAATGATGCATTTGTTTGTTCCTTTTCCGTTTAGAGAAATAAATGATATAAGAAAGTTTTTTGAGAATTATGGAGACTAGGAAAAAGATCTTCTTAAAAAAATCTCTCAGAATCACAAAAGTTTAAAGATAAAAAGGACCTAAGGGATCATTTTGTCTAGCCTCCTCATTTAACAGAGGAGGAAACAGAGGCCCAGAGAAGTTAAATGGGTTGTCCATGGCTGCAGCGCCAATGAATGATGAAGGCTAAGAGAAGTCAAGGTTCTTGAATTGTAAACAACTGTTCTTTCCACCACACTAGGCTGCTTTTCCTTTAGGATCAATCGTTTCTCATATGACTTCGTACATTTATGTATGTGTAGTATTAAAGTTGTCATATTGTGACTTCTTTCATTTATTCTGTATTTCAACAAGCACTTATATAGACATTGACTTTAAACATTTCATATTTTCTCGAAACATCAAGTAACTAAAGAGAAGCAAAAAGAAGCAATGTCGACAACTCCCAAAGGGGGAACTGGGAGGTTCCATTGCCTTCTCTCACCTAAGTGTTTCTTGGGCTTTGGGTTCTAGGACCTTTAAAAGAGAAAGTGACAATAGAGTGGCAATAATACACATTTGTAGGAAGCAACTGGGTTCAACAAATGCGGTCAATATCTGCTCTGTACAAGATACCCTGCTGAGCGAAGTCCTGAGGGTACAGAGATTAAAACAGCAGCAGCAGCAAAATCTCTGCACTTATTAAGGATCTTAATATTCTACTTGGAAGTAGGGAGTGGGGAGGAAGAACATAGACCAAATATATACATAAAAGTAAGAATATTAGAAGGAAGGCTGTGATGGAAGTAAAGAAGACAAAGTTTTCTAAGACAATCTGAGCAGGAAGAACACACGAGGATGCAGGGGAAATAGCTGGATTTGGAGTCAGAAGACCAGTTCTTCTGTTTCCTCTCAGTTTGAAATTGGGCAGCACATTTAACCCCTCCAGGTCTCAACTTCCTTATCTATAAAATGAAAGGACTAGATGCCTTAATGTCTATTGAGTTTGTTCTTGGAGTTCTACATTGTAAGCCCCATTCTTTAGCCTTAACAATTACTTCGGTTACACTATCTGAAGCTTGCAGAAATTAATAAGGGGGCAAAAAAAGAGTAGAACAAAAGAGAGCAATTCACTTCTTCTCAGTAGTGAAAACCTTTAAAATGCATTAAAGAATAGCTGGATGACTCAGTGGATAGAGCACTGACCCTGATGTCAGGAGGACCTGGGTTCAAATCCTATCCCAGACACTTGCTAGTTGTGTGACCCTGGGTAGGTCACTTATCCCAAATTGCCTACAAATAATAAAATAAAATGTATTTAGCATTTTATAAAGCTATATGCAGACACGTTTTAGTATAAGACATGGTACCTAGCAATAAGGACTTTTAAACCTAGTTGGGGAGAACACAACATATTAAAGCAACCTCTTCAGTATTTCAAAGTTCGTGTGATTCTTTCCTCCACCAACAGATTTCAAACCCAATGATTTTCATGAGTTCCATTGGCCAAAATATTCCTTATCCTTCATCCATCCTTAGGAAGAAACTCTTCCTAAGGCTAAATTCCTGGGGTCCTGGGACAAAAACAAGCAATCCTTTACTCTGCTCATACTCCAGTCTCTTGCAGCTTTATACAAGACATTCCTGAGCTTGTGCTCTGCTCGCATAGGCTTTGCAAATCCAGGACCACCTTCATGTCATGATGAAGCAGCCTACAGAGGAGAACCTTTGTGGAGGATGGCATATGTATCAGCCTTATATGTGTGGATGTGTGTTTGTGTTGGTATACAATGGGTAGTCAGCCATACAGTACAATTATAAAATAAGATGTAATAAAATGTTCAGTAGAGATAATTGGCCCGAGTATTTGGGAAAGGGGTTTGGAGTCATAAGGGTAAACTTCATGGAGACTGCATTACTTGCACGCAACCTTGAATTATGGATTACCTTTGGAAAGAGCAGACAGCAACATTATGGTCAGATGGACAGAGGTAGGGATAATTATGATCCATGTTAATTGACAAGACAAATAAATTTAAAAATAAGGAGAAATAAAGGCTGTGTTTTCCCAGTGAAATATGTACAACCACAGCAGAAGCAAACATGCTTGAATAATCTTTTGTCCATTTATTTCTCCAGCTTCTACACATTAGCCCCTTACTTACAGGGACCTTGAATTATCTCTCCTAGTTGTTCAGCAGCCTGTCTCCATGTGTAAATTGGGCCAAAGGAGACATCTCAGGATTTTTTTTTCCTTTTCTAGATTCTTTTCTCTAGCAAGATAGAGAAATTAAAAGAGTGCCTTAAATAGTTCAAGTGCATAAGGTACATTTCAATATTAATATAATAACTCATGATCTCCCCAAAATCATCTCCCTGTCATATATCTTTAATCAAAAGTAATAGCACTGTCCTAGTCACCTAGTCCTGAAATCTTGTCATCTTTGACTCTGCTATGTACCTTGCCCTCTACACAGTCACTGAGTTTTGTTACCTTTTCTTTCGTAATGATGGTTGCATCTATCCCTTCCTTTCCTTCCTATCAATACCCTTGAGTCCAGTCTCTCACACTTCCCCTGCCTCTATTTCCTGTCCTCTCCTTTCCTTCCTGGATGTTCCAATCAAATTGATCATATTCCCATGCTCAAAAACTTTGGTGTTTCCTATAAGATAAATTTCAGGTTCTTCAGCCTGGCATTCAGGGCATTCCATGGCCTGGCACTGGCCTGTCTTTCAGTCACCTCCTACAATCTGACTACACAAACCCATCTTTAGCCACATTGATCTATTCACTCTCTTTGGAACATGGCTTGTACTTTTTTTCATTTTTCTTCAAGTCTTTGCTTATGTTCCTCACTGCCTAGAATCCTTCCCCGCTCCTTTCCATTGATCCAGAATGTATCCATCCTTCATAACTCAACTGAAACCCCACATCATCCCTCAACATTTTAGCATGAAGTGATCTTTCTTGGTTCTAAATTCCTGTAGCACAGGTATACTGATCTTCTTGGAGTCTTTGGACCTGACTGACTCATGAGGAATTCCTAATTATAAAAAGAAAGGCAAATATTAAAGTGAGGGGAAAATATAAAGTCAACGGTTTAAGAACTAAATTATCTTGTGGCATCATTGTAGAGAAAGTATCGTGAAAGTTGAGATTATATATGCTTTATTCTTAATTTACTTTCTGAAACTGTAGCCAAAACACCATGGAAGTATTTTAAAAAAGGAGAATCTTCAGTTGATACTAGAAGACATGCTGAGGAAAAGAAAAGGCTGAAAAATCTTGACTATTACCTACCTAAGCGGAATAACCAATTTTTGAAAATTTGGCTAACAAGATACCCCTGGCTGGTGTATGATGACAGATCAGACCTAATGTTCTGTGGCTTGTGTCGCAAACATGGGGTGAGCTCAGGAGGAAACCAAGTCAGTTTTTTTTATGGCACCAACAACTTTAGGACTGAATTTCTTCAGGCACATGACCACAGTGAGGCTCATGCCAAGGCTTCTCTAGCAGAAGCAACAGGTGTTTCCATCTTGACAGATGCTGCCAAAGAGCAGCTGATGAAGAGTAGGAACAAGGTAATCCTGGGAAGAGTAGAAAACCTCTTCAGGTCATGTCATGCTCTTGCCAAGACTGGGCGTCCCCTCAAAGACTTAGTCTGGATGTGCACATTGGATGATATGAAAGGTGTGGACGTGGGCCCACTATTCAGAACTGACAAGTCAGCCAGGACTTTCGTCTACTTCATTGCTGAAGTAGAACGCAGATCACTGAAAGAGAAACTAGAAAAATGTAAGTTCTTCTCACTCATCAGTGATGGTGGGACAGACAGCGTCCTAGAAGACACCAAAGTTGTTTATGTACAGTTTGCATATGAGGGCAAAGTCCATTGTCAGGTTGTTGGAGTGCAGACTGTGGACAAGATTGATCCTGTAGCAATAAAAAATGCCATTGAGAAAACACTTGAGATAAATCTTCAACTAAATCTGTCTAGCAAAGACTGGTCCAAAAAACTAGTCGGTTTTGGGAGCAATGGCACAGCTGTTATGGTAGGAGAGAACAATAGTGTGGCCAGGCTTTTGAAAGAAATCCAGCCATGCGTGCAAATAGTCCACTGTTTTGCACACCGGCTTGAATTAGCTTACCAAGAAGCATTGCAGAGCATCCAACTATACAATACTGTGAATGATCTTCTCCAGAATGTGTATCATTTTTACCATGACTCACCCTCAAATAAAAATGCTCTAATAGCCACCTTTGGAGACCTAAAAATCCGCCCTGTGATTCCTTCTCGAATTGGCAGCAGCAGATGGCTACCTCGTTTACAGACAGCTCTCCAACTCTTTCTCAAGGGATATTCTGCAATTGTCAAGCAACTAAGAACAGTAAGTACTTTTGAGATCTATTATTTAAATTTCTTTCAAACACACACACATGCTTACACACACACACACACACACACACACACACACACACACACTCCAAACCTTTTTCGTTAAGCATTTTGATACGATTTCAAAGGAAGTAAGTTTTCATTTTCCTTCCTGGCTGTTCTATAGATACCTGAAGGCAGAAGTACTTCGGATTCTCAGAAAGCTACAGAGCTCCTACAGTTCCTGCTCCAAGCTGAGGTGGTCAGATTTGCTCACTTCCTGCTGGATGTAGTCAATGTCCTCAGTATTTTGTCCCGAGTAAATCAGGATAGAAATTCATCAATAGGCGATGTATTTGCAACCTTACAATCAACACTAGGAACACTTAGCATGTATAAAAAAAGGTAGGGTATCTTAGATGATTGGTAAGCTAAAGCACACCCAAGAAGTTTGGCTTTAGAAAATTATTCACCCCTTATTTTATTTTGTAACATGTTTCAGACCAGGTCCAAAGGAACGTCTGGCTGAGGCTGCCACACGCTTTCATGGTAACCAACTGACAGGAAATGGAAACATCTCTGAAGTGAGGAACATAGTCTTAACAAACCTCACAAAGCATCTTCATGATTGTTTCAGTGATGCCAGTCACGAAGTGGTGAAGGCAACCACTATTGGAAGTTTCAAATTATGGCCAGGAAAGATAGATCAAGGTAAAATATATACACAAGTCCAGTATCCAGTATCTGCTTGTTGGTCTGTATTCTCTGAAATCTCTGTGGAAAATTTCTTTTTCTCCTACATAATTTTTTCTTGTGTTCATCTATAGAGTTTGGTGAAAAAGAGATATCAATTCTTACAAAGCATTATGAACCTGTGTTGGAAAGTGCCAATGTGAAAATTGATGAAGTAGAAACAGAATGGAGCATGATGAAATTAGAGATTTATAATCGGTAAGAAGGAAAGCTGAGGACATTATGCTTATCAATTATGATAAGGCTGATGTTTCTGAAGGTGTTCATAGATCTTTGTATATACATATAATTGGAGTTCACTAATTCTTGACACTTTTAATTGTCTCTTTTAGATTTCAGAACATCCGAAAGTTAACGTGGGATTTTGTGAATTCCATCTACTCAGTCAAGTATCCCAATATTTTGACCCTTGTAGATCTGGTGTTGACGCTCCCTGCAAGTTCAGCTGAGGCAGAACGTGGGTTCAGTCAGATGAAGCTAACCAAGTCACAAATGCATTTCAAAATAAAACCTGAGAGCATGACAGACCTTTTAATAATTCAGCTGAATTCTCCAGATATCAACAAGTTTGACCCCAAGAAAGCCATCCATCTGTGGAACACCTCTTGGCAGAGAAGTACACCCCCACCAGTGGACCATATGATAACTAAGTCAGATTGTTCAAGTTCAGATAGCCTTTATGAAAGTGATTAATATTGTGAGGCATAAAAATGGGGGCTTTATATTTTTTCACTTAGAATATAGAGGTCTTCTTACAACTATTACAAAATGTCACCTACACTGGAATTTAAAAGCAAATAATCAACTAAATTTCATTTGTAGAAGAAATAGTGTCCAGATTTATTTAAGTACCTTCCAACTATGAAGGGAATGTCTCTGAAGATGCTCTTTGCTGAAATCTGCTGGATTTTCTTGGACTTGGACTCTGGCTCTCGAGTTTGAATTCTGCTCTGGACTCTTACTAGTTCTACTGCTGAGCTGCCTATAAGAGGGATATAATAGCACACTACCTACCTCACAGAGTTGTGAGAAAAGGGCTTCTGGAAGCCTGGAAGCCTAGTACAGACATGGGTTCTTAGAATAACTCTGTGGAAGCTCTGGCACCTTGGCTACAGAAAGGCTACATTGTAGTACAGGAGAAAGAGTACTGAACATGGAGAAAAAAAGACCTGAGTTCAAATCCTGTTTCTGTTACCTGTGTAACCATGGACAATCCACTATGTCTCTGGTCTTCAAAACCCTGTTGGGCTTTATCTTTCTCCTCTGTAAAATGAGCAAGTTGTTGAACTACATGATCTCTTTGGACCTTTCCAGGGTCAAATCTAATGCTGCACATCTAGAGCTATGACAACCAGGGATCAGCACAGATGGAACTGAGCTGCCATTCACAAAGATAATACAGAGGCACAGCAAACTTTGCATTAAGGAAAAATTCTAAACAAGCACTTATCTCCCAGGGCCTGATCACCAGAGCGTTTCTATTACAGCCATTGTCAAATTCACAAGCACATCGCTTTGGGTTTCCATTACATTCATGGAAATCTTGTCATAATATACTCCATGGCATGAATTATCCTTTTTGAGGTCCATGGAGGGAAAAACATATATACAAATTTAAAATATTATTTTAATGTAATGTTTACATAACAGCCAATGAGGTAAACTCAAAAACATGAATTAAATACTTAATATGTTAAACATTTATAAGCTCTAATTCACTCTTAAATTTCTTATAGTCTTTACTGTGATAATAGCTTTTCTACCTCCATTTTCATTTATTTTGATTAATCTGAATGAGTTGATGAATTGTATCGTTCTAAATCATATGAGGTCTATTGCAGTATTACCAAGTTCACTTAGCAGGAGTTCTTAACCTAAGGTCTGTGAACTTTTAAATGTACATATATACATATATGTATATATATGTATACATATATATACACACATAACCCAATTTCAATATATTTGGTTTCCTTTGAAATATTGGGTATTTTGTTTTATGCGTTTAAAAACACTCTTCTGAGAACGGATCCATGGGCCACACACCCAATGGCCAAAGGAAACATTGGCCCACTCGTGACATGTCTGTGTAGAGATGATAACACCTTTGTATCACTCACTTCCCTGAACTGTTCAAAAGATAATTCACTTCTGAATGGTTTCCTGAATAACCACTTCACATCAGAGGAAGAGAGGACTATCTTTTTCCACCCAAGAAATTGTCTACCGTATTTCAAATTGAACCACAATTTAAACTCCTAGAATTTAAAAGAATTTTTTCATTTGCTAAAAAGTAGCAGGAAGTAACAAATCTCTCATGCAGGATTTAAGAAACTGAAACAATTGATCATTTAAAAAAACTCAAGATATAGCATCTCTGTTTCATTCTTTTAATTTCTAAACCAAGAACAACTATGTATTTTGGACCTCAAAAGACCCCTGAATTTCCATAGGATCCCCTCCTGGCTACAGAAGGTATTCTGCAATATAGCATCAGTTATTTATTGGAATAAGTTCAACTCCTGTTTTTATTTACTTATTTAATGCATGTGCATGAAGTTTAAAACAAGAATCAGCTCTTAAGGGTAGTGATTTCAGCTGGGAAATGGGAGTAGTGGTAAATCAAGTCAACATACATCATTTCAGTATGGGTGGAAAAAATGGGCATGCTTTTCTTTCATGAGGTACTTGGAAATGTTTAGCCAATTAATTTCTAAATTAAGTATATACTTTCATTCTACTAGTTTAACAATGAGATCAATTTTCTCATCTTTGGAAAGCAAGTACATTCTGGTTCATGGGGTTGGATGAGGTGAAAGGGTATAATTAGAACATAGTGGTCATTTCCATGCATGTAAGACACTCTTAACCCATGCCTTCCAAAAAGGCTGAACTCAAGTACCTTTCTAACAATGGAAAAATCTAAGAGGACATATCGAACATGGGAATGGATTGCTAATACATGAAAATGAGATGGGAATGGATTCTTATTTTATAAAATATAGGTATTTTTCCCTTTAAGAGAATTGCAGAGGGAATTTTTTTATCTCTTGATTCGGAGAGATTACAAATTTCAAGCATACATTGATCATCCATATCAGCAGTTATTACTGTTTGTTTTCTTTATTCTAGAGGGATAAACAGATCCATGCAGTACAATAAAATGTTTCTATTTCTTCACTAGGTTATTTGGGAAATAAGCATTTTACTGACATTTTGTATGACTTGGTGACTTTGAACCTTGGAACAAACCACCTTCCTGAGGCTTGGCTGCACCTCATTCTGCCTGAAGTAGGTTTCATTTGTATTTGGTGCGTTGTCATTCTCTGAGTTTGAGAACATTAGATCTCTGTCTTCTTTTGTAAGTGAATTATTACTTCTCAAGTAGGCAGTCTGGGACTAAAAGTTCATATGTTCCTGAAATAATAACTCCACAAGGAGCTCTGAAAGACTGCCTGGTATATAGTGAATTAAGTGCAGGGCTGAGAATGAAGGGCCTAGTGCAAATCTAGCCTCTGAAATTCCCTAGCAGGGTGACAATGAGCAAGTCACTTAATCCTCTTTGAGGCTCAATTTCTTCATTGGTAAAATGTAGACAATATCTGTAAATATCTATCTTAGAGGTGTTGTGAGGCCCATCCGAGATAATGTACTTGAAGGAGCTGGCAAACTTTAAAGTCTATCCTGGGGTGGTGAACCTGCAGCCTTAAGGCCACATGTGACCCTCTGGGTCCTCAAGTGCAGCCCTTTGACTGAATCCAAACTTCACAGAACAAGTCCCCTTAATAAAAGGATTTGTTCTGAAAAACTTGAATTCAGTCAAAAGGTCATACCCAAGGACTTAGAAGGCCACATGTGGCCTTGGGGCTACAGGTTCACCACCCCTGATCTATATAAATGTCAGGTATCTTCCAGTGTTCTGTACTAAATTCCAGTATATTTCAAGTTCCTATTTATTTATTTATCAAACTTTTTGGGAATGCTTAATTTATAGAAGCAACTGTGTTGGAAAGATTAATGAATGATGAAGAACCCTCAGAGGGCTTACTATCTTATAGGATAGATAGGACAAATACACAGTTAACATTAATACAGGAATATGGAAGAACAAAAGGAAAGTATATAGCACTATATAAATGATAGGAGAGGTCACTTCTACTGGGAAAATGAGGAAAGGTTTCATGAAGAAATTGACGTGTTTGGTGTGAAAAACTTATCTAACTCTCATTGGACAAATGTCTAGTCATATGTCCCTATACTGAGAATCTAATTTGTTTAGCTCTATAGTGGAAACAGTGTAGACAATGTGGATGCCCAGGAAGTCTGAGCTTATGCTTCCTAAAGCACAAGATTGACCATGTCATCCATTCCCCTTCTTAAGAAACTTCCGAGGCACCCGGTTGCCTCTGGGATAAGAAACAAGGTCTGTGTTGATGATTCTGAAAACCCTTCACAATGTGACACCAGACTAATGTTTCAAACTGATTTCCCTTTTCTCCCCCCACGTATTCCATATTCATGGCACACTGGTCTATTTGATGCTCACTGGTGATCACAGTCTCATGAAACTGACATGAAAACTAGGTTTATCACGAGAGAAATGAACACGGCTATTGAATTCCATATGCATATCCATACAGAAATTTGCATTTTTGTGACAGTAGGACAAAGGAAGGCAGAGGCACCAGAAATCTTCACCTAAAGGGACATGACATGGGAGGGGAAAAGGTGTAGTAAAGGTGGGAAAAGGACAAAACCTTTCCTGGGAAGGAGCAAGATGATGAAAAAGCAGCATTCTTTGCCCTTGAGAATTGCTAGAGTTGATAAGAGGGTCTGCTTATCTACAAGGGCCACTGCTACACAAGCAGATTATCAGCTTCCTGTACACTGACTGGCCCCTGTCTTGACTCCCAAGGACATGCAGGGAATCCAGTTTGGGATACAAACAACACATTAGGTCCTGTATGCTCCCAGTCCGGTGTTTCTGGAAAATATGACCACTCAAAAAGACAAGTTCAAGGGATCCCTTAACATTCTTCTACATTGTATAAGACCTTCCACCTCCATCTTTCATGCTTTGTACAGGCTTCCCATGCATTAGATGAGGTAGCAGCGTCTAATTACCACTTAGTAGTCATTTACATGTGGGTCCTTGTTTCCATGTCTTAACATTTCTAGCTCCCTTCCAAGCTTAACTCAGGTGTCTCCTCCTATTCAAGGTCCTTCCTCTTCTCCCCCATTTTTTTCCATTCTATAAACAAATTACTTTGTACATACTTTGTGTTTTCATTTCCATGTACATAGAGTATCTCTCCTCCCTTCCCCCTTCACTAGACTATGAGCTGTTTTAGGGCCAGAATTGTTTATTTCTGCCTTCATATTCCCAATGTTGAATTAAATCAGAGAAAGGAAGAGAGACACCTCTTCCCCTGGGACAGGAAAGAAAAACTACATAGACTGAATTGTGGAGACACAACTAAACAAACTCATATTGGGTAGCCTACCTCTTAGCAGTTACATAGGCAATGAGATCATCTATAGACAATGAAGGCAGCACAGTTGTATTTGAGGACTTGAGAAGGAAAATAATTTCTCTAGGAAATACGCAACTAAGTGGTTTAGTGGACAGAATACTGGAGTCAGACCTGAATTCAAATCCAACCTCAGAACACTTACTAATTTGGTGACCCTGGGCAAGTCATTTAACCTCCATCTGCCTCAGTTTCCTCAACTGTAAATAGATATAATACTAGCACTTTCTTCACAGGTTTGTTGTGAAAATCACATGAGATAATAACTGTAAGGTGCTTAGTACAGTGCCTAGCACATAGTAGGCAATAATAAATACTTATTCCTTCCCTCCCTTGGGAAAATCAATAGGGGGAAAATTAAATATTTATAAAGGGATTTCTGAGTAGCCATCAAGGGGCAGTAGAAATTATGTAGTAGTTTTCCAGTCTTGGAAAAGAGAATGATAAAAATGAATAGTGGGGGTAGCCATCAGAAAAGTAGGAAGAATGTAAGAAGTTCAGGTAAAAAGTGGGAGAAAGTGTATTCAGTTATACTAATAAGAAGAAATCCAGGAATTGAAGGAGGATAATACAGCAGATAGTTTTTTGTTATCTATTGTTTTCAACATTCACTTCCATAAGATTTTGAGTTCCAAGTTTTATCCCCCTCCACCACCCCAAGATGGCATGCAGTGTGTTATATGGTCTGCATATGCATTCATATTAAACACATTTTCATATTACTCATGTTGTAAAGAGAATTAGAACCAATGGGAGGAACCACAAAACAGAAGAAAAAAAGAGAGAGAGAGAGCAAATGTTTCCATCTGCATTCAGACTCCATGGTTCCTTTTCTGGATGTGGATAGCATTTTTCATCATGAGTCTTTTGGAATTATCTTAGATCCTTGCATTGCTGAAAAGAGCACAGTCTATCCAAGTCAGTCATTGCACAATGTGACTGTCACTGTGTACAGTGTTCTCTTGTTTCTGCTCATTTTACTCAGCATCAGTTCATATAAGCCTCTCCAGGCCTGCTCACCATTTCTTATAGCAAAATGGTATTCCATTACATTCAAATACCACAACTTGTTCAGCCATTCCTCAACTGATGGGCATCCCCTCGATTTCCATTCTTGGCCACCACAAAAAGTGCTAGCAGATAACTTTTTAAGGAAGGCCAACAAAGGCTGAAATTAATAACAGCAATAGCCCTTAAATAGCACTTTAAAGTTGGCAAAGGACTTTATTTACATTATTTCATTTGATTCCCAAGAATGATTTATATTTGTGGAAAATAAAAAAAAAACAACACTATCCATTATATCTAAATGTATATTTAACACTGTTTAAAGAAATGTACAGCTTGACACAGTGGTGTTCTGGGTCTTGAGTCAAACAAAGAACCAGTGTTTAAGTCTTAACTCTGCTGATTCTGTGACATTGTTCAATTCATTTAACCTCTATCTCAGTTTCCTCATTTGTAAAATTTGGAGGTGGGACTATGTGACCTACCAGTTCTAAATATGTGATTTCTTGAATTTCTATATTTGACCATTTAGAATTCTCCAGGAATAGGCCCTCACTCATAAGGGCTGTAAAGTTCAACATTTAATTGAATAAGTTTTAAAAATAGAGATAAGTGGGGGTGGAGCCAAGATGGCAGAGTAGAAAGACACAAATATACTAGCTCTTCCCCCACAGCCCATAAAATACCTGTAAAGAAAGACTCTCAACAAATTCTAGAGCAGCAGAAGCCCCAGAACACCAGAGTGGAGGAGATTTCCAGCCCAGGGAGACCCGAAAGGCCGACGGGAAACATCTGTCACACGGGACACAGAGCAGAGCCCAGCCCAGCTTTGGTCACGTGGCGTGGCTCTGGGAGGAGGACGAGAGCAGGCCTCAAGGACGGAATCCCAAGTCGCAGTAGCAGCAGTTCGCAGATCCCTCAAACCACAGGCGCCAAAGGTCAGTGACAGGGTTTTATTCAGCTGGCCAAGAAGGGAGAAGGGCCTTCCCATAGCTCCAGCCTCAGGCAGCACATCAGGCAGGGGGCAACAACTTCCACAGCAGCCCACATCCGTTGTTGGATTGTAAAACCCCTGAGGGCACTGAGCAGCTAACTCTTTCCTCAGCCCTGTGTAGAGGCTTTGTCCCCATCTAATACTCCTAGGGGATTTGAGCAGCTGATCTTTATCTCACACTGAATGGTGGCCCTGCCCCTGCAGCTTATCTGAATATTAGCCCCCAGTGCTGTCTTGGTGGAACTGGAGGTGAGGTGGTTGTGAAGAGGAAACTCTATTACTCAGATTCTGGGCACAAAAATTTCTACTTGCTCCCAGACCAGTGTACATACTTGATTGCACCACCTTGGAGGAACTGAGATCTTACAGACCCCCGGAGTATACCCCACTTTTGACAAAGGACCCAAAAATCAAGTAACTGGTTGGGAAAATGCCCCCAAAAGGGGGAAAATATAAGACTACAGAAGGTTGCTTTCTTGGTGAACAGATATATTCTCCCATCCTTTCGGATGAGGAAGAACAATGCTTACCATCAGGGAAAGACATAAAAGTCAAGGCTTCTGTATCCCAAACATTCAAAATAAATATTCAATGGTCTCAGGCCATGGAAGATCTCAAAAAGGATTTTGTAAATCAAGTAAGAGAGGTGGAAGAAAAATTGGGAAGAGAAATGAGAGAAATGCAAGAAAATCATAAAAAGCAGGTCAACAACTTGCTAAAGGAGATCCAAAAAAATGCTGAAGAAAATAACACCTTTAAAAATAGGCAAAAGAGATTCAAAAAGCCAGTGAGGAGAAGAATGCTTTAAAAAGCAGAATGAGCCAAATGGAAAAGAAACTTCAAAGCTCACTGAAGAAAATAGTTCTTTAAAAGGTAGAATGGAACAGATGGAGGCTAATGACTTTATGAGAAACTAAGAAATCACAAAACAAAACCAAAAGAATGACAAAATGGAAGATAAGGTGAAATATCTCATTGGAAAAACAACTGACCTGGAAAATAGATCCAGGAGAGACAATTTAAAAATTATGGGATTACCTGAAAGCCATGATCAAAAAAAGAGCCTACACATCATCTTTCATGAAATTATCAAAGAAAACTGCCCTAATATTCTAGAACAAGGGGGCAAAATAAATATTGAAAGAATCCACCAATCACCTCCTGAAAGAGATCCAAAAGGAGAAACTCCTAGGAACATTGTGGCCAAATTCCAGAGTTCCCAGATCAAAGAGAAAATAATTGCAAGCAGCTAGAAAGAAACAATTCAAGTATTGTGGAAATACAATCAGGATAACACAAGACCTAACAGCTTCTACATTAAGGGATCAAAGGGCATGAAATATGATATTCCAGAAGTCAAAGGAACTAGGACTAAAACCAAAAATCACCTATCCAGTAAAACTGAGTATATGCATCA
>CM053769.1:664552163-664612297 GCA_028658325.1 Potorous gilbertii
AAAATCTTGTGAAAATGAATGTAAAAAGTTAAATAAATTTATTTAAAAAAAAAAAAAAAAAAAGGAAACCACTGACATGGAAATGTAGATTGGTAATGTTTCTGTAATACACAAGTTTAATTTAGATTGTTGCTGGAAGTGCATTGAGAGGCAAAGTATCACACATGGTCACACAGCTAGTATGTGTCAGAGACAAGACTTGAACCCATGGCCCTTTAACCATTACGCACTGTGTCTCTCTTTCCATATAAATACAGTTTATTAAACAATAAGGTACATATGAGTTGATCTCATATTCAGAGAGACTGATCAAATAAGAATGGCACACTAAGAATTTCTTTCAGATAATAAATCATATCAAATCATTTTAAAGGATAAATTCAATAAAGATTATAAACAAGAACATTGTAAAGCTTCACAGGATATCAAGAAGAGTTATGTCTAATGTAAATTTTTGTCACCACGTGTCAACGTCATCTGAAGTTTTTCTGTTTTTGTTTTGTAGACAGAGCATTTAAATTCATTGATTCTAGAAAATTCCTAGTGAGGAAACCCACTCTGCTCTGAAACTTTAGTCTTCAAGTACTGCCCAAGGTACTGAGAAGTTAAGTGACTTGCACAGGGTCTCACAACCAGTTTGTGTCAGAGACAGGACTTGAATCCAGGCCGTCCTAGCTCTGGAACCAGGTTTCCATCCACTCAAATGTGCTGCTTTTCCAACTAAGGTATAGTTTTCAAAATGCACCACGGCACAGGTGATCAACTGTGAAACCTCCAAACAGCTCCATAATCATCACCAAGGCCGCAATCAAATCATGTGGCTCTTGGAATAAGTAGACAGGAAATGGTTTTCAATGGAAAGACTAGATTCATAGCTGCTAGGTCTAGATTCGTGCCTCAGGTATGACACTTATTAGAGATTAATGGGCAGTTAGGTGATGCTATAGTGCATAGAGCGCCAGGCCTGGAGTCAGGAAGATTCATCGTCCTGAGTTCCAATGTGGCTTCAGTTACTTACTAGCTGTGTGATCCCAGGCAAGTCATTTAATCTTTGGATCCTACTTGGATTTTAGGCCTGCCTATATTGTTCACTGTAGTGAAAGGACAATGCTTCATGACTGACTGTACAGTTGCCTCAACAAATCTGCAACCAATAAAACATTAGAATCAAAGTCTGTGTTGGTGGAATTCATTGCAACCCAATTCTTTGCAGCATCAATGACGAAATATTCTTTCTCGCTGAAGACAATGTAACTTGGGGTGGTCCTGTTTCCTTGGTCATTAGCACTGATCTCTATTTTACCATGCTGGAAGATGACCACACAGGAATAAGTGAAATCAAGATTGATGCCAACTGAAGGTCCCTTTAGAGTGGTAGCTGACCAATGTGGAGTAAGAGAAGTTGCTGCTGTGCTGAGCCTGAGATGATGAGTTTTGAGAAGCCAGATAGACAGTGAGCCTTCAGAACATTAGCAAACCTCAGTCTATAGTAAACCCGACATATTTTATGTATGTTTATGTATATACACACATGTATATTACATGTATTACATTACATAAGTACACCAATGTACCCATTTTCTAAAGGAAAATTGTTAACTTTTTTCTGAAATTATATCTGACATTTCTATACCACTTTAAGGTTTGCAAAACTCTTTAAGCACATGATTTCATTTAAGTCCAGAGATATACTAGAACAACTTAAACCAGGTCTTGAGACCAACTGTTACATTTTTAATGTTAGCATTTATGGCCAATGCCTCAAATCAGGATTTGATTTACTGTTTGGTTGATTTTTAGACTTAAAAAAGAGATGGAGAAAATATTAATAAGGCAAACTAAACTTAGACATTTGACTTGGTGGTAGCTGTTAAAAAATGTGTGATAAGAAGCAGTTGTAAGACCTACAAAAAAAACCTGTGAGGGAGTTAAGACATTATTATTTCAGTTTTTAAAATGAGGCAATAATTTCAAGAAGGTCAAATCGTTATGACTTGATAAATCTCTCAGACAGGATGGGTTACGTCACTGGTTCCTGCTTCAAGAGACTGATGGTGGTCCTGACTCCACTTAGAAGACGAGGCATGGGGACCTTTCAGAGGGGACTGATGAGTCCAATGCAAAGTAATCAGGTAACTGAAAAGGTGAGCACCACCTAGTGGGAAAGCTGTTATTTACTAGTATGTAACTGGGCAACAAGGTTTGTTACTGAATAAGGAGAAAACACAAAGAATAAGAGCCATAGTAACTTTCACTGGAGGATGTATGTAGGTTGAACAGATTGGTCAATATGCCCTAAACTGGATTTAAAAGGGAGATCCCCACAGAGGAATGTAAGTATTCAGTACCGAAAAGATAACCAACTTTTCATCTACAGTTGTATACATACATGTATGTATATGTATATCTTCAAATGGAGGAGGGGAGGGAAAAAATAAATGCACAATCTACATAGAATGTTTAAATAAGAGACTAGCATTTGCATGTCATTCTTTTACACAAAAATTTTCAGTGGCCTCCAAGTAAAGTTGAAAATCTTTCTTAGCATTCAAAGTCTGGTTTGCTCTAACCTTTAGTCTCATATTAAATTTCCCTTCAACGTAACCACCGAACTGAAACGATGATAATATATATATATATACATGACATTATAATTCATATGTTATATATATGATAATTATGTTAATAATAATATAATAAAATAGTAACAATGACTTGCATTTGTATAGTTCCTCCCACATGCCAGGAACTGTGCTAAGCATTTTGCAATGATGTCATTCGATCCTCACAACAAACCGACAAGGCAGGTGCTTATTATCCCCATTTTACAGTTAAACAAACTGAGGAGATAGTGGTTAAGTAACCAATCCAAAGTCATGCAGCCTAGGTCTGGATTTGAACCAGGTCTTCCTGACTCCATCACCTAGTTGCCTCACTAGGACCAGGCCCCTGAATGTTATTGGGAGTCCAAAGAGTTAGGTTCTAATTCTGGCACGGCCATACACTACCTGTGTGGTTTTGGCCAAAGCATTTCCCTTCTTTGAGCCTCAGTTTCCTCCTTTTCCAAAGAAAGGGCTAAATGAGACGACCTCTAAGATCCCTCCCAGTTCTAAGTCTATGACCTTATCATTCTCCCTTTCCCTGACCATTCCTTATGTGCTCTCTCTGCTCTGTGCCTTGGCTCATGGTATTTACAACAGAATTTCTTTGTTGATGAGCCATGTTGAACTCTTCATGACCCTACTTGGGGGTCTCTTGGCAAAGATTCTGGTGTGGTTTGACATTTTCTTCTCCAGCTCATTTTACAGAGGAGGAAACTGAGGCAAACAGGATGAAGTGACTTACCTGGGGTCACGTAGCACTAAATGGCTGAAACCAGGTGAGTCTTCCTGAATCTAGGAGTGGCAATATCCCCTGTACCATCTATTAGGCCTCTGAAGTCCATCTCAAATGTTACTTTCTCTAGGAAGCTTCCTGACCCTCTGTCAGTAATGACCTTCCTCTTTGGACCTCAGACAGCATTCTGTGTGCACCTCTCCAGTGTACTTTTCAAAGAATGTTTTATATTATTGAAATCTGTGTTTAAATCTCTTATCTTCTATAGACTGTGAGTGCCAAAAGGAGATTTTATCTAAAATTCATCTCTTTCCTGGCACCTAGCACTTGGTAGTCACTAAATAAATAATTATTTGTTGGATGAATGGCAATGTGGAAAAGAACTTTTCATGTTATAAAAAAAGATTCTCCATCACCTGAAAGTAGTATGCAGCACATTGAACCAATTACTATTTATGAACAGTAAAAGTCCATTTAGACTTCAAGGCTAATGAGTTATTCATTTTCAGTTAGAGCTGTGGTATAGCCAATAGACTGAAAAGTGAGATGCTCCATTTGCTTTGGAGTCTATAGTTCTGAAAGTGTATCATGAAGAGTTTAGAGTAGAAATTTCAGCAAGCGGCAATTATTAACAAAAAAGAAAAGAAAAGATGACAAACTGATTCGTGAGTGATGGCAGCTGAATTTCAGAACACTGTTCATTTGGTTGGATCCCATGCATGCGAAAACGTTCAGAATTTCAGAATTGAAATGTCCCATATGGGTATTGTGAAATTTGCATTTCGAAGGATCAGCAGCACTATGGTGCTAGGAGGAGCCTCTGAAAGGACCCCATGCTCAAATCTTCATTTTACAGATGGGGCAATTGAGACTGGAAAATATGAACAAATGTTACTGCTGATGCTGATATTGTAAATAGATTTTAAAACCTATCACATTTTGCACTCTCATCCTTAAAGAATAATCTTTGTCAAGTTTTCCATTCAAATAAGCTGCTAAGAATTCTTTCTTATTTTTTAACCATGCATTACCTTGCCATTTCCGCCAAGTACCGGGCTCCCAGCCACTTGTCCATCAGTTTGTAAACATCCACAGCCCTTCCTAGAAGTTCCTCCATATGAGCAAGGGCCTTTGCCTTGATTAGCTCAAGCCGGAATTGGGTTGCTTGTGCTGCATTTAAAAAGTGAGGTCAGGGAGGGGTGGTTTTGAATAATATGTACACATATTTTCAAGTGAATGAAAATCATTTGAAACAAAGAATTCCCTGTCAAACAGTGAGGATTTGAACACACAGCCCTGTGTCCTCGTAAGCAAGAAGTACTCTCCTAACTTCTGAACCACTTTGGTTTATTTAATTGAGAAGCAAAGTATAGAAAGATATTTGCATTAAAATCAGCATTGGTTTTCATTCTTTTCTGGCTTACATGACATGCTCAGCCTCTCTAGTCAGTTCTGAAGTGAGAAGGCAAAAATGGAAATACCACATGTGCGCAGGAGACATCTCTTCTAATCATGACTAAGAAATAAGAACTATCCTGATGGTTGCACTATTTTAAATTCACAGGGAGGCAACTGGGTAAGTTCTTGTGACTTTGTGCCCCTGAGAGGTTTTCTGGAACCCAAAGGTTCACTAAGGAAACTGTAGCAGCCTTGTGGATGATGCAGTCCTACAGGCTTTAAAGGTCAGAGGGGCACATGACCCATGGGTAGGATGCAGAGAGCCATAGCAATCATTCAGGATAAGACTGGGCAGTAAAATGGCAGCATGGAACCCGACTTCAACCATTTCTCTACTCCTCCTACTTTGAACTTTGTGGTAGGCATTGGGAAGAAGTCAGGAAGTACCAAGAGTACTAGCTGGGCCAGGACTCTCCCTTCCCCTGCCCTAATCCTGCACTTTGATGACCTCAGTCTCTAACCACCGGCTCTAATGATTTGTAAAAGACCATGGTATTCCGGCTCTATTTTCTGATCTCTGTGAAATCCTTCTTTTTCATTTGGTTCCCAGAATTTTAAGATCAAAGAGGCAAACTGTTAACCAGCTTTAGGAAGGAAAGTACCTAACAATTTTCCCTCAGCCCTGCCCCAGGGGCCGTTTCTCCTTTCTTCCTGGTCTTCAAAGAGGGAAATTTTACAATTTTAACTCCTAAGAACTAAATTTCTGTGTCTAAGAATCCTCCATTAGGAATTTTTTCCATCTTAGTTGCAGATCTAAATCATTCCCATTGTCATTCACCCCATTTCTTTAAACCTCCCTTCAGTCTCCTTCTCTGGCTGGTGAATCTCAGCACCTGTTCCACAGCCTGACTCTCCCTTTCTAATACATCTACATCCTCCTCTGAGGTTAGAGCAAGACTGTGACACCAAATTCAATTCAAAATCCAATTTAGGGAAAACATCAGACAAATCAAAAGGACATGTGGAGCCTGAGTTTGTCACCTGGAAATATGAAATACCAATGGAATGGCCAACAAATGTTACTGCCAGTACTCATATTGTCAATGGATTTGAAGATCTACCACATTTTACACTTTTCAACCTTAAAAAAAGAATCTTTGTCATTTTTTTTCAATTCAAGTAAGTCACTAAGAATTCTCATTTTTTTTTAGCGATGCATTGTTTTGCCTGAATAGACAGAACAAGCATGGCATTGAATTGTTCACTTTGCAATCTATTTGTTTTGTTGTAGTGTTGACACAGATTAACCAACCCTCTTTAGGATCCCTCTATGATTTGTCAGTTTAGTGAGTATTTATTTGTTTTTCTATGAAAATGATGTGGTTGTTACATACCTTCACATTGAAGGGCTGCAAGATGTTCATCCTTTACTTTAATTTTCAGTTCTTTCTTCTTTTCCAGCTCTTCCAGTTCCTCTGGTGTTAGAACCACAGGAGGGACTTCTGGAGATGCAGCTACAGAACAAGCAAAATGTTTTGAGTAAATTTCAGATATTTTAAATACACACACATTATATATCTACATATGTTACATGTGAACATAGTTATTAAACAATTAAATTCAATAACTATTTATTAATCAGTTCCATGTGGCCTGCAATCAGGAAGGCTCATCCTCATAAGTTCAAATCCAGCCTTAGACACTTATTAGCTGTGTGACTCTGGGTAAGTCCCTTAACCCTATTTGTCTAAGTTCCTTATCAGTAAAAATAAGATGGAGAAGGAAATGTCTAATAACTCCAGTATTTTTGCCAAAAAAACCAAAACAAAACAAATTGGGTTACAGAGAGTTGAACATGACCGAAAAATGCCTTCACCTAAAGAAGATTATGTTCTAATGGTTGTTGGGCATAGGACACCAAGATTGATTGAAGAGGGGCAGTTAGGTGGTGCAGTAGACAGAGCAGTAGACTGAGAATCAGGAAGACTCTTTTACATAAGGCCAAATCTGGCCTCAAATCTGGATGTTTTCTGAAACAGTGTGACCCTGGAAAGTGACTTAACCCTTTTTGCCTCAGTTTCATATGTAAAAATGACCTGGAGAAGCAAATGGCAAATGGTCACAAAGAGTCGGACACACCCAAAACAACTCAATAATAACAACATATACTGAGGGAGGGAGAATGCAAATGCTTGTGGGACAGCTAACCACTAGGATTTATAGATAAACAGAGACAAATACGAGACCTGACTTCAACCATTCCTATACTCCTCCCACTTTGAACTCGGTGGTAGACGTTGGGAAAAAGCCAGGATGTATCAAGAAGACTAGCTGGACCAGACTCTCCCCCTTCCCCAGCCCCTCATCCTGCCCTGCACTTCTGTGACTAATGATTTGTAAAGTGTTACGGTCGTTTTTCTCTACCCAAGTTTACATTTGTAAATAACTTGGAGATTTTATTTCATTGTATTCTCACGAGTTCTGGGGCACTATTGTCATCTTCACTTTACAGATGAGGAAGCTGACCCGCCCAGGATCACACGGCACGTGTCTCAGGCTGGATTTAAAGTTCCGGATTCCCAGACCGTACTCTGTCTACCACTCTACTTGCTGTTGTGCTACATCCCACTACTTCATTTGTCGTTCAGTTGTTTCAGTCATGTCCAACTCTTTGTGACTCCATTTTCAGATTTTATCAGCAAAGGTAAAGGAATTGTTTCTCATTTCCTCCAGCTCATTTTACAGATAAGTAAACTAAGGCAAATAGGGGTAAGTGACTTGGCTAGAATCACACAATGAGTAAATGTCTGAGGCCAGATTTGAACTTAGGAAGATGAGTCTTTCTGATTCCAGGCCCAGCATTCTATGCACTATGGCTCCACTTAGCTGTCCTGCTGCATTACTTAACTGCCTCTAACCAGGAATCAGGAAATACTTCACTTACTTCACTTACAAAGAAAGGGGAGCTGGGATCTGAGTGAATCCTAGTGGGAAGACAAGGCTTCTGAAGAGGAGAGATGAGAATGGAGCTTACAGGGAGAGCCTGTGTGAATGCGTACACGTAGGAGATAACAAGCTGAGTTTGTCCAAGAGCTCCTAACCCAGTCTAACTGGAGGCTGGAGTTCCGGGAAGGAGATAGTAAGAAATAAGACAGGGAAGGCAGGCAGGAATCAGAATGCAAGGACCCTTTGGCACAAAGCTGGAAGGAAAGCTTCTTACTGACGCTGCTGATCACAGGTACTAGTCATCTACTCATGCCTTGGGTTTTGCTTGTCTTCTTGTTTCCATTTTCCAAGAATTAGCTCCAAATGAATTTTGATTTTCTGCTAGAGGAATTAACTTCTTTCTACACCTGACTGTCCAATCCCCTTGAGAAAAGGAGCATGTATCCTTCTTGATCTGAGCTCCTGACATCTTCCATTAATTGTTCTTGGTGCAAGGCAGGTAAGCAACGATGTTGCCTTGAGGTAAGTCTTCTGATGAGTTAGGAAGCTTTATTTTTCCATTCCAAGGGAACTCCCCTGTCATGAAATCCCATTGGAAGAGATTCAGCTACACAATACTTTTCTATCTAGTCTCTAAAGGGTATAAAATATAAAAGTTCTTCTGCCCCAACGGACCTTAAATCACTCTAGGCTTTGGCATAAAGATGCCAACAACCATTCAGAGCCATACATTGGTGGCTCTCCTTTGCTCATGGCACTGTGTTTTAGGTTATAGATTCAGAGCTTGCTATGACTTCTTTTGGTACGAAGTAGGCTGCTGAATAACATTTATTTCTGCGTATCATTTCAATAAACCAGATGTCATTATAACCATAAATCCTGTGTAAGTTGTTTATTACAATCTAGGATTTAAACCTAAGCAGACTGTTAGTCTGAGATTGTCCTTTACCCTAGAGGTAATGGAGAGCCACTGAAGATTTTTGAGCAGAGGGTTGACATGTTACAACATAGTTTTAGGAAGATTTAGTCAACTGTACCTCTGGAAGATGAATTAGAGCTGAAGAAACAAATTAGGAGGCTTTCACAACAATCCAAGTGAGAAGTGTTAAGGACTTGAACTAGGGTGGTATCATCACGAGTTGAAAAAAAAAATGAGTTCAAATCCAGGACTAGACACTTATTAGCTTTGTGACCCTGGGGAGGTCACTTACTTTCCTGTGTGCCTCAGTTTCTTCATCTGTAAGATGGGGAAAATAATAGTACCTACTTCTTAGGGTTGTTGTGCGGATCAAATGAGATAAAATGCTTAAAACAAGACCCGGCACATAGTAAGTATTACCTGAATATTAACTGTTATTACTAACATTCTGAAATGGAAAAAGATAGAATGAGCATCACTGGGAGGGAATACAAGCCCAAGGTCAGTGAGAAAGACAGTAAGAGCACTTAGCCACTCCAAATGAATTTCTGTCTCTCTCAAAATCCAATCAGATTTGATGAAGGGTGCTTAAGAGGTAATTATGAGTGGGACTGTTATAATTATTGACTTTAATCTTTGGAAAATAATGGAGAACTTGAGGAAAAATTGACATCTTGAATATCAGAAGAGACTTGTTCAGAAGTGATTCATGACTGTAATATGACTCTGGAAGGAGGGGGTACCTTTTTAAAAAGAAACAGAGTAGACACAGCATGCAGGAGGAGAGGAAAGAGACAAATATTATGAGTTAAGAAGATATAGTTTCATGAAAAAAATCTCAGACCCCAGAGTTTTGTTGTTGTTGGGAGGGGTGGGGAAGAATCATGATAGCAAACATTTGGATGAAAATCAACAGGTAGAAACAGAAACTTTGATATTATCAAAATACGATAGACTATCCCGAGAGAGAGGAAATGGATGAATTATTTAATCATAAGCTTGGTGTGTAGACATTGTATATAGTAAGATTAGTAATTAGAAACCAGTTCAACAGCTGGAACACACACACACACACACACACAATTTCTCTGTCTGTATATCTTTGTCTCCTCATTCTCACTATCCCTGGAGTTCTGGGCCCAGAGTCAGGAAGATTTCATTTCAAATCCAGTCTCAGGTATTTACTAGCTAACTCACCCTGAGTAATTCACATAACTTCTGTTTGTATCAGTTTCCTCAGTTGTAAAATTGGGATATACTCATAGCACTTGCATCACAGGGTTATTGTGAGAATCAAATAAGAAAATATTTCAAAAGCAGTTGCCCACATGCCTGGCACAGAGCAGGCATTTAATAAATGCTTGTTTCCTTCAAAAGTTAAAATAATTAATACTTTTGCTTTTTCCAACTTGCTCTAATGATGATTTATTATAACCGTAAAACATGGATAGTCACACTTAAGAGGCACTTTCATTCTGTCTGATCCTCAAATGAGAGAGAGAGATACTGCATGTTTAGACAAACCTAAGGCAGCAGGCACAGAGGAGTGGTACCCCAGAGTACCAAAAGCACTTGGGTATGTGATTGCTGACACATTTATGGTACACATGACACAGGATGGACCAGGGGCAAATAGGGGAGAGGCTTCTATGGAAGATTGTAGGAGGAAGACTATGAGAAGAGAGAAGGGTTTGAACCGAATAATGAGAAGGAAATGGTGTAAGTGACTTGTAGGAATCTGGACTACTAATGTGGGGCAGAGAGGTTGGATCTGAGGAAAAGAAATTTGGCAAAACGGGAGATGAACCAAAAAAAAAAACTGAAAGAGGAAGCTCTCCATTATTGACCTAGCTTCTGCTTCCGAAGGACAACTAAGGGAGATACCGAGGGATTTAGGACATGGAAGAGGATTAATCTTTCAAGTGGAACTTGAAGAATCAGGTTCAAGAAAGTTAAGGAAAGGTAGCTGGTAAAACAAGCAAGGCAAGGAAAGTAAGAAAAAGCAGATAGAACAAAGAGAACAGTAAATGAATCGACAGAGTGGATTTCTAGGCAGGGCAAATTGGTTGTAAAAAATTTACTTTTTAAAAATTAAAAATGGACTGTAAAAAAGTTTTAATCATATGCATAGGGCTGAATTATAAACAGCCATAGTGATGTGCATCCAGCGTTAAGTTGAGGGAACTGGAAAAATGCCTCTTTGCACTCTGAATTTTTAGACAAGACAAATAATTCACGAAGGAAACAGAAGCAAGACTTCACAAGTGCACCAAAGAGGCAGAGGAGGTAAAACTTGACCTTTGTCATAACGATGGCAAATGGAAGTGTTGTAAAGAAGGGAAAATGAAAGGAAAGGGCACCTGTACAATTAGAACTTAGAAACAGATTGGAGACTCTGCCTAAAAAGATGATGGAGCTGGATACTCAAAAGAAGAAGAAGTTGCTTGTCCTAAGAATAACAGTACAGATATAGAAGTTTTCAACTGAAGAATCACCCAGTAATGGGCAGAGGAAGAAGGAAAAATTGTTGATTACTTTTACAAGGGCACCAAAGCATCTATCTGCCAACATGATTACAATAGAGATGCCTTTTGCCTTCTTGAAGATTGAATCTAAGAAATTCCCAAGATTTATCAAAGCAGATGACAACTACCTTCTTCTGGTGAGTCACATGGCCACACGTGATGCCTCTAGAAGGAGTCTAAAAATATTGTCAACCATTTGGAAGTCTTAGGTAAGACAATGAAGTTCATAGAGGCACAGACTCTGTTTAAAGCAAGAGATAATGAAAAGAAAAATTAATTTGGGCAATGAACAGATGACAAAGAGGTGCTGCCTGAGAATGAGATTTGGAGTTCCGGATCATGGCTTAGAGTATAAAAGTAAAGATAGCAAAGGGAATGTCTTCTGATACTGACCTTTAATCCATTTGAAATTAAATTCCAAAGGGTGCTCTTTCTGCTTTCCCTTGTCATACCTCATTTTATTTAGTGAGCCGATTTTGGCTGTAAAATGTTTACTACTATAAGTCCTTGTTAATTTTGTAACAGAAACTGTGTAGTGAGCGGGGTCCTAGGATTATCAGGACAACAGCAGAGTGACCCTGCTGACGTTGGGGGTGGATTCCACATCCTGAAGAGCCACTGGGGAGATGCTCGTCCTAGATTGAAGATGGAGACATCGAATCCAGTATGCCAGAGAGCTGTCGTGCTAGCAGACTATGCCATTGCTAGGCTGGTCCAGCACTTTGTATTTCATTTAAAATAATTTACTTGAATAAAGGAAAAAATAGCTCTTAAAAACAAATGAACAAACCAAAGCATCAATTATACCTAACAAAAGCTGTTAAGAACTACTTGCCAGAGTTTTTTGCAAACCTCACCAAAAGTGTTTTAGGAAGGAATGGGAGAAGGAGAAGATTGCCGATGTGTATCCTGAAATTAGGTCCGTTAGGGAGCAGACACAAAGAAGGAAGAATAGGAACTAGGACACCTGCACACTTACAAGAGATAAGGAGCCAGGGGTAAAATCCAAGAGTTTAAATATATGTGCCCAAAGTTTAGGTCACAATATAAGGGAGAAATGTGATCTCACAGATATTACTGAGCATGGTAATATGACTCCCATGACAGCTGTGGTTCTGTAAGGGTATACTTTATTCAAAAGAAGTAGAATAGATAAAAGGGGAGAAATGGGGTAAAGTTCTATACTCACATGAGGAAACTCAGGAACCAGAGGGGAAAGCATGATGGATAGCATTTGAGTAAAGGTCAAAGGAGGGGAAAACAGAAGTGATTTTGTTATTGGAGTATATTGCAGACCACTTGAACAGAAAGAGGAATAGATGAGTTTGGAAGACAGATCACAGACCCAGCATTTGTGGAGGCATGATATGGTAATGATGGAGAACTTCAGTTAACCAGACATGTGCTGGAGCTCTCTGTCAAAAGTAGATCAGCTAATTGACATGCTTTGGTGAGGATTCCATCCTTCAAAAGAGGTGGAATCTAGAAAAAAAGTTACATTAGAGGTTTGATTCACACTGACAAGGAGGAATTGGCAAATGGAGTGTACATGATGGGAATCTTGGGAATAAATAATGATGATATCCTAGAGTTTGTGATAGGAAGAAGAGAAAATCAGGGCAGGTTTGACATGCACTGCAGATTTTGAGAAAGCAGATTTCAAAGAGTTCAAAGGAAAAACAGAGAATTTCATGGAGTAAAATCCCTTGTTAGAAATCAATGCAATGGAGAGAGGAGGAGTTCAAGAACGAAATTCTGAAGACAGAAACATAAGTAATTCCAGTGAGGAGAGAAAATGGGATTTGTCTGAAAAGACCAATGTGGATATACAGAAACCACATCAACCAACTTAGCTTTTTATAAAGAAATGTATGAAAGATGTAAGCAAGGCTGAAGAACAGAGAGCTGAACATAAATAAAAGTATAGAACATTTCTATAAAAATAGTGTGAGAAATGCTAAAACTCAGAATGAGCTGAGGCTGGTAAGAGAAGTGAAGGCCAACACTAAAGGTTTTTTTTAAAAAGCTATATTGTAGAAAAAAAGGAGGCTCAAAGAAGGAATATGACCTTTTCTGTTGAATTCACACACACACATATTTTCTCATGGTGGGCAGAAGAAGCAATACAAGGACACACTCAAGTCTCTCTTAAGAATGCTAGAACTGACTGTGTGACATGGGAGACACTGGCACAAGACAGCTCAGCATGGCATGTCCACATCAGAGAAGGTGCTGTGCTCTAGGAGCAAAACAGAATTGAAACAGAACAAAGGAAATGCAAGATGGGCAGATTTAGAGAATCCAAATCAAATATTCTCACGGACTATTTGTGCCTGACCTAGGTTAGAGCATTCTGGGCTCATATAGGTCTGATCAGCCACAATCAGACACACTGAAACGACTCAGCATAAAGATGTCCTCTTTGAGAATGAAGGAAAACAACCAACCAAATTTTGTGTGTGTGTGTGTGTGTGTGTGTGTGTGTGTGTGTGTACACACACATATGTAAATGAACATATGTATATTTACACACATATACACATATGATTTTCTTTACTCTGCAAAAGAGAATGATTTTCACATTTGAAGTAACAACAAAACTAACAGGAAGTTAACGTTCAAAAGGAAGCAAGGAGATGGTAAGATGGTAACTGTTTGCTCTAGCTAAATTAAGGTCACCTGACCTAGATGAACTACATTCTTGCATCCTGAAAGAATGGGCAGATATAATTACTGAGCTGCTATCGGTGATATGGACAAAGGAGAGATGTCACAAGAATAGAGAAGGGCAAATGTCCTTTTGTAAAAAAGGTTAAGAGAACAGAATCTATAAACCAGTGATCTTGACTTTAATTCTTGGGAAAATTACTGGATGAATCATTAAAGAGATGGTTGGTAAGCATCTAGAAAGAGAAATGGTGATATCAAATTGTGGCTTCATCAAGACTAGATCCTGCCATTTCCTTTTTTGGCAGGATTACTAAACTAGCAGATGAGTAGAATGCTGTGGGATATAGCTCACCTAGATAGGTTATCCTATCCAGTCTAGATAGGTTATAGCATTAGGCTGAATCTAATAAGATTAAATGCAATGGGGATAAATATAAGGTCTTGCACTTGGTTATCACAAAATCAACTTCACAAAGTATAGGATTGGAGCTGAGGAATGCATATATTGACAGAAGTTGCTCTGAAATAGATCCAGGAGTTTTGGTGAGCTGTAAACTCAACAGGAGTCAACACTGTGATGCCACAATCCAAAAACTAATGTGATCTTAGGTTGCATTAAAAAGGGCACAGTTTCCAGGAAAAGGAAGGTGATAGTGTCACACTATGCCCACATTAGATTTCATCTGGAGAATTATGTTCAGTACTGGCCATCACGGTTTTGAAGTGATGTTGATAAGCTGGAAAATTTTCAGAAGAGAACAACCAAGAGGGGGAAGAGACTTGAATCTCTTTTATATGAGAACTGGTCAAAAGAACTGATAAAGAGAAGACTTGGGGGCACAACTGCTATCTACAAATATTTTAAGGACTGTCATGTGAAGGAGAAATCATACTTGCTGCATCTGACTCCAGAGGGCAGAATCAGGAATAGAGCAGAAGTTTCAATGAGGAAACTGAAGCTTGATGTTGTAAGGAGAGCTATCCAAAAGTGAATTTGTCAAGGGGTGCTCGTTCTCTCTTCTTCGAGGGCTGCAAGCAGACTCTAGATAACCACTTGTTAGTTAGGCATGTGGCAGTGGAATTCCTTTCATGTACGAGTTTGACTAGATGGCTGCTGAGATCCTTTCTAGCCTTTGAGGTCTGTGGTTCTGATTATATATTGGTGAATGAAGGAATGAATGAATGAAGCATGTGTGAAGTGCTTACTATGTGCAAAGTAAAATATAAATCAAAGAATTTAACTTTAATTCCTTGCAAAAGGAGAAAAGTTAGTAAAAATCTAGCCAAGGGAGAGGTGATCACAATGAGATAGCAAGACTATTTATTTTAAAAAAATGTGATGCCAGATTCTAATAATTTCCTTTTTTGACAGGGTTTGACAGCTGTGTATTTTGCCTGGATTTTTAGCAAAACATTTGTCAATGTCTCTCATATATTTGCTATAACTTATGAATAAGATAGAAGGTGAGACAGAAAGTAGTATTGCTTAATGGAGTCAGAATGGTTGGAATTGCTGGAACTGAAGAATGGAAGTTAATGATTCTCTGTGAACTTGGATGGAGGGCTCTGTTGGAGTTCCCCAGAGATAGCTCTGTTCAACCCATTCTCATCAAAGTCTTTTAGGCATAGGTGGGAAGCTCATAATATTTTCAGACAAAATGCTAGGAGGGATAGCTAAGATGATGGGTGACAGAATTTAGGGTCTACAATTTTTGTAACCATTTGATGGAATAAAATCTAACAAAAATAAAACTTGATAAGGATCATTGTAATGTTATACACTTAGATAGTCAAACACTTCCTATGTTACAGGTACTGTGCCAAGCACTGGGAATATAAATACAAGGAAAATAAAGACAGTTCTCGCCCTCAATAAAATCAAATTCACATAAAGGAATGTAACATGTAAAAAAATTCTGAAAGCAGAAGTTGGAGGGAGGTGGGGTAGGGAGAGAGACAGAGAGTTCCCTTGGGAGGGCACGGTGGAGGATGAAGTCTGGAGATTTTGGAATAGAGTTTAAAGAAGAATGAAGGAACAGCCATGGCTGGCCTGGACAATTTCCTTAAAATGGAGACTCTGAGATGAATTAGAAGGGGTTTTATGGGCAGAACAAGCTTCTGGGGTGAGAAGGCTATTGGGGAAGAAAGAAGAAAAGGTCTCAAGACTAAGAAACAGAACCTGGAAAGAAATGAAAGAATGGTTTAAAAAAACCCAAAAGAATAGACAAGGCGCAGCTAGATGGCACTTAATTTTGACAAGATCTGGGGGTTTTAATAAACTTGAAGCTCAACAAGTCAACAATGTGACATGGCAGCCAAAAAAATCTAACGCAGTTTTAAGATGCATTAAGTGAGGTGCCATGTTCAGGACATATAGTCAAGTTATATACTCTGCCCTGAACATGTCAACCTGAAGCATTATTTTTAACTCTGGTCATCACATTATAGTAATGTTAGCCTAGCTAACAAGACGTTGGAGTTAACACGATAGCTATCTTCAGGTTAATCATATGGAACAGTAGTTGGTTGGTCTCTTACTGCTTGGCTTCATTGGACAATATAGGAGTAATAAGTAAAAGCTGCAAGACAGATTTGAACTTGATATAAAGACATACTGACAATTGGAGGTATCCAAAAGTGGATTGGGTGAGGACTTTAAGAAAAGGCTGGATGACGACTTGTCAGGCATGTTTCTAGGGATAGTTTGGGTTACATAGCCTCAGAGATCCTTTAAGCTCTGAGAGTCCATTATTTTGTGATTGAAGATAGATTACTGACTGATTAACATTGGGCTCAACTATCCTTAAAAGCTATGTGACTATGCTTAATTAATTTCTGCTTCACTTTCCTCATCTGTGTGCTTGTTCAACTTTCCAGAATTGTTGCAAGGAAAGTATAAATTTCAAAATGCTAAATAAAAGTAACCTATTCTATACATCATTTAAGCTATGGGTATTTCCACTCATCGTACAGATTACAATGTGTGCAGGTCTTTTAACTCACATCCATAACCTCCTATAAATTCTGATCATCCAATGTAATACGAGAAACTTTCCTTGGGGGGTTGACAGCACATGGCTCTAATTCTGATTCCTCTTTCTACCCATATGAACAATACCAGGAAAAGACTAAAGAAGATAGATTTTTTTTTTCTATAATACAAAATACCTTTCTTCTTCTTTTCTGGCTTCTTTGCATGTCTGCCGCCTTTACCACCTTGCTGAGGAGATTTTTCTTTGTCTTCATCTGGCATATTTTCTTTCTCATCTTCCAAGTTTTTCAAATGTATTTCAGCATTTACCTAGAAATAACATTATTTTATGGTAACCTTAATTTTTGTAAAATATAATTTCTCTTTGGGTTTAGATTCTCTGATTTTCTGTTAAACTGATGGGTGAGGAAGGAAGAGGGCAGCTATGAGCCTCTGTACCAAAGAGGACATGCTGCTGGGGCAGGGCACCTATGGCCAGAGTTTTTAAGCAGGAGACATATGTCAACCTGGCTAATATATACGTGAAACTGACTTTCTGCAATGGAATTATCCAAAGTAGATTGTCTTTACGTGGAGGCAACAGAAAGTGTACAAGACTCTTTCAGGAAGAAGGCTAAACAATAGCTCAATTTACTGATTATTTTCAAGTAAAACTTACCTACAAATGCATATACTTCTCTCTCCTATATCTTTTTCTTCTTTTTGCGTCACCTCCATTTTCCTACATTTTTCATATCCATCTTTTCTTACAGTGCAGTGATATTCCATCACATTGGTGTGCCACAGTTTGGTCAGCTATTTCTTAATCAAGGGAGGTACTCCCTCTCTCCCATCCCTCCAATTCTCAGGTACTGCTGCTCTACCTAGTAGACTTTTCTTTTTATCTGTGCCTTCCTTAGGCTATGATTAGAAGTGACGTCTCTGAGTCAAAGGGGGTTGACATTTTAAAGCATAATTCTAAATTACTTTCCTGAACGGCTGGCCCAGTTTACAGCTCCGCTGATGTATTACTACGACCACCTTCCTACAGTCTAGCCAAAATCAACTAGATCCATCTTTTGCCATCTTTTCCAGTTTGCTGGGAGATGGAACCTCAAAGTGGTTTTAATTTACATGTTATGATCATTTGTGATCGATAGCATTTTAAACAGCTACTAATAAGTTATAGTTGTTCTTTTTAAGAACGGTTTGCAAAGCATATAATTTGAAAAATGCTGTTCTGGACCACTATAGTGAAACCATATTGATAACAGGACCAAGCCATCTTTTATATTACTTCCATGTGGAAACTGATTTCAAATTCAATTCTAGAAAAAAAGAGAGAGAAAGATCATCTGAGGTTAAACTCTTCCTTCTCTGGACTTCTATTATAGTTATAGTTAGTGCCACACAGTTTGGCACTTAATTATTCCTTAATCAGTCCTGCCTCTCCCAAAGGTTGTAAGCTCTCTGTGATGAGAAGCTCTGATATCAAATGCTTGGGATAGATGCTCAGCGAATATGTGCTGATATATTGATTCTTTATGTTGTGCAGCGTTCATCTGATGTCCTCAGCAGAGCAAGGAACTGAGCGGATCTTCGAGTCTCTTTCTTATGGGTCCCTTTGGGCAACCTCATGAACTGTGGATCCTCTCTCAAAATAATGACTTTAAATGCATAAAATAAAGTAGATTTACAAAGGAAACCAATGATATTGAAATATAGCAATGTATATACACGTACATATTTGTATTTACATATTATGTATATATATATATATATATATATATATATATATATATATATATATATATATATATATATATATATAGTTATTAAGCAAGTTCACAGACTCAAGGTTAAGAACGTGACTTCGGTAACATCTCTGTTATAAATGTGTTTTAACTTCAAAACTGTACTTTATAATTCTTGGTAAACTGGAGGTGGCTGGTGCGCTTCCTACAAAACGCAGGCAACCCACTGCCCAACTCGCTATCCAAAAGCGTGGCAAGCTCGCAATTTTGTCTTAAACATGATGATGATGGCGGTAACGATTATATCAACATCACTTTCCTGGGCTATTTGCCTCAAGGTCTCTGGGTCCCTTTGAAATGAAAATGAAAAGGCAGTATCTTTGATTACCTAGCTAGTAAGATGGGTAAGGACTTTGTAAGAAGGTAGTTGGATGGGTGACACTTAAATCTAATTTGTTTCCTTGAAATAATTTTGTACTGGCTAATTAGAAGAATGTTTTGCTAAAATTAAAACAACACACAACAACTACTGGCTGAAACTGCTGGAAGGAAAATGCCATGTGTTGAGCTGTGATTGCTGTTCTCTTCTGGGTTTGTTTCGATCTGCTCTGCCACCACAGTCCCCTTCTACAGTTAGGGCTTTTTTTCTTCTCATTTTTCAGTCTACTTAGTGACTTTTGAAGCTGAGCTTGGCTCCTTGGACACAATGGGGCACTGTCCCAAGCCTCCTGAGGTGGGGGCGGGGTGGGCAGTGGTAAGGTGATAGGGAGGAATAAGAAGAAGGTGGCAAGGGGTCATAGGGAGGTGGCAGGGCCCGGGTGTAAAGGGGGGTGGCAGGGGTTTGAGAGGGAGGGGAAGTGACAAGGGCAGGGGGGAAGGGGGAGGTGGCAGGGACAGGGACTGGGGTGAAGGGTAGGTGACCAGGGCAAGGGCTGGGTTGCAGGGGTAGGGGTAAAGGGGGTGGCAGGGTGCTGAGGAGGGGAAGTGGCAAGGGAAGGGGGAAGTGGCAGGGTGTTGAGGGAGCAGGGAGGTGGCAGGGGGCTGGAGGGGAGGTGGCAGGGGGGAAGGGGGAGGTGGCAGGGGGTTGAGGGGGAGGGGAGGTGGCAGGGGCAGTGGGGAAAAGGGAGGTGGCAGGGACAGGGGCTGGGGTGAAGAGTAGGTGGCCAGGGCAAGGGTGGGACAGGGGCTGGGGGAAAGGGGGAGGTTGGGCAGGGAGGAGAGGTGGCATGGGCAAGAGTGGAGGGTGGCAGGATCAGGGGGGAAAGGGAAGGTTGAAGTAGGCAGAGGAAGGGAGGGGGAGGTGGCTGGGAGTTGGGGGAAGGGGAAGGTGGTGGTGGGGTAGACAGAGATGAGGTAAGATCTTTAGACATCTGGCTGAGCTCCCTTTTCACCCAAATGAGACAGACCTTTCCTGCAGTGCTTCTAATTATCCAGGGCTAGAAAATTGTTTCACCCCATCCTTTTGTGGGTTCTGTTGCTCCAGAATTCGTTTTGAGGTGTGATTTAAAGTTGTTTCCAGGGAAATTGGGGAGAGAGGCAGCTTCCTGCCTTCTCTCTGCCATCTTGGCTCCACCTCCCCAAGTGTTGAATTGTCATGACTTGAGCAGCACTGATTCTAAGAGGTCCTGTTTTCCCTGTACCAAGTAACTAAAATTAAGTTAATTTTTTTTGGAGCCAGAAATCTCTTTTAACTACCTCTAGGGGTCAATACTTCCACTGGCTCCCCTTTAAAATCAAATGAGTTAGTGAACTGACTTCCCACAAGTCTTAGTGCTAATACACAAAGCCAAGTCTTCTGTCCAAAATCCCACTGTTTTTTTCCACCTACAGCATATGATGATCTTGTCATTGAACATTCCCTTCTGTCATCCCCAGCATGATTCTAATGGTGATCATGATGAAAAGAGTAATAAAAAAAACCCATGAGAAATCTGTTATAATCAATTTAGACGAATAGTTTTCAACTTGTGGTAGATTCACATATTTTTCCTCCTCAGATTTAATACGACTAATAGAATCCAATGGACATATCCTTATGATTTAATTCACCTATAAGAAATAATTCATGAAATTAGGCAAGAAGCTCTGCATCACAGGAGGAATGATAAAGGAAAGGAAAGTCCCTCCCTCTCTGCTTTCTGCATCCTTTTTCTTAATGTCATCCAGCACTGGTTGGATGACACCCCCATTGGTGCGGGCAGTGGGTTTAAGTGTTGGGCATACAATGAGGTTGAAGATATATTCCCAGACCTTAAAGAATTTAATGCCTAATTGGCAAGCAAAAAAAATCCTACAAAGTAAAAGATGCCAAGTGTCAAGTGAATGTCAAAGTGAAAATATGACAAGGAAATCCAGAGAAGGAAGTCACAGAGAACCGGAGTGGTTGGAGCAGATTTCTGGAAGAAACTTGGTTCCATCTGAAGGGAGGGTAGGATTTTGAGGAGTTGAGAGGGGGTCAATTGAGTCCAAGAAGGGAGAACTGGGATAGGCAGGACAGAGGTGGTGATACCCTTCACGAGTTTGGGGAGCAATAAAATATTTGTTTTTGTTTGGCAAGAGCTGAAGATTTGGGTATGGGAGCAGTTGGAGCCAAAGATGAAGAAGAAGTTAAAGGTCAGATTGCTGAAGACCTGGTGAGGGGAACCTGGGAGATGTGTGTCAAGCATGGGATAGCAATGAACAATGAGGCCTTATAATCTTGAAGACCTGGTTTCAAAACCTGTCTCAGGCACTTATAAGCTGTGTGACCCTGGATAAATGATTTAATCTTTCTCCATCTCAGTTTCCTCATCTGTGAAATGGAAATAATAGCACCTATTAGACAGGGTTGTTTTGAGGATAAAATATTAAAATAATGAAGTACTTTCTTCTTTCTCTCCTCCCTCCACATACACACAGGCACACACACATATGAAAAAAAAAATATATATATATATATATACAGACAAGTGAGGAGGCCATTTCTTTGGGGCCTCAAGTGGAAGGCATTGATTGCCAGGTTAAGAGGTTGGGACCTTACCTTGTAGGCAAAAGGGAGCTATGGACGCTTATTCTCACCCTACCTAACAGAACCATGCAAAAAGATCCCTGGGGGTTCTTTTCTAGGAAGAGGGAACATCAGCTGGGGAGAAATGTCATCTAGTGTTCCTTAATCTAGGTCACAGGTGCCCACCTATCCCTTCCCCCAGCCCCTATTTCCTTCTCCCTCCTTGCTTTCCCCAGTTCATTTTGGAAAGCTAGTTCTCTGAGAGCAAAGAGCCTTGAAAAACCTTTCCTACTTTGCACATGTGTTCTAAGGGATTCTCAATAAAAATAAAGGGCATAGAACTTACCATGTGATTTATGGCTGAATTCGCACTCTGCCACACGTTCACAACCATCTTTTCATCAGCTTCATATTTGAGCTCGACGGCTTCTATGCAGTAATCAGTCCTGCCTCTTTTCAGGGATACTTTACTTTTGGGCTTGTTTATTATTCCATCAGGAGAGGGAACTCTCCGGGGAACTACAGGGATTCTTAGTCAATAGAAAAGAAGATTGCTTAGTTGTAATTCTAAACTTCCATTTTCATGACTTTAGCTACCTTACTTTAATTTGTTTTCTCTTTTGAATCTGAGTTTCCCTATTTCACCCACACTAAACGTACAGATGCTACTCACAGGCTGACTCCAATACTGCTCAGTTTTGACATGTTCCATTTTTCTTACTTGAACTGGTTCACCCCTCCTTAGGTCTCCTGCTGGTCTTCCACTCTGAGGGTTTGCTGTATTGGAATCTGGACTAAGTGTGAGCACCTAATTGATTGGCTTTATCCCTGATGTAGCTTAGAATACCTAAACTTAGGGAATGCTCCATTCTCAGCTTCTTCAGCAGCTGAGAATTAAAAAAACAAAAACATCCTAGGAGAAGAATTCTTAAAGTGGCAAGACATTCACAAAAGGCTAGAGATACATTTTCTAGGTTACTCCCATTAATGCCAGTAAACAAAATTAACCTAATTAATATTTCCAAGAAGTAATAGGAATTTTTATCTAGCAATGGCTTCTGTGAGGAAAAACCATGCAGTTTGGAAATTTTATCAGTATAGACAGACATTCCCTCATCAGGAGCCAATCAGACTTGTTTAGAAGCTGGGTCAATGTATCACTGAATGTACTAGGACATTTTGTCAGGTTGTGAGAGAGGAGGAAACAGTGAAGCTTAGAGAGAGGCTTTGTATATGGAAGGCAATATACAAAGAAAAGAATTGGGTATAAATCTAACCATGAAAAGAAAACAAATTAAGAAAAGTAAAATGTAGGTTTTGGATAATGTTCAATCTATCCACCCTGTTTACAATCCAGAGGGCCAAATATATCAAGTCAACTGTTGACTATTGCTTCAATTCAACATAGAATTACTGAATCATTTCAGTGGTGATGGAGGTGAGTGATAATGCCAGCAAATTAAAATTAATTAAAATAATGTATAATAAACTAATAACTTTTCTTTCAAAGATGTTTTCGTACTTAGATTTGTCTAGTGGAAAAGATTACTGGACTGAAAATTGGGAGACCCAGATTCAACACTGGTTCTGCTACTAACTAGTTCTGAGGACATGTGCAAATGATTTTACCTCTTTGGGTCTAAGCGTCCTCAGCTATAAAATAAGAAGATAGGGAAAATGATATCTAAATTCCCTTCTAACCCTGTAATTTTGTGGCTATGAATATAGAGCATGATAGAGGTTGATACTGAATGTCTTTTCATTCATTCTTTCATATGGGTTTCTCTGTTAATTTGAGAAGTAACAACATATGAAACCAAATCATGAAGCCATCATGTAATGCTGTGACTCAAGGGAAGATGAAGAACTCTCCAGTGGTCTCGTTCTGCCTGTCTAGTCAGAAATGATCATGGATTGTGTCATTTTGTTTTGTTTCTTTTTATGCTGATAAATGAGTGTCTAACAGCCGGCCTCTGGATGAGTGTAGTAGCTCACATCACTGTGGGAGTTTCTATAACTGTTCAGAGAGGAAGCTGAACTAAAGAGTGTCTCTACAACGAGTCTCTGCCTTCTACCAGCCCTCCTTCCTCTCCCTCAGTCCATCTCCCATTGGCCAGCCTTCGCCCTGCCCGTGCCCATGCCCATGCCCATGCCCATGCTCTGCCTCCTGGCTTCCCAGCTTCCCCTAGCTTCCGCTTCAGCCTCACCTTCCGCACAAGACCTCCTCTGGTCCCTGCTGTTGCTAGGGCCTTCCCTTAGAGATGACCTCTCATTTGTACTGTCAATCTCTTATCTGGACATGATTGCTCTCATGTCGTCTCTCCCCATGAGAATGTAAGCTACCTGAAGGGAGTGACCGCTTTTGCTTTTCTTTGTGTCCGCCACCCTCAGCAGAGTGCCTGACACTCAGAGAATGCCCGTTGGCTGACTACTGCCTCTACGGCTACGCAAGCTCATCAATGATTACTTTTGGTGTAGTATTATTTCCCCTTCTTCCTCTTCTTCCTCTAGCTGAGTAACTCTGAAAAAAGAGACATGAGGCAGGACATTTTGTGTTTCTTCTTTTCCTCCTCTAAATCATGGGAATTATATATAATTTTGAGGCTATCCTTTGACAGATTAAAAATTAATACCCAAAGTTAACATACTACTTCTAAACATAATTTAATCTTCCTTTCCTCTCACTTAATTCCCATGGTTTAATATTTTCTCCTGATCATCTTAATGATTTTCACATTTCAATCTGTTATTTATAAATAATAACTAATAGAATACACGTATAATATAATTAACATATTATATAATAACACTAATATTATGTTATATAATAAAACTGCAGTAATTCTATGGTATTTATATGGTAATTTAATGACTTTTGAAGAATTTTACATAAATTATCTCATTTGATCCCCCCAACCCTGTGAAATAAGTGGTATTATTCTCCCCACTTTGCCAAAAGGGAAACTGAGGCCAAGAGATGTTAAATGATCTGCCCCTTGATCACTTGGTTTATTGGTACCATTTGAGGCAGGATTGGAATCTAAGTTTTCCTGGCTGCTGAGTCCTGTGCTCTATATACTTATTGCCTCTTGAAATTTCTTTGATAATCATTTTCCTCAGTGTTTTGGGGTCTTTTCATGCCTTCCTTTGGGGGGAAGTGAAAGAGGCTGGCCTATAAAAGCCAAGTACTTAGAAGCTGGTTTGCATTTTTTTTTAGTTTGAATATCGTTCCCTCTTCACGTATAACATTTGTTTACTAGAGCCAGTGAGGTTGTTAGAGGTCTAATAGAGCCCATCCAACAGCATCAAGATTGGGAGAATCAATACCTACTGTTGTTCACACAGGTAATAATTTATAAAAGGAATCTCAGTGTAATGTAAAATTACCCAGTTTAAAAAGCTACATTAAAACACCATAATCTTACTTGGAATACATTTGAGGCACATCGTCGTCATCAAGATTTACCAGTGGGACTCGAGTGCCTCCACGTCTAGTGATTTCCATGGGGATTTTGCCTTCTATTCCCCTATAGTAATCTTGAAGAAGTCTTTTCGTGTCTTGGAAACGATTAATTTCCACCTTCAAAAACAAACATGAAGGTTAACATATTAAGAAAGAATGAAACAGCTACTTTCTTTTTATCCCTATCACCATATAAATTGTGACAAGTATTTTCTAGAAGTCAGGAAATAATGTGTATCTAACTTAGAGGGAATAATCAACCAACTTTGCACCCTCTGGCCCTGATGTAATATATTTCCTTCTCTAAAAACAAAAGAACATTTCTGCTAAGTTTTTGAAATTAAATAAAAAGAGAAATATTTGTAATATGTGGAGCTGTCTAGCATTTCTAATATTTTGGGGTCTTCCTAGTTCTCTCAATCAACATTCATTTAATACCATATTAGGCATTGATTTACACATCCCTAAATACTGATCATGAGAACTCAGGATGTCAAGCGACTGGCAGAGTAGCTTCTTTTATGAAGCAACACCCCTGCATTCACTGACCACAGACAGCTTAAGAGCCAGATATGGAATGTTGGTTATTGTATTCATGAATAACCATCAACAGGATTGAGTACAGACCAGACCTAAGTTGGAACTGTTGGGCAGAATCTCATGATTAAAAGACACTGTAACTACATCTGCAGGTGACTTGGAGTTTATATTCTTTGTCTATGGTAATGAATATAAAGTGTTTTGCATCCTTTAAATTGCTATATGAATGTCAGTGAGGCTAATGACTTCACTAGTTTAACACAAAACTGTCTCCCATGTTTTTTAGGGAGAAAGACTCATTCTTTATATGTACTAGGAATCTCTGGTCTTTGGTATCTGGTCCTATATTAGCACAGTCACTGGCCAATCAGCATATCCATGATGAGTCTTGGCTGATAGACATGTTGGATTCAGAAATCTCTTTGATTGTATTGAGAACAGATTCAAGCAGAATGGGGAAATAGACCTAGAAAGTACTTTGGGAAATCCAATCAAGTACGTCAATATCTAATATAGATCTATAGTTATATCATCTATCTCCCCTTCATCTAATAAAGTATTTCTCTATCTGTCTCTCTCTCTCTGTCTTTCTCTCTCTTCTTCCCTCCCCCTCTATATAGATGTAATGATAGATAAATGGATAGACTGATTGACAGATAGGTAAGTAGATAAATGTATTTTGGTAGAGCCCTCAAGAAGCACACATTCTTGTTGGAGAGAGAGGACATATACATATAAAAGATAACCAAAAGTTCGCCATTCCACATACTCCCCTTGAGCTTAAGCAGTATGTTATGATAGGTAGAAAAATACCTTTACCACTGGCATAACATTCATGCTGTGGATTACTCAGAAAGAGACATCAGCAAATTTATCTCGAGAAAAGTCGATGGCATGTGGAGTAGAATCACTACAGGATCAGCTACAACTTCAGCTGCTAACTTGTCCCTAGTCTGCTTGAGTTTTAATGCAATATAGACATGCAAGAGCACACTGGTGACACTTTAACTCCAATGTGAAGGTAGGCAGAATACCTTTGACCACTATATACATCTCCAATGTATCTCCATACCAGTTCTCAAATTACAAATCTTGGTAGATAACATTTCAAATATTTGCTTTTCTATATACACTTTTCTTTATATGTGTGTGTGCATATGTATATATATAATACACACACATACTTTTCTATATATACAATGCTTTTTTATATATATGTAGGATTTGTACACATATATCTAGGATTATATATGTATATGTACATATGTATGTGTATGTGTGTACATGTATATATGTATGTATACATACACACATGTAGGATTTGTTCTATTTCTTTAGGGAATTTTAAAGCTAAAGGGACCCATCATTTTACAGATAAATAAACTAAAGCCACAAGGGATAAGATGATCTGTCCAAGATTAGAAAAGATATTAGAATGCTGATCTCCTGACTCTCTGTCCAAAGATCTTTCCAATGAGCCACACTTCCTTGGTGCTTAATTGATAAATTCAATTCTAAAAATTTGAAGCTACCAGACCTATTGAAATCATCTTCAGGAAAACACAATCAATGGAGTTATCCCAGTAAAATCTTATAATTTCTACTCAACTACTCAGAACCAGTGTGTATTGTTACAAATGATGACAAGTTTTCTAAAGGACAAAGACAATCACTTCTTCACTGAAACTTATTTGAAGTAAACCAAAGGACATCTAAATGTCTACTCTTCTACTGAAAGAGGTACATTTTCAGAATGAGTAAATCCAAAGTCTGCTATTTCATGGTAAAAAGAAAGACTAAAAATTCCATTAAGATTTTTGTGTCATGGAAAAGATCATGTTAAATCTTTCTTGGAAGATGATAAAAAATTTCAGTTTGACCCTACAAAATCTGAACTTTTGTAGCCACATAACATAAATCAAGGAAGAAATAAATTTAGTTGCTTTACGGTTATAGGTTTATAAGCACATAGATTAAGCACTGGAAGGAACCCCAGTGGTCAATGAGTCTAAGTCTCTTATTTTGCAGATATAGAAATTGAGGCTCAGGAAGGGTCAGTGATTCACTCCAAGTTAAGAAGGCAATAATTACCAGAGGTGGGGTAAGGTGGATTCCAATTAAAGGGACCATTCACGTGCTTATTTTAGTATCAGAAGACATCTTAGGTTGCTTCTTGGGATTTAAAACCATAAACATATCAACCTCACTTCTTATTCTTGAAAATAACATTTGCAAAATGATTGGGAAGAATAAGATTAAGCATTTTTCTATTTCCTTTCAGAGAAAGTTGGTAGAGCTTTTTTTTTTCAAGTTTTCCTATGCCCACTAATCTCAAAGCTCAGCAACAAACATTTGCACCTGTCATGCTTTGATTTATTAGACCAACAGAAACTGAGTCTCCAACTGACAAAACTGTACCCTCCTGGGAACATGCAAAAAACCACATTCACAATAAGCCAGATGAACATCGCTTTTTGTAGAGAGTATCTGGGACAAATTAGTTATTGACAAGTAATAAAGAATAATAATTTTCAGGACAGAAGAAATCATTTGGTGGTTACAAAATCCTCAGAACATGCTAAATGATGTTATACTGTTTAGGACAGGTACTTCAGAAATTGGGAAATTTTTTTTTCCATTAACTTTTTAAAAAAATTATTTATTTTAGACTGAACTTGCTAACAACCCAAAGAACACAGTGGAATCTTTTCAGAATCTTGGTGTTGGGTGATAAATCTACTTCCTACCTTGGAGGGGTTATCTTGTTACATCGTTTCTCCCTTATTACAAGGGAAATAATATTGTTACATCAAGTTTTTTCACCTGGCCACTGTAGTTATATTTCAGGAATGTGGTATCATTTGTGGTATGTCTCAACCTGTATTATAATAAGAATCTTAGAAATTCAACCTGAGGGTGGAGAACCTGCAGACTTGAGGCCACATGTGGCCTCCTAGGGCCTTGGGTGTGGCCTTCTAGGTCCATAGGTGAGGCCTTTTGATTGAGTTCAAGTTTTATAGAACAAATCCTTTTATTAAGGGGATTTGTTCTGTGAAGTTTGGATTCAGTCAAAGGGCCATACTTCAGGACCTAGAAGGCCACATGTAACCTTGAGGTTGAAGGTTGCCCACCCCTGGTCCAACTTTTCACCCATTGCAGGAATTCTTTCTACCATATCCCTTACAAATATTTATCCAATTTCTGCTTGGGAAACTTCATCATCAGAGAGTTCACTACCTGGTTAGCATTTTGATATTTTGTTGAAGAGGGCTGTTAGAAAGTTCTTATATGAGCTGAAACCTACCTTCTCAGACAGAATAATAATGTCTAATATGGACTTGGTGTTTAAAATAAGTAAGGATAGTGTTGTCCTAATAATGAACTCCAGATGAAGTTCACCCTATCCAAATGAAGTGCCCAGTTCAGGTAATGGCCGTCATTATCTACCAGTCCCAAACAATCTCTCTTTTTCTTAATGACCTTAGTTCATGGCACAGAGCGGGTCTGTACATGCTGATGTTTCCTCTCTACTCAATTCCTTTGACCTCCACTCCCACTCAGCTCCAAAAATGTTCTACTGCCATGATCAAGAAATTGCTTTATCTAATAATAATTCATCATTCACACTCCCCCTATGATTTACGCCTTCTAAATCTCTTATATCTGTTGCTCTACCTATTAGAATGTGAACTCTTTGAGAGCAGAGACTGTCATTGTTTGTATCCCTGGTACTTAGCACAGGACATTTACCTACAGTAAGCACTTAACAAAGGCCTTTTCATCCACCTCCCCATCTGTCCATCCAACTATTCATTCCTTCCTTCATCCTCATCATTGCTTCCAATACTTCCAGTATTCTGTGCTTTCCCAGGGCATCACTTTTATTCTGGTTACAGTATCCTCTTTTTCTAATCTCAGCCTCTCAACAGTCCTCTGCACTCAATGACCTTGTCTCCTTCGTACTCTTCCAAATCCTACACTGTATTATTAACATCGGACTCCTCTGTTTTATCTCTCATACTACTTAAATGGAGCTACAGGAAGGAAGGAATGCAATCATGCAGATATTTGCACTATAAATTTATTATTTAGACTCAACTGGGTCCTCTATGCAGCAAAGCAATCCTTACGCTCTTCCCTCACTGATGCTCTCCTCACCCATCACAACTGTTGTTTGATAATTCTTTCCTTCTACAACACTCTCTTCATCCTCTCCTTAAGCTGAAGTCATCAATTCATACTTTACTAAGAAAAACTGAGGTCATTTGCTATTAGTTCCTTTTTCTAAATCCTTCCTCCTCATCTTACAACATTATCTCGCACTATTTCCTCTTCTATTCCAGTCTTTGAGGAAGAAATGGTCCTTCTTGACATTGACGGCCCCTCCATACTTTGTTATGGCTCCATCCCATCTCATCTTCTTTATGGAGTCTAGAAGACTACAATTAGTTTCCCTCCACTCCCCGCCTCTCTCTAATCATCAGTCTCTTCCTATCTACTTGTTACTTTCCTGCTGACTAAAAAGTCTCTTAAATCTTTGAGAATTTAAGTGCCTGGAGGGAAAGAACAGTCTCCCTTGTTTTTCAGTATTTAGCATAGTGCCTGAAACAGGGCCAGCATTTAATAGACGCTTGTTAATTGATGAACTGACTGATTATCCTTAGGGGTATGCGCTTGAATTAATTTAATAGAAATATTGCAGCAGTTGCTAATAGAAATATAGAAATATTAAGAATACTATTAATAACCATTATAATAATTAATAACCATTAATGGAATTATTGGGAAAAATATAGTCATAGTAACCATAGGCAATCTGAGGGAGGTGAGTCTGGTCAGACTACATCTTGAATAGTGTGTTCAGTTTTGAGTTCCCCGTTTTAGGAAGGACAAAAATAAGCTGAAAAATATGCGGTGTAGGGAAAATGACTTAGGGAAGGGCTTAGGGATGATGCCCTTAAATGAAGATTGGTTGAAAGAAATCAAGGGATCAACAGATATCTATTAAGTGCCTGAAATTTGCTACATACTGTACTACGTCCTGAACATACAAATAAGAAAATGGATTCGTTTCTATAGAGGAGTCAACATGTATATGAATAAGTGTAATGGGACTTCGTGCATTCCCCTATCACTCCCAAGCCTGTGGGAGACTCCAAGGACTTGCTTCTGGAGAAGACATGTAGGTAGGAGCAGGCTCTTTCCAGTATCTGAGTAGCAGGAAGTCTGTGTCTATAGAGCAGTCACTCTCTCTTTCTGGCTGTATGCAGGGCTCAAGGTCTTGTCCACGCAGAGCACTGGCACCATGCCCTAAGCTAGGTAGGGGAAGGACCACCTTCTTTTTCCAAGCTCTATGATCCCAGAAACAGGCTTGGAGTTTTGGTCTGTTTCATTTGTCCTTTTTGGTTTTAGATGCAAGGTATTGAAATACCCAGTCACAGGTGTTACTGTCAAACATTCCCTCCAAAAGGGAGGGAATGTTTATGTTTGTTCTTGTTAGACATTTGAAGTAAATATTCCTTTGTAAAAATTGAATCTGACCATTAAGTGGTTGAATGGTACTGGGGACCCCTTAAAATTGAGGGAATACAATCGCTGATGGCTTAGCTCAATGGCAGAGACTAGTCACCCCCCTTGGGGGTACCATAAGACTCTTGACAGGGGGTCTGCCACACCTTATTTCCATGGAAGCTGTGTTTATACCTCTGGTATACTATATCAGGCTGGACCTCAGTTTATGTTTAGGTTGGGGTCGTGACTTGAAAGGCTGGTGCATAGGAGAGAATCAAGCAGCACAGTCTCAGGTACCCACTTTGCTGCCTCTTCCCAGGTGTCTGAGCAGTGTGAGGCTGTAAGGAGTTATTTGGGAAGAGATTGGAAATTTTTCTATTGTTATTGCTAATCATAATATTTAAATGAAGCTTACTTTTTTTGCTACGTTGGAGTGAATGTTACAGAGAAGCAGAGATGCAATATTAGTTCCTAGAAGACTAGATTGAGTTCCTTGAGGTCAAGGAATGTCTTTTGCATCATTTTGTATCCCTCACATTTCGCTCAGTGCCTGGCACAGAGTAGTTGCTTAATATATGTTGACTGATTGATACTAAAATTTACTATTTTACAAGGACGATAAAGGCAAAAAGGAAGAATGGCATAGGATAACTATGTTGTAACGACCTGACCAGTCATACCTGCATCAAAGAAAAGAAATGGTTCATGAGCATTCCAAGATGATCTTGTAACCAGGATTCATCAATGATATCAGCACGTTCTTGTTCTGCCTCTTCCTTTCGAGTATCACATATATCCCACAGGCGGTCTCTTAAATCCTAAATAGAAAAAAAGGATTTCACTTTTTAAATTTTTATCCCAATGCAAATAGGAATTTTGAAAAAGGACCAGGGTGGGGTGGTTAGGTGGCTCAGTGAATAGAGCACCAGACCTGAAGTCAGGGAGGCCCTGATTTCAAATCCTGCCTCAGACATTTACTAGCTGTGTGACCCTGGGCAAGTCACTTAAATTGATTGCCTCAAAGAAGGGAAAAGGAACAAGATATAACTGGCCCATAGAGTAAAAGGGAATGGTGTGTAATAAGACTGAAAATGTAGGCTAGGGCTAGGTTGTAAAGACTAATAAATGCCAAACACAGGAACTGATACTTTATCTCAGAAGTAATGAGTATCCACTGGACTTTATTCAGGAAGGGAATGACATGGTCAGACCTACAATTTAGGCAAAACACTTTGGCCATTGTTGTGTAGGGTGGTATACAGCAGGGAGAGAATGGGGCAAAGGCATAATTTAGGAGGCTATCTTAATAGTTCAGGTAAAAGATGATAAGAACCCAGATTCTGATCCACTCCAAGGGCTGTTTGAATGGAAAGAAATTGAGGCAGGAAAGACAAAATGTGGCAACTGATCTGATATGTATTTTGGGATAAGGAGTCAAGTTGGAAAGTAAGATTTCAAAACCATGCAATCAGAAGGGTCACTGTGTACTTAACACAAATAGGTAAGTTTAGAGAAATGAAGGATTTAGGGGGAAAGTGAATTAGCTACATAATGAACTTGCAATGCCTACAGGACATCCACTTTGAGACAGTACTTGAGAGTACTGAAGCTCAGTAAAGAGATTAAAATGACGTGTGTGTGTGTGTGTGTGTGTGTGTGTGTGTGTGTGTGTGTGTGTGTGTGTGTGTGTAGGTCTGGAAGTCATCTACATAGAGATGACAACTAAATCCACAGAAATCTGGGTTTTATGGGCTCCCTGGATCCCCATATGATTTTGGGATGCCCATTCATTTTCTTGGTAATTCAACTTTCTCACTTGCAAAATATGAGCACCATCAACTGTTTCATAGATATTAATCATGCATGCTTTTCAGAATCAAATGAGAGTTGGTGAGTTCTCTTAAAAAGTGTTGAGTGCCATACAAATATATTTTATATTATAAGATATAACTTATAATAAACATATTATAGGACCAAAGTTACTAAAATTTTTTCACAATCTTTAGTAATAAGTTACGTTATAAGATGAAAGATGTTACATAGATTTTTATCTGGGCAGCAATGGAAAAGGATTCTTTTCTGTCATGAATGATCAGGCAAAAACAAAGAGTTGGTCTCCTTCAAAACCTTTTTCCATGTGATAGCTCTTCAAAAATTTGAAGACAGCTATTGTCATCACACGAAGCATTATCTTATTCAGGCAAAATATCTCCAATTCCTTCAGTCAAGCCTATCAATGTCCCAGGGAGGGAAGGAAGGAATAACAGAAGAAAGGAAGAAGGGAAAGAGGAAGGAAGCATTTAGTAAGCACCTACTATGAATCAGATATTGTGTTCAACACTTTGCAAGTACTTTCTCAATTAGGAGCAGACTGAACTCTCTGCACACTGCCCAGCTGCCAGTCTACCATGCTGAATATGTCGACTTACATTGACTCTTTGGTGTAGTTCAGCTTTTGTTTCTTCATCATCCCACAAGTCGTCGGGGAGGTTGTTAAAATCGGTCTGCCACTGAGACACAAACTCTTGCTTGTGGTCCGGCCGTTGCAGGTACTCCTGGTAATTTAGTCTGTGGTACAGTGGCAGAATTTCAATGCAAACCAAAATATATTTTATTCCCCTTCCCTCACTAGAATATAAAATTCTTCATATAATTAGCTTTTACTTACCTGATGTCATGTAGATAGTAAAGTACGCTGTGTCGCTCATCTCTTATCTGCCTGAGTATTGCCTTGATGGTGTTTATGTATGAATTTTCTATTGTTTCCCAATAAGGCACTAAATATTGAGGTATTTCCTATTAAACAGTAAAACACACAAATCAACATCTCATTTTTGAAATTCCTCTCTAGTACTCATTAAAAAGAACCACATCAACCAAAGAACAACAAGGTGGTTTTCAGCCCCAGTGGGCAAGGGTAGCAAGGGCAACTGGCAACTCCATTATATTCTCATATGCTTTCATCAGAGGTGGTGAGAATTTTTCCTTCCCTGCAGTAGCAGGTGGTAAGAAGATGGCTAGGACAGGGATATGAGAAAGCTCTAGGGAACCTCTCATTTGGTAGCATCTCTTTAAATGGCATATCCTGGGAGGAAAAAAAAAGCAACTGCCATTTGAAGCATCTCTCTTTGTTGAAATAGTCTCAACATTACAGCAATATTTTTAAGATGAAAATAAGACTAATACTGGAAGGGAGATTTTGCCAGGCATTCCAGTATTTTATCTTGGATGGTATATCCCAGGATTGCATGCAAAAAGGAGAAAAGAGTATAATGTATAACATAGTGAAACTTTTATATAATGTTTAGTAATGTAAACTGAAAGAATTTCAATCATAGTCATATACTTTATTTGATAAAAAAAAGTGCTGTTCATGGTTGCTTTCCTCATTTATTTATTTATTTACTTATTTATTTGTTTGTTTATTTGTGGAACCATTCAATTGTAGCTAAAGAGACCTTAAGATCACCTAGTCTGATGTGTCTCCCAAGGACGGAAACTTTTCTATAACAGAGATCTGATCTACCTTCTTCTTCATATGTCCCGCATTCTTGCCAATCCAGCCTTCTTTACTGTTTCCTGGAATGTTCTTCCTCCTCACTTATGCCATTTGGACAACCTTGCTTCCCTTAGGCTTTCAAGTTAAGTGCTATCTCCTACAAGACACTTTTCCTGATTCCTCCAATTAATACCATTCCATTACTAGGTAATCATTTTGTATTTACACTATCTGATGATGCTCATCCTCTCTTCTGTTTCCTGACCCCCCTTCAGTGGAATGGAAAAACTCTGAGTGCAATGTTTGTCTCCATTTGGGACTATATTCCAAGTTTCTAATTCTAATTCCACATTTTATTGAAATTGTTATCAAAAAAATTTTAGGCAATCAGTGTTAAATGACTTGCCTGGAGCCACACAACTAGTAAGCATCTGGTAAAGGGGAGGGGCCCAAGACATATTCACCAATTTGAACTGAATTAAGAGCAATCACATTGTTTTTAAAGGGATCCATGACAGTATTGACCTGTTGGGTCCTTATACCAAAATTTTATAATTATTTTTTCATATCAAGTCCAAATCTGTCCACATCTAATCTCTACTCTTTGGTACTATCTCATTTTCTGAAGGAAAATAGAAAAATTCAATGTACTTTCTATGCCCTCTTCCAAAACCAACCAACCAAATTATCATTCATGGAAAGAGCACAGAATTAGGAATCAGAAAGCCTGAATTTTTAAGTAGATTCTGAAGCTTATTAGGGTCATTAATGGTTTGCTAAAGGAAAACTCTTTCTTCCTCTTGGCTACAATCCTTGGTCTCTCAGATATGTTGTTATGCATGTTGTACTTGACAATATTTTCAGAACCCATGCTATCCTAATTTTCTTCTTCTAGATTAGAGATTTTTAACCTGGGGTCCAAGAACTTTAAAAAATATTTAGGGGCAACTCAGTGGTGCAATGGATAGAGCACCGGCCCTGGAGTCAGGAGTACTTGAGTTCAAATTTGGTCTCAGATGCTTACTAGTTGTGTGGCTCCAGGCAAGTCATTTAACACTGATTGCCTAAAAATTTTTTTATAACAATTTCAATAAAATTGTTTCTTTTACAGTCTTATATATTTTATTTTTATGCACTTAAGAATATTATTCTGAGAAATCTCATTGGCTTTACCAGACTTCCAGATGTATACGTGACTCAAAAAAGGTTAGGGAACACTGTTAATAGATACTATGTAGTAATGTCTCACTTAAAAGAGTGAATAATCAGACTAAATGGTATTCCAAGATGTGATCCAAACAACAAAGAGAATAATGTGACTATTACTTCCCTTGATCCCTAGTTTACCTCTGCTAATGCAGTCTAACATCTTTGATTAGCCAAATAACACTATTTGTATTAACTGTGATATACACAGAATTCTGGCCTTTTTTACATGAACTGTGCTAACCTATGAAACACAGAATCCCAGAACTAGAAGATATCATAGATCATCTGACCCCTGGAATAAGAATCTCCTCTATCACATACTCAGTAGGTGTTTGTTGATCTAGCCCATGCCTCAGAACCTCCATTTTTGTCTATGAAATGAAGGAGTTTTACTAGATGGCCTCGGGGAGACCTTCCAGCTCTAGATATATGACAGACTATGATATCCAGAGATGGGGAATTTACTAGATCCTGAAGCAACTCTTTTTGGACTTTTGTCCATTTTTGGACTGCTCTAATTATTAGGAAGTGGTGATCGTTTTTTTCCCCCATCTTCAAGAAGCAAACTTATTTCTCAGTAACTTTAATGCCCTCTGAGGTAAAGTAATCTACACCTAATTTACTAGTCTATGTGAAACATCTCCATTAACTGAGAGTAGCTATCATGCTCTCTTTTGGTCCTTTCTTCTCCAGATCAAGCATCCCAGTTTCCTTGAACCACTTCTCACGTAGCATGGTTTTCAGTTCTCTCCCTATCCTAGTGACTCTCTTCTGCAGACTCTTCAACTTGTCAATGGTCTTTCCAAAATGTGACTTCTAAAACTGGACCAAAGGGTTCATGGAGTTGGAAAGGAACAGAGCAGAGCAGGTCTAAAACCTTCCTTGTTCTGAGCGTTACGTTTTATTATTACAGCCTAAGATCCCACAATACTGTTTGGCTGTCAAGTTACACTATTAATTTATATTGAACTTAGAGTACACCAAAATTTCCAGATCCTTTTTAAATGTGAATTTTTGTTAGCGCATTGGAATTGACCAAACATATCTCTACCAACCTGTAACTGTGTGTGGCCAATTAAAAATATTGAAATTCAAATATAAGAATGTTACATTGATCTATGGAATGTCATCTTAATGCATTTAGTTCATAAATCCAATGCGCTGACCTCTATTAAGGTTCTCATCTATGTTATTCAATATGTTGGCTGTGCTTCTTAGTGTTGGGTCCTTCGGTAAATCTGATAAACATTCCATTTATGCTTTCATTCAAGTCACTGATAAAAATGTCAAAGAGAAAAGAGGCCAAAGATAGACTCTTGTAGCAAATATAGAAATCTCACCTCTGACCCAGCCTACTTGATTTTGACTTATTAAACAACAATCTTTGTGCTTGGTTATTTAGCCAGAGTGGAAGTTACCCAAACTCATTTTCCTCTAGCCTTTCCCCATCTTGTCCACAAAGACTTAATGAATGATTTTGTCAAATGTGTGGCTGAAATACAAGTATGCTATCTCTATGGTAATACCCCTAACCTAACATTTTCATAATCATGTCAAAAAAGAAAATGAGATTACCTTAACATATTTTATGAACCTATGCTGATTTGTTACAATCAGACTTTCCCTTTCCAAGTGCTCAAAAACCATATTTTTAATGATGTATTTCAGAATTTTCATAGGAATTCATGTACAGCTCATACATAGGCTTATAGTTAGAAGGAATCACTTTCTTTTCCTTTTTTTTGACTCTCTCTGATCCTGCAGCACTCTGTCATTCTCCAAAGATCATTGACAATATTTTAGTAATCCCTTCTGTGCATTCTTCCAGTAATAAAATATAATTTATCTGGGTCTAGAGATTCGAACTTTTGTCATGTGTCTGCTGTCCTTTGAGGAATTAAGGAATAGCTTGTCAAAGATCTTTAATTAGCTTGATGAATGATCGAATCCAACAACCATTTATTAAGGACATGAGTTAGGTTGTGGGATCATAAAGACAAAAACAAGATTCTTCCTGTCTTTAAGGAGCTTACCTTTGGATGGGGGAGAACACTAGTATTGTGTAAGTAGGTACAAAAGACAGGTAAGTTAATCTTTATAAAGATCTGAGTTTATAATTGAGAATTATGAATTGGGAGAAGGCTTGATAAATCATCAAAGGGCTTCTTGAGGTTTGTGATTCGTGGGCAGTCAATAAGGAGCCAGAGATTTTAATGGGATCTATGTTCCTTTCTAATTTTTATCCATGAAGTTCATCATAGCTTCATTTCTGTATTTTTTGAAATCTATTCTCATAGAATTTTAGCTAGATTGTAGCCACCATTTTCTCACTTCATTGTTAGCATCTCCAAGGTGTCAAGGAAACATTTTCAAAAGCTTCCTATATTATTTCTAGTTTACAAAACAAATCTTCAAGAAACATTGTGATTCAGTGGATACAGTGCTGGCCTGAGAGTGTGGAAGACCTGAGTTCACATCCGGCTTGTGAGGCTTACTAGCTCGGTGAACAGGGGCAAACCATGTTCAGTTTTACCATATGTCAAACTGTTCTTGTGACAATGTGATAATGAAGACATGAGATGGTTTTGTAAGTCATAAATTTAGTTTGCCTCACAGCTTTCTTCTTTATAAAAGAGCCTTTCATTAGCAAGTATGTTTTTGCTTTTGTTTGTATCTCTGGTGCTTAACACAGCACACAGCAAGCACTTAATGTTTGTCGATGATGACTGGCCAGGAAGGCAAGTCAACAGTTTATCAAAGGCTATGCTTTTTTTTTTGTTTTGGCAGAACTGAACTTCCAGCAGAAATCTGGATACTTGACATTAACAAATGTTAAACTGGTGTCACCCCTGCATGCTACATCTTGAATCTTTGACAGTTTTACCATCAGTAAAAGGAAAGTATTTTCTCTACCTTCTGTTTGACATGGTGGTCTGTAAGATGATGCTGGGGAGAGTACTTTTATTCCTCCCTTTTCTGAATCTTCACCCCCAAGATCACCAGATAAATTCATTAACTTACAAACATTTGCATAACATTTATTGTAAGTTGCACAAGATTAAAGGTGGTATAATATATTCTCTTCACCCACAATAAATTTATATTTTAGTTGGAAAAACAGAAATACATAAATAAATGTTGCACATGATAGGACAGAGATACAAGACATATTCCTTTAAAGCCAACCACTACCCATTTCAGCATGCTACTTGGCTAGTATTAAAAAAAATGCCATGAATTTATTAGCTGGTGAGATAATTATGAGCTGGATGGTAACAGATTTGGTGAAAGTGGAAATTATTCTGAGCCTTCATGATTAAATTGCTTTTTCTTGTTCAGAAGCAGCTAGATGGCATAGTGGTGAGAGCAACAGGCCTGGAGTTAGAAAGCTCTGAGTTCAAATTCAGCCTCAGATACTAACTAGCTGCAGGACCCTGGGCAAGTCATTTAAGCTCTGTTTGCTTTAGTTTCCTCAACTGTAAAATGGATAAATAATAGCACCTATCTCTCAGGGTTGTTGTGGGGATCAAATGAGATAACGTTTGTAAAAAACAAACACCACTCAGTACAGTGCCTGGCACACAGCAGACACTATATAAATGCTAGCCATTTACTATTAACGTTATTATTAATATATAATATTATATAATATAATAATGTTATTATATTAGGTATGAACAGTATAAGAATTGGTGAGCATCCCCAAGCTCCTGTGGTCCAGCCTTTGTCTCTAAGTCAGTAAATTTCTAAACCATTTAGGTTTGAAGACTGCTTATTCTCATCTGACTTCAGTAACTCAACTTTTAGTCATCTGGAAAGGCAGAGATTAAACTTAATTTGAAGGATATTATCATGTGGTCACGGAAGCACAAAGGAAAAAGAGGTGTCATTTGATGGTCATGCGTCCTAGAGATGTGACTCTTTTCTTGTGCTTTTGAGGAGAAGGTTGAGTCTCAAAGAACTCATTTGTTTCCCCATGTAAATACTTAAGAGCAGTTCCCAGGCATGACTCAGAAATTTCAGTGACTTGGAAAGAAGAAGATTATGGTCCAATGTGTATAAAAACAATCTCTCAGATGTTCTGATGAGAACTCATTTGGGCCAATGAAAAAAATTGGGATGAGGTAAAATCATGATACAAATCTTCCCCTGAATAAGGAAAGAGTTATCTACCATACTTTTTTTTTTCTGAACTACTGTACCGGAGCAAGTGGTTCATCCACATAGACCCATTCTTCTGACCCTGGTTTGATTGGTGGTGGTCCTGGAGGTGGAGGAGGTGGTGATTCTTCAACAGGTGATTTCTTTCCTGTTGACTTCTTGTCGGCTCCCTTTCCTTTAGGTGAAACTTAAATTAGTTTGCTTCATAGAGAAACTATACACAAAGTTATGTTCTGAAGCTGAATAAACCTTTGATTGCCACATATTCCAGGGGAGGCGGTATATGAATTCTCCTAGCTTCTTGAGTAGCCTTGCAAATAAATACCACCTTAAAATTATTCATTACTTTTTTTTAAACCAATCCATCTGCCCTAATCCCACTGTGTAAGAAGAAAATAATTTTGATTTTGTTTTTTCTACTTTTGGACATAAATTGTTATTCACATATGATACTAGACATGTGACTCTTTTTCAAACCTAGAGAAAACACTGGTTCCAAATACACTGCTGCAATCACTAACCAAATTCAATTTTCTCTCTTGCATAGGAGGAGAAGGGAAGTGTTAGGCCCAGAATTCATTGTGCCGTAGAAGGAACCTGCACTTTGGAATTAGAGGACCTTGGTGCCAATCTTGGCCCTGCTGGTTTTACTTGTATTCACTTGGGCAAGTCACTAATTTCACTGGAGCTCAGTTTCCTGATCTATAAAGGTTCCTCCCAACTTAAAATATAAGATCTATGAATTTTGCTTTAGAGACCTTTAGGTAGAGTATGGAGTTTGAGGATGGGGATGAATACACTTTTTAACTGGAGAGGCTTGCATGGTGAGTGAGTACAATGGCAGATTTGAAGATCATGTATTTTTCAGGGTATCTATTAAGGCAGCCTCCTTAGATGAATAGTGTCCTAGCAATTATGTAGCAGTTTAAAGGGCACCCAAATGTGGGTATGGTGTGAGAATACGCCTGGAGATGAGGTAACGGCATAAACTCAGATTTTCTGGGTATTATCCTTAGGACCTTATCATTCCCATCCTCTCCAAGGATACAAAGCTAGCACCCTCATGTAAAGCATCAGGAGGAGGTACAAGACTAGGTACAAGACACCCCATAGCCTGAAAGAATTCATATACTTCCCCATGCGTGGTAGTTCTATTTAGTAGAAAATTTAGTTGAAAAAAAGGGCAAATGGACTTGAGATACCATATTTAACAAAATTATCAAAATAACTTGAACCTCTGGATTCTATTTGCCTTAAGATGAACTATATATTAATATTTTTTTTACAACTTATTCTATGTAGGATAACATGAAGATCCCATGAAAGACATGTCCTGTTCCACATTCCCTGGGCAAATAATATTTGATGTACTAGGGAGATAAATATGCATTATCTTATTGTGGACTGCCCAGAGAAAGAGAAATTGTTAGTCATTTCTCTTGTGCAAGCTTGGACATTTGAGGTCTTAATGTATTGGTCTTAAGAGAGTCAATTGTTCAATGGAGTTAATATGTATCAAGAAAACCAAACAAATCTCTGTTCTGACAGAAAGAGAAATCATAATGTTTTTGTGCCTCATTTCTTTAATTAAAACTGTTGGGACACTTTCCCCTTTAAGTTGTTATCGTTTCTCTTGGAATTTCTCTTCTGTTCTTTAAGTCGTTATTAATTCATCTTTGAACTATAAACATTCTAAGGTAGGTTTAAAAATTATTCTAGTGTGTCATCACTGCTGGGTGACAAATTGAAAAATTCACAAACGACTGTTGAATTCACATGAGTATTTTGAGCTTCAACTTTTTTCCCCCCTCAAACTGTACCTCAATATTTAGAAGGAAAAACAGTGAAAATCAAGAGACCAAACCATACATGGAAAGACAATTATCTAAGCCTAGAGGCTAAAGGCATTTTTGTGGAAGAACTCTGCACCTGAAATATAAATAGTTGGAATGCTTTTCATCCAACAATTTGAATGGAAGACTTCACTTGTTAAAAAATATATTTGCAATTTTATGTAAGGTAGAAATTACATTATCTTTGATATAGTTAATTTTTAGAGAAGCATGCATATTTGCATATAATTTTTTTATTTGATTAGTATATAAACTCTGTCAAAGTTATTCCAAGTATTGGCAAGTAGAAGCAAATGTAGAATAGACAAGGAATGAAAAGCATGACAGATATAATTTTTTAGTATAATATGCACATCTGATACAATAGTTTTGGTAAAGTTAAATAATTTGAATACCACAGACTGAAAATCTTTGGATAAAACATCACTAACTGGGCTAAAGCAGGTAAAGATGGAGAGAAAATATGAAAATAAAAACTGAAAGAATAGTTTTAGAATAAAATGTTACTGATATTTGTGTAAATGAAAGCCTGATGAAATAATATACTATATGAGTATATAGTATGTGAGTATGTGAGTAAGCCTCCAGTTTAAGCAATACTAGAGTACAGCATGGGGGGAGGGATGTGGTGAACAATAGCTATGTGCTTATGCAAGTATCACTTCTAAATGATAGCAAGTTGTATCAGATGGGAGTATCAGCAAACTAAATAAAATGCTCCTCCACAAAGTCCTATTCTTATGCCTCATTGTGACACAGAAATGATTCTGGGGTCTTGAAGGCTGTGCCATTGTAGCATTATATAGAACTCTGGGGAGTTGTAGAAAGGCTTTGAACATGATCCTGGTCATGTGCAATGTCTGATGACCAGTTCAATCAGGTACCAAGTATCATCATCAGCAACATGATGGCCAATAGGGGAAAAATTTATTAGACATGGTGACTCAACACACACACAAAATTTCAAAATGGCCATCATTATGTAATGGCAAGTAAAAGAGGATCTTTTGCTGTTTTTGTTTTAATATAATCAAGAAGTATATTGCCTCTATTTGAACGTGACTGAGGAGGATCTTTCCCACCCATTGTCGGGCCTGGGAAGATGTGTAAGAAAGTCTGTGTCTTTTGTTAATGAGGCCCTGGTTCTCAAGGGAGGTGATGCCTTCTGGCTTTAAAAAGTATATAAAGACTCTCAGGTGTGGGTTTTACTTGGAGGCTTAATGACTGGAAGTGTTTGTTTGGCCAGATGAGGACTCTGTGAAGCCATTAAAGGAGCACCGTGACTGGGAGAACCCAGATGTTGTGCTTCCCTCTCTGGTAACTATGGTCAGACAGTTGGAACTGTCTGTTGAATTCAGGCAGAGGAAGGCATGTCTGTTGATTTTTAATTTATTTGACTCCCTTGAAGTAGCTGAACGATACATGTGCTTGGTAAAAGAAATGATATACGTGTTTGATTAAAGTGATTATTAACCCCTTGAAATTTGCTTTCCTTTTATGAATGTAGATCTAAGCACCTGTGATAGCAGACCTCACCTGTGTATGTTGGGGTGCTTACTGATACATGGTTCCATGTGGCCCCCTTCAATTTCCACAAAATGGTAACAGAATGACAAAGTACGGCAAACATCAAAGAGATTTTAAGTGATTTACAAACAATGATATTGTTGGAACTTGAAAATTGAAATCATTGTTCAATAACCAATTAATACACCAATAGAGGAACTGCAATATATCTATGTGGAGTTTTGTAAACATCTCCCATCTGTGAGGCAGGACCTAAGAGAAGGAATAAGTGGAAAGGGAAAGCTTCGTGCTGAATAAGAAGGCGAAGGGAATTATTAAGGTGATTTGCAGGGATGTGGACTTGAAAAGAATTCCAGAGAATGAATTTGAGCAGGAGCAACTTGGGGAAAGATCTTGGGAAACTTCTGAAGAGGAACAATCTCCAGCTACAGATCTGACTTCTGGTTTTTGTGAGGGAAGGATGAAGAAGAAGAAGCCAAAGAGAAGAAATCAAGGTGAAGGAAGATAAGGTGAACAGAGCAAACTAGTGAAACAAACAGGGCTCAGTGCTAAAAGGGAAGAAGCAAGATGTGGATATAAATACCTCACTGAGACAAAGGAACGGAAACTGGGTGTGATTTTCAAGCTGTTAAGAGGTGGTAGACTGGGCATAGTGGTGGCAACACATGTGAGCCCTGCTACTATGGGAACCAAAACTTGGTGGATCACTTGAGTTTCATTGTTTTGGACTACGGCAGGCCCAAAGCTAGCTTGGGTGTCCACAATGAATCTGGCACAAGTATGATTAGCACCTGGGAGCTGAGCAATACCAGGTTAGATAGGGAGGAGCAAACTGGCCCAAATTAGGGAAAGGAGCAGGTTATATAAAGTTTCCATGTCAAGTAGTGCTTACAGGCTGTAAGTCACTCCTTAACTTCCAGCCTAGGTGAGATGTGAGACCCAGTCTCAAAAAAAAAAAGGAATAAAAGTTTGCAAAGGTCTTCTTTTAAAAATTATCTATCAACCATCTATCTATCTATCTATCTATTCATCCATTCATCTATGTAAAATACATATATGTATTTATATGTCTATGTCTGCATTCACACATACTCACATATAGATGCACTTTTTTCAGTTAACATACACATTTTCTTTTCTTTCCATCTATCTCCACCTCCCACTGAGGACTAAGACAAACAAAAACAACCTGTAACAAAACAAATCCTCTCACGGGCCATAGCCAAAACTGAGTATCTCCATTAGATACTTCATTAGAGGAGGGAGAAGAAACTTGCATTAACTGGTGTGAAGTTTGTATTTTGTAATAGCCAAGTCAATGCTTTTTATGTTCCAAGAATAGGCTGGTTTTTCTCCTAGAAGAGAGGAGGGGACTTAAATAATGTTTCTCCCTATTTAGATAATACAAGACAATCAAGTGTTCCATTTAAAACAAAAAGCAGATATGGGGTCTCAGTATGGGAAGAAAACACATGTTCTGAAGAGGAAGAAGGGAATCAGCTTCCCAGGAATTTGGAAAGTAGAAGAATGATACGCAGAGTACGAGGAGAATTAAAAGCAAAACTGTCTTCTTGAATCTCATAAAACTGATCAAATTTGAGAATCTTCCTGAAAAAAGGGAGATGCCTCCTTTTCTGAGTAACAAGCAGCTTCTTATTCTCCCAGGAATCAGGAATGATAAGTTAGAGCCACAGAAGTTATCAGGTATGAGGTTATTTAGTAAGGATGGTTGTTAACTCCTTGCATCAATGTACTAATAGAGAGTTCTATTGATGTGTTGACCTAATAAGAAATGAGAAGCCTTGTATATTTCTTGTTATGTATCCAAGACATGGAGAACCTCTCAAGTCTTATCAAGGCATAGGATCCACTTCTGGGGATTCATATGGGTATAAAGAACACTACCAGAGAAAACAGAAAGCATTGCCAAAGAAGTTGTGGGCAAGAAGCTGAAGACCTAAGGGCTTCATGTTTTCCTTACTTCTGCCCACTGAAAACAAGGAATGTGAAGAACAACTAATCTGGAAAGTTAGCAGTAGATTAAGAATGGGATTTAGATTTCAATCATTCAATCAATTAATAAATATTTAATAAGTGCCTACTACGTGCTAGGTACTGGGCTTAGTGTGGGAGATACAAGAAGACTAGCAGATGAAGAATCAGAAGCAATTTTGTCATTGGAATTGATACCCAAGAAGAGGAAGAGGATAGCATGAAGATATTATCTTCCCTTCATGAATTCAGTCCCTTGGCCTGGGGAAATTCCAACTTTGGGTATTGAAAAAACTGGAAGATGTTTTCACTGAGCCATGGTTAGAGATCTGAAAGATCTTGAAGAATGAGAGAGGCATCATTGTATGATGGAAGGGTAAAACTTGTACTGGTTTTTTAAAAATTGGGTAGAGAATCAAGTTTGCAAATGATTGTCTAGTAAGCTTGACTTTGATTCCCAGGGAAATTTAGGAAGATTATTTAAGGGATGACTAGTAAACATCTAGGGGAAGCTAGTGGCTCAGTGGATAGAGCACTGGGCCTGAATCAGAGGAAGACTTGAATTCAAATTCAGCCTCAGACATTTCCTAACTGTGTGATCCTGGGCAAGTCATTTAACTTCTGCCTGCATAAAAGAAGGACCTACTGAATCCACTGGAGAAGGAAATGAAAAGCCACTCCAGGATCTTTCCCAAGGAAACTCTGTGGGTAGCTATAGTCCATGGAATCACAAAGAGTCAGATATGAAAATCAGTGAAAATCTAAAAAAGGAAGTGATAATTACAAAGATCCTAGCATAATCACACTAAACTAACATTTTTCCTTTTGTTTTTTGGTCAAGCTTACTAAACTAGAATATCAGAGGAATGCTAAGTAGTTTTCCCATAATTCATGCTTGATAAAGTATCTTATACTATTCTTATGATGGATTTGAAATGATCTAATGACCAGACTTAGAGAAGCCATTGATGATCCAATGTCATCCTAGTGGGGAATTCTTGGCCCTGTACTTTGGATGGAATGATTATTCAGTTTTCAGAGGATAAAAAGCTGGGAGAGATAGTTAACATGTTAGATGTTAGAATCAATATCCTCAAAATGACTGTGATTGACTAGAGCTGGATCTTATAAGATGAAATTCAATTGAGATAACTATAAAACCTTACACTTATATTTAAGAAGACAACTTTGCAATAAGATGGAAGAGACATGGTTAGACAGTAGGGTAAAAAAATGATCTAGTGGATTTTAGTGGATTCCAGACTCAATATTAGCCCATCAGTCTCATGTGATATTGGGCTACATTGAAAGAGACATAGCTTCCATGAATAATGGTCAGAGCACACGTGAAGTATCGCGTTCATTTAGGAGTACCAAGGTTTACAAGGGACAACGATTCATTGGAGAGCCTACCGACCAGAACAGGGAAGGTCCTTAATCCATGACACAAGAAAATTGAAGACACTGGGAATGCTAAGCCAAGAGGAAAGAAGAGCATCTAGGTGGCATGGTAGACATAACATCAAGCCTAGAGTCAGAAGACCTGGGTTCAAATCTGTCCTTAAATACCTGCTAGCTGTGTGACCTGGAACAAGTCACTAAATCCCCATCTGTAATACGGGAATGATAAATAACATCTAACTCCTAGGGTAGGTGTGAGGATGAAATGAGATAACGATTAGAGAGCACTTAGCACTGAACCTGATACATTTAAGTGCTATATACATGTTAGCTCTTATTAAGAGAAGACATTCTGGGAGCAGGATATGTTAGCTGTGCTGAAGTATTAAAAGGGTTGTCAAGGAGAAGAGATATTAGACTGGATTTGCTTGGCCCTAGAGGTCAGAATTACATATGATGGGTGGATGAAACAAAGAATCAAATCTGGGTTTGCTATCAGGACAAACTTTCCAACATTTGGTCCTTTCATGAAGCAGAATATGTTGCCTCAGAATGCAATAATAGGTTCCACTTTATGGGAGAGATGGTATAGTTGGTAGGAGTGATATAGTTGATATCTGACATTCCTTTTCAGGTATAAATGGCACTAGATAGCTCCCCAGTCCTTTTCAAATGTAAAATTTTATTTTTCTCTGACATTATTGCTCTAAATGAAGTCAGAAGACATAGAGAAGTTGGAGCTAAATGGGAGAATCTTCAGTAATGGAGATAAAGCAATCCAGTGGAATTGGTTTTATCATGCATGCAGGAGTTAAAAAAAAGTCTAGTTCCACTTTGTCATCTCACCTTGTAAGCCCCCAAAATGATTAAAAGGTATAGGACTTCCATGAAGCTAACTGAAGCTTGTGCTTCACTATCTATGGTAGAAGATAAAGAAATAGAGAAATTCTATGAGTATTCTCTAAATTAGATCAACATAGGTGACTCAGTAGTGACTTTCACAAAAAGCCTAGGTTAGCTTGATTAATAATAACATTTCTGAATCACTAAAGGGGAATTCAAAAGAAGTGCTATAGAAGCCTGGCAAAAAACCAAACAATGGGGATATTAATGTTTAAAACTGTCTCAAAATATCTAGGGCACAGAATTGGAAAAGGAATTTAATGCAAATGCTACATAGGACTAGCAAGAAAACAGTTTTGTGTTCCATAATGGTTTCAAGGGGTAAAAGGACATACTGGGGTGGGGTATCAGAAAGACAGAAGTGCTGGTATACATTCCCGTTGGTGCTGTCATAGGGGAAGATGAGAATAAAAAGTCTTTCAATTGATTAAAAAATGCTCAGCAGCAAGGTCATTTTGAATGACCATTTAAGGTCACAAATGGACTTGGAGAGGATATAATCATAAATAATATTTATATGACTGATACATAAGAAAATAAATAAGTGAAGAAGGAGGTAAAGATAGAGGAAAGGAATTCTTCGATTAAGGATATCAAAATAATGAATAAATTATCTCAAAGTAGAGGGGAGAAAAAAATAATTCCAAAGTGGCAATAAGATCTAGGAAAGATGGGGAAGGAAAGGAAGGTGAATATGTCAAAAAGTTTAAAAAGATGAAACAAGTAATTTAAGAACTGTGTTTACTAAGAAGCTTGTTGGGGGAGAAGGAGGAGGCAAGTATCTGTGTCTGATCTGAGAAAATGAGTGGAACTGTTTTTACCAACATGAGGAAATTACCTATCTATCTATCTATCTACCTACCTACCTATCTATCTATCTATGATCTATCTATCTCCATCCCCATCAGATATATCTATGTATGTATGTATGCAGACACAAGTACACATATACATATACATACACACATATGCTTATAAATGTCTACATCAGACTGGGATTGAACAATCTTTAAGGAAATATGGTAGACTGTAGTTTTTACTAGCAAAACAAATAACAGCTGAGTATTATAAAAGAGGAAACAAATTTAACAAGTATAATTTAGAATGTTACAGATTTAATCCTTAGTAAAAGAAAGCATTTTAAAGATGAATCAATGAAAACATTTATTAAATACTTAACTATGTGCCAGTCACCATTCAACAAAACAAAAACAAAAAAACCCACAAGATTCAATAACATGTTTTGTTCAAAAACCACAACTCAAGCAGTCATTTATGTGTTTAAAATTAGTTTGGAAGAAAAATCATCTAACTATAAAATCAGAAATTGCACTCACTATCTTTTGGACATAAGTGAATTCACATGAAAAAGTTTTAAGAGAGATGACAATGATTACTTTAGCATGAGTAAAGATTTCACTGAAAATTGGACTCTAAGTTAGAATTAAATTAATATAATAATCTAATGTTAAATAAACTCAAGACTATAAACTACTGGGGAAGGGATTCCCTAATTGATTGATATCAATAATCATTTATAAAGTGCCTACTACACTAGTCCCTGGGGATATAAATAAAAAGAATGATGCAATTCCTACTCTCAACTTTTCTTATTGGGGAAAAATGGAAAGTCATGCGGTAAAAAATAGATTTAGATTATCATAACATATCTTATAACAATAAATTCTAAATATATGAAAGACATAAAAAGTCACAACATTAAAGAACAAAACAACTAAAAAACAAAAGGCTGGTTCTTTTATAATTTTGTATGAAGGAAAATTATAATTACATACTGATAAAAAATAAATAAGATGAAACAGACAATATTGTTTATAAGATTAAAATAAATTCATAAGGCAATAACTACCAACTAAAAAGAGACATTCAAATTTAATTAGTGATATTAAAATGAAAGAAGAAATAAGGGGTGAAGAAAAAACTTTCTAGGCAAAGAGGAAGTGAGCTGAAGCTATAGCTCTGGAGGTAGCCAACCTACATCCTCTGGATGGGTTAACCTCTCCTAGAGTCTCCCCAGCTCTACTGCCATTGCCTTTCCCTCTGTCCTGGAACTGGGCTGAAACGCAATACTGAAGACCATAAAACTAAAAGCACAGGGGCTTTGAGAATTTGCTTCAACAGCTTTTCTCTCTACAAAATCAGGAAGCAATGAAAAGGGAAAACAAAAGAAGTCTAAAATGCAACAGCCACCAAAAAAGACTGAAAATGCTCAGGCATTTGGTAATTCTACCTACAAAAATCTTCAACATCATAACTATAACACTTACCCCTTTGATTTTAACCTGGATCTTTTGAAATTTAGGTTGCCACAGCCATGTTCAGGACAAGAGTTACCTAAACACTGAGTTAAAAGAAAAATTTCAAGTTTCTCTGTGATTCAACTTGTGAGTCACTGTTGCTGTATTTTCTCCTCCATAAAGTCAGTTCAAATTCAACAGTAAAAACAGTACTTAAGGATTTCACCAAGATGGCAGAGAAAATACAGAGACTCCTCTTAGCTCTTCCAAGTTCTTTTCCAAACCACTTTAAATATAATACATCAAGATGAATTCTGGAGCAGCAGATTCCGCAAAAGAACAGGGTGAAATAATTTTCCAGTCAAAGATAACTTAGAAGGTAAACAGGCAAGATCTGTCCCACAGGAATGAGAATAGAGCACGGTCCAGCACACTGTGTGCCAGCAGCAGGCCTTAAGAGCTAATGAATCAGCAGCTTTAGAAGAGGCTTTGGAGCTTTCAGCCCTATAATGGTAATTTAAATGGGAAGATCTTTCCCATTCATTAATAGGCTCATGTCACCTCCTTAAATTACATGGAAGCCCAAGTCACATGTGATGAGAGGAAGATGGAGAGAGGAGTTAGAAGTAGAGGAGAGAGGACACAGGCAGGTACATCTATTCTTGTGTTTGTTTGTGGGAAGGCCCCAAGGGAGGGGAGCTGAGAAGGCTTGGGAATGGTTTTGTCTCCTGCAGTGATAATGTGTACTGACTTCTTGGTTACTATAATGGATTTGGCTTTCTCGAGTTGGGATTTGACTTTCTCGAATCTGAATAAATGTTTTTCTTTTGTCTTCTATATGGAGAGTCTGTTATACTTTGTGATCCAGAACTATGCCAGCATATTGATAATTGCCCTTAGTGCTATGAATACTGCCTTGGTGATACAAGCCCACAGATGATAATAGAGTTGGACAACTGGTCAGAAGAAGATTACAAGGGTCATTTTGCTGGCACAAGGTGCAGGACTCTGTTCAGTTGCCCATACTCAGATCCAGATAGCAGTACTGGGTTGCAGTCCCAGGACAAACAGGAATTCTATCACACCAGAGCTTGTGGCCACAGGGGAGCGAGGACCCTGGTCACAGGTCCATGGTAGAAACAAATACTTGTGACTGCTCATAGACCAGAGCACACTCCAAGAGGGTAGTAAACACTTCTATCCTTAGATCATACCACTTTGAAATAACTGAGAACTTAACCTCCTCCCCAACTAATTATGAAAACATTATTTCAAAAAACTCTGAAGCTTTAGATAGTGCTCCTTCTGCCATTGGATAAAGGGAATAGAGATCAAGTTTAACACGAAGTTCAAAATCAAAAACCATGGTGGTGGAAAAATGAGTAAATAACAACAATAAAAGAACCTGACCATAGAAAGCTACTGTGGTGACAGATCAAGACACAAACTGCAAAGACAGTAAAGTTAAAATAGCTACAAGCAAAGTTTCAAAGGAAAAAAAGTGAAATGCACACAAGTCCAACAAGAATTCCTAGAAGAACTAAAAATAATTTTCAGAATCAAACAAGACTGGCAAAAAAAATTAGGTAAAGAAATGAAAGCAAAAGAAGAAAATTATGAAAAATATAATTAATGCCTTGATAAAAGAAAAAAAATATTGAAGAAAATAACAGCTTAGAAAAGAATTGGCCAAAGTGAAAAAGAAGTACAAAATCTCACTGAAGAAAACAATTCTTTAAAAATTAGAGGAAGTGAAAGCTAGTGATTCCATGAGATCAAGAAATAAAAAAATGAAGTCAAAAGAATAAAAAAAGGAAGAAAATGTCAAATAATTGAAGATATCAGAATGGATTAGAAAATAACAAAATGTTTTTTGTAAGAAACACACTTGAAAGAGTCATGAAGAGTGTTACAATAAGTGGCTGGAGTAGAATATGTTATTCTTGGGATGAAGTAAAGAAAAGCAAGGGTAGCAATCATGATCTCAGATAAAGTAAAAGCAAAAATAGACCCAATTAGAAGGGATAAGCAGGGAAAGTACATTTTGCTAAAAGGCATCATAGAAAATAAAGCAATATGATTATCAAACCCATGTGCACCAAAAGGGATAGCATACAAATTTTAAAGGAAAAGTTAAATGAATTATAGGAGGAAAAATAAAGTAAAACTATACTACTGTGCGATTCCAACTTTCACCTCTCAGATTTTGAGAAATCTAATCATAAATACATAAGGAAGAAATTAAGGAGATGAATCTTAGAAAAGTGAGATATGACAGACCTCTGGAGAAAAATGAATGGAAATAGAAGGCAGTATACTTTTTTCTCAGATGCACATGGTATGTTTACAAAAAAATGATGATATATCAGGGCATTAAAAACATCACAGCCAAATGCAGAAAAGAAGAAATATCAAGTGCGCCATTTTCAGACCATAGTGCAATAAACTTGTATTCAATAAAGAGCCATAGAAAAATAGATTAAAAATTAATTGGAAACTAAATTATCTAATGCTAAAGAATGAGTGAGTCAGAGAACAAATTACAGAAACAATAATTTCATTAAAGAGAATTAAAAAAATGAGTCAACATTCCAAAATTTTTGGAATGCAACAAAACAATACTTAGGGGAAATTTTGTATCTCTAAATGCATACACTATTAGAAGAAAGAGCAGATCCATGAATTGGGTATGCAATTAAAAAACATCTAGAAAGAGAACAAATTAAAAGGCCCCAATTAAAAATCAAAATGGAAATCCTGAAAATCAAAGACAGGACTAAAATAAATGAAAGTGAAAAAAAACCCATTAAATTAATAAATAAAACAAGGAGTTCATTTTATGGGAAAAAATCCCCCAAAATAGATAAACATTTTTAAAAAGAAAGAAGAAAGCCAAATTACTTTTATCAAAAATTAAAGCGACAATGCACCACCAATAAAGATGAAACTAAAGCAATTATTAGGAGTCATTTTACTCAATTTTATGACAGTAAAAAAAAAAATCTAAGTGAAGTGGATTAATATCCACAAAAATATAAACCTCCCAGATTAACACAAAAGGAAATAGAATATTTAATCCTATCTTAAAAAAAGAAACTGAAAAAGCCATAAATAACTTCTCATGGGGGAAAAACCCAAATAAACAAACAAACCCAAGACCAAATGGATTTAGAAATGAATCCTACCAAATGTCTAAAGAAAAATTAACCCCAATACTATATAAACTATTTGAAAAACATGTTAAAAGAGTCCTACTAATTTCCTTTTAATACACAAATATGGTTTTGATAAACCACAGATAGAAAAAATAGAGAAATAAAATTATAGATCAATTTTCTTAATGAGTATCTCTGCAAAAAAATTAAATAAAATACTAGCAAGGAGATTGAAACAATATATCACAAAGATCATACACTGTAATCAGGAGGGATTCTTACTAGGAATGCAGGATCAGTTCAATATTAGGAAAATTATCAGCATAATTGACTATATCATGATAAAAACAAGAAAAATTATGTAATGATAGTAACAGATGCAGAAAAAGCTTTCAACAAAATACAACCGAAAAAAAAAACCGACTAAAAGCCTAGGAATAAGTGCAGCCATTCTTAAAATGCTAAGTAGTATCTATCTAAAACTGTTGGCAAGCATTATTTATAATAAGGATAAACTTGAAACTTTCCCAATAAGATCAGGGGTGAAGCAAGGTTGTCCATTATCACCACTATTATTCAATACGGTACTAGAAATGTTAGCTGTAGCAATTAGACAAGAAAAAGAAATTGGAGGGATAAAAATAGGCACTGATGAAGCAAAAGTGTCACTATTTACAAGATTTAAAATAAATCCATGCAAATCAGCATTTATATGTAATATCCACAAAACCCATAAGTAAGAGATAGAAAGAGAAATTCCATTTAAAATAACTGCAGACACTATAAAATACTTGGGAATCTATCTGCCAAGAGAAGCCCAGGGACTATTTGAATATAATTATAAAACAGTTCACACACACAGACACAGACACACAAAGACAGATCTAAACAACTGGAGAAATACTAATTACTCATGGGTAGACTGAGCCAATATAGTAAAAAGAACAAATCTACCTAACATACTTATTCAGCATCATGCCAATCATACTACCAGAGAGCTAGAAAGAAAAATTCATCTGGAAGAACAAAAGGTTAAGAACATCAAGAGAATCAATGAAAAAAAGTGTCAAGGAAGGTCTCCTAGCAGTACCAGATTATAAACTATGTTGAAGTGGTAATCATCAGAACAATCTGGTATTGGCTAAGAAATAGAGTGGTAGATAAGTGGAATAGATTAGGCACACAACACATCGTAGTAAATGACCATAGTATTCGAGTGTTTGGAAAACCCAAAGATTCGTTTTTTGATCAAGAACTCATCATTTGACAAAAATTGTTGGGAAAACTAGAAAACAGTTTGGCAGAAACTTGGTATAGACCAGCTCTTCAACTGAATACTAACATGGGGTCAAAATGAACAAATTATTTGTACATAAAGGGTGATATCATAGAGTTCATGACCAAAAAAGAGGTAGAGAAGATCACAGGAAGTAAAATAGATAATTTTCATTATGTGAATTTAAAAAGCTTTTGCACAAACAAACCTAGTGTAGCCAAAATTAGAAGGAAAACAGGAAACTGGGAAACAATCTTTATAGCAAGTTTTTTTTTATAAAGGTTTCACGTATTAAATATGTAAGGAATTTACCCAAATTTATTAAATAATAAGAGCCATTCCCTAGTTGATAAGTGGTCAAAGCATAAGAATGGGCACTTTTTAGAGGAAATCAAAGCTATCAATAGTCATGTAAAAAAAAGGTTTTACCACTGATTAGAGAAATGGACATTAAAACAACTTAAATAACATATCACACATCAGAGTGACTAACATGACAGAAAAGGAAGGTAAGATACGATGAAGGGAATGTAGAAAAATTGGTAACAAATGCACTATTGGTAGAGTTGTCAACTAGCCTAGCCATTCTGAAGAACAATTTGGAATTATAATCAAAGAGCAATAAAGCTGTACATACCCTTTGATGCGACAATACCATTACTAGATCAAAGAAATGGAAAAAGGACCTTTTTGTACAAAATATTTATAGTAGCTCTTTTTGTGGTAGCAACAACTGGAAATTGGGATGATCATCACTTGGGAAATGCTGAACAAGTTATGATATTATGATTGTTATAGAATATTATTGTGCTATAAGAAATGATGAATAATTCAGAAAAAGCTGGGAAGACTTATTTGAAAATATTTTAAGAGACACCACCAAGAGAACATTGTACATGATAAGAGGAATATTGTAATGATGCTCAACTAAGAAAGATAGCTACTCTGATCAAGATAAGGATCCAAGAAAATTCCAAAAGATTCATGTTGAAAGAGAACTGATGAACTCTGAATGCAGATTAAAGTGTACTTTTTAAATTTTTCTTTTCTTTTTTTTTCCCACATTTTCTCTTGCAACATGACTAATTTGGAAATGTTTTGTATGACTTGACATGTGTAATCAATATCAATTTGCTTGCCTTCTCAAGGAGGTTGGAATGGCTGGAGAGAAAGACAATTAGAATTAAACTTTTTATAAAATAAATAAAACATTTTATATGTAATTGGGAAATAGCTAATGAAATAAAAATTTATATAAATATTATTATATATTAATATAACATGTTAACATTATGTTTTAGTATATTTTAATGCTTTTGTGATAATAGGTTATAATATACTTATTGTGATAAGAGAAGAATATTTCTTAATACAGATAGCTTATTCTCACATTTATTTTTAGAGTCTGAAAAATGTTATCTACTATATTGATGAAAGATGAATTAATAAAACTATTTAAAAAACCAACATTTAGCTTAATAAAGCAAAACAGTCTTAAAAGTTTTTCTTTAATAGGCTATGTCTTACACCAATGTTAGGGTCATATAAGAATCTTTGATAGTTGAAAATGCAGAGATAACTTTGTTCAATGGTTCTCTGATTATCAATATCAAGGGAGAACTAAAATGGTGAGACATATGCACACTAATGATGTTCATTAGAGATGTGCCCAGAAGTCTAAATTGAGGAGGGACTCTCTATGGTGGTAAAGGAGGTTATCTGAATGTCTCTCTTTGTAAGTGACACAGCTGTTGAATATCAAGACTCAAATCACTATGGGGCTTCCTCATCAGGACCTAAAAGCACTGAAATGAAATCTGCGTTCCAGTCCACACACATGAAAAGACAAAACAAATCAACAGAGAGATGCATGTGTATATGTATGTATATGCATGTACACATATTTACATATACATCTTTGTAATATAAATGTATGTATGTATATATAGATACAGATATATACATATATACCTTTGTTGACTTGTTTTTCATATCTACATCTTTAGTTCCTCACTTCTTTACTATAAAGAAGGAATTGCACCGCATCACCAGTTTGTCTGGGAGTGAAAGTGGACATTCTAAGTACATATTTTAAGAAACCAATTTTTTCCCTACTTTTCAGTAAAAACTTACCTTTCAATTTTGCTTTATATCATTTATATCTTCAGAGACAATGCCAAAAAGACAAACAGTAGCCCAGATCCTATTTAAATTATTACAGATTTCAAATGGGGTTTCTCTATAACTACAGAGAAATAGGGTGCATGATGTAATCTTCAGAATACATCATGCAACCTGGTATGATCTCCTGTAGACTCCTGGAGTCCAGAAGCTTAGGTTCAAATCTCAGTTCTGACACTGATTTTATTGCCAATTGCCTTATAGGATTTATGGAAATCACTCTCAGTACACTGTAGCCACAGATTAGACAAAATTGTAAGTTATGAAGATGCTCCTCTCCCCTATTGCCTTTATATATGGACCCCTTTCTAGTTCTGATAAATTCAAGGTAACAAAACAGAAGAGAATAGAAATACTTATTCAATAAAGAGGTTGTTGGGAAAAATTGGCTAATGATATGGCAAATATGTTATTAGAAGGAAAAGTTGTTCATCTATATTCTATTTTAAATTTTTAATAGCTATATCAATATCATTTCTTTTTTAACTATAGCTTTATATTTTATAATTTTAGAAACACAACTCTGAGAAGGTTCCAAAAGCTCCACCAAAGTGCCCAAGGGGTCCACAATACAAAAAAGGCAAGGACATTTTCAGATTAGGTTTATTTTTATAACACAGCATTTTTAGTAAAAGGGGAATCAAATATGGATTAGCATTTCAGAAAACACTACTAAAAATTATTTTGTAGAGATATAACCTTACTTCAAAGTGATTGGGACAGTAACTTCATTCAATACAAGTGTATTCAATCCAAGTATGAATCTTAAATTTTGCTTTGCAAAATAAACCTGGTTCTTTTGAGACTATATTTATTTTAACTATACATATCTGTTGCAAGAGCTTTTCCCCTTCTTAATGATACAAAAGTGGAAGAGAAAATAAATGATTGTTGTTAACAGAAAAAAATGTCAATGTACATCTGAGAGGTGGGTTAGGGAAAGCAAATCCTGATGTACGGTAAAACTTTTTCTTAAATCTTCCTATTATTAATAATTTCACAGGAAATATACACAATGTACACTAATACTATTCTATTAGTATTTTATTATTAGTAGAAGTAGTATTCTACCTTAGTCTATTCATTAACATAGTTATAAAATGCATAACCAATTTTACTAAGTTAAAATGCTCTACCTTTGCCTTTGGGAGAAGTTTCATCTTTCTTTCCTTTTCCTTCTTTAGGAGGAGACTGTGTTCTACCATCTTCTAGATAAAATTTAACACATAGATAATACTGATGAGTCTCTTAAAAAAATCCTGAGAAATTATCAAACATTTAAATGTCACTTATCATAGTGAGCCTGTTATGTGGTGGTACTGGTACAAAAACATTACAAATGGCAATGGAAATCAGAAGAAAAGGACTATGGGTTGAATTTTAGTTCACACAATATGCCGCCACAGAAGTCTGCCATGCAAAAATATCTGAGGTTGAACACTGAAATGTTGTAGTGTGTCTGATTGTAAACCCAGACCTCTGATGGGTATGATTACACTAGCTGAAGTAATATTCTTTTGGACTAATTTTTAGCTTCCTCTGAATCATTTTCCAGTTGAAAGATCTCTAAGCTATCATGAGAGTTGGATTTGTAGCATGAATGGTAACTGAGTCATTTGAGCAAATGCAACCCTCTACGTAGAAGGAAACATACAGGTGTGTCATTTGTCAAATGGCACCTAATTTGCCATTTTGTTTTAATTATCTAAATAACCTTGTAAAGACGTCAAATTCGTGGATGTAGTACGGTAGGAAAAACCAATGAACAATAAAAATAAAGGATAAATTGAAATTTATTATCGATTACTCTTAGGGACTACTAGATATTTAGTTTCCATTTTTACAGAATCCTCCATTTCTACTAATTAAGAATTTGACCAACTCCCCAATAATTCCTGCACTTTAATATGTACTTTGATTAGAAAACAAAACAATTGACTGATATTGAGTACTGCTACAAAATTCTATCAGATTACAAAGACATAGGGCCACTAAATAAGGATTTAGATCAGTCTATCCAAAGAATTATTGCTTATTTCTGGAAACTATTTTGTGGCATAAAATTGTTTTTTCATATGCCCCCTCCCCAGTTTCTAATTGATTTGAAAATATTAATTAATTAACTTTTTAATAGTGGCTCATCATATACATGCACATACATACATATCTTTATCTCTATCTTCTCTACCTCCTGATATCTGTATATGTATCTCAGCAGCAATCTGTATCTATGTATCTATATATCTACATATCTATCCATCTATTCATCTATCTATCTATCATCTATCTCTATCACTATATTGTAAAATAATCATGTAGTCAGATCAGTTTTTAAGTGAACTACTTTTATAGAAGCAGTTTTGGATCAATTGCTTTGAATTTCCACACAAGACCCTTTCAGAGTTACATGAAGACCCAAATGAGGCAGTAGAAGGAGAAGCACAAACCAAAGACATTCAGGAAGTTAAGGCTAAAGGAGCTGGGAAGGGCAGCATAAATCTGCCTCCTACTGGGGATCACTTCCTTGGTGTGCTCAGCAGTTTTCTTTCCTTCTCCAACCACTCCTTGACTCTCTCCTCTGTCTCTACAGTGATTAGTTTCTTTTTTATTTTAGTTACTTACAAATTTTGCTTTTTTATCTCATCTTTCATTCCTTTTCAGGTGGAGCCAAGATGGCGGAGTAGAAAGACTCACATATGCTAACTCTGAATCCACAGCCCATGGATTTCCTCTAAAAAGAATTCCCAACAAATTCTGGAACAATGGAAGCTGCTCAGCAATACAGTGAAGAAGATTTCCATTCCAGAGAGCCCTGAAAAACCGATCCCAAAAGTCCATCGCACACTGACAGGAAGCAGAGCCCTGCCCTGCCCCAGCCACGTGGCACAGAGAGGAGTGAGCAGATTCGAGCAGGCTTCAGGGATGGAATCTTCAGCAACTGTCAAGGTCCCTCCACCCACAGACTCACAGGTCAGTGAGAGAGACGTCTGGATGGGCTGAGAGGGGAGCAGGGTGTTTCCATAACTTGGGCCCCCTTGGGAGGCAGCAGCAGAGGCAGCAGTCAGCCAAAGGCTCCTGGAGCAGGCAGGAGCTCAGCAGCAGCTCCACTACAAAAGGTCTCTGCATAAAGTCCCTGAGGGAACTGAGCCTGGGAGGCGGCCCTGCCCCCACCTGAGCATTGAATAGCAGCCAGGCCTGCCACCAAAAGCCCTGAGGCTGGGGAGCAGCATTTGAATCTCAGACCCCAAGCACTAGCTGGGTGGACCTAGGTCTGGGTGGAGAGGACTCTCAGAAGTCAAGTAACTGGCTGGGAAAATGCCCAGAAAAGGGAAAAAAAACATAAGACCATAGAAAGTTATTTTCTTGGGGAACAGATGATTGGGCCATTCCTCTCTGAAGAAGAAGACCAATGCTTACTATCAGGTAAAGACATAGGAGTCAAGGCCTCTGTATGCCAAACAACTGAAATAGATATCCAATGGGCTCAGGCCATGGAAGAGCTCAAAAAGGATTTTGAAAATCAAGTTAGACAGGTGGAGGAAAAACTGGGAAAAGATATGAGAGAGATGCAAGAAAAGCATGAAAAACGGGTCAATACCTTAATAAAGGAGGCCCAAAAAAATGCTGAAGAAAATAGCACCTTGAAAAATAGGCTAACTCAATTGGCAAAAGAGGTTCAAAAAGCCAATGAGGAGAAGAA
>CM053769.1:664612797-664677830 GCA_028658325.1 Potorous gilbertii
AGGGCAGATTGGTGATAGGGGAAATTAGAATGCTCGGTGTATTGGGGTGGGGGAAGGGGACAAATGGGGAGAAAATTTTGGAACCCAAAATCTTGTGAAAATGAATGTAAAAAGTTAAATAAATAAATTTATCTTTCATTCCTTTTATTTCTTTCTGCCTTAACAAGTTGAGCCTGGATGTCAGAATGGAGCATGTTTGGTAGTCAGAGGTGACCTTTGGTTTTAAGTTACAGCAGCTATTTCTTTAGGAAGATTTTTCATTTATTTACATGAAAGCCATCCAGTGGGTCAACAAAAGCTCCATCAAGAGCTCATTTCAGAAGAGCTGCCCTGTATTTATTGTTAGAATATTTTATTTAGTTGTACTGTTAGGAAAACATCTCTAATGCATTAATATACATTATTTTTCCTTTGATCAAATGAAATATTGCCCCAAGGAACAATGATACCTTTGGAGATGAACACTTTTATACTTTTTTTAAAAGAATCTATCACTATCCCTGTACATATTCAGGGAGAAAGAGACAGGTACATTCACTCTTTGAAGCAAAAACAGATTTATTGTTCCTGCAATATAGAGAATTCAAGAGTACATTTTTAAAGGTTATAAACAAACTTTTGAAACGTTAAAGCTGAATTGTATTAGAAAGAATAAGAAGTACTGGTTAGTTTCTGGTTGGCTTAGAGAAATGTGTGGGTATTGCTGTCTAATGAGCAAAGCTTTGGGGGTGGTATGGTAGCTGCAGCTTGAGCCCTAAGTCTGACAAAAGTAGTCTCCTGTTTATTCATGGCTACTCTAAACACAATGCTTATCTCCCAACTCTAGGCAGCCTTTGAAAACTTCTGATTGTTCTCTTAATCTCTATCTCTACAGTGTTTCTCAATTCCTAGGGATGGAAGTTGGGAAGAGAGAAGATGGTGGGGTCACGCGTATGAGTTTTAACATTTAAGCAATAAAAGTTAATTTTGTTGATAACTGACTTTTTATTTCAATACAAATATCCTTTACTGTGGGGAAATCATTCTTTATTTTACCAATAATTGTGCAGTGCTTAGAGCTATCAAATGAATATGTTAGTAAAAGAATATGGGCACATGTGTACAGTACATACATGTGAATATACATGTATTCATATGATTCTAGGATATGTACAAAGGAATCATAGGATCATGGGTATCATCTTGTCACATGTTCAGGAATTTCTATCCTATGTAGTGCACAAGCATTCAAGTTGAAACCAAAAACTAAAGAAAAGTTTTGTGACACATGTACTAACACGCAAACTGCTTTAAATATCATGCATTTCAATGGTTTAGCACTTCAAAAAAAATCACCAGTCATTGTGGTTACCTGACATCATTTCAGTGAATACCAGGTCATCATGGCTAAGATTTCAGAGGAAATCTTGGCTGAAGAATAGACTTATAGGGTCTAGAGTCTGAATTTTGGAGAGGTTGCACTGCAAACATCCTATTTAGGAAATTTTCTTCTTTTTTAAAGCAACTTTTTAGTATTAAAACTTTTTCTGAGCTGAAAATGGTCCGATTTATTTTAGATTTGGACTTTAGTGAATGCTATAGATGTTTTCATCTATCTATATTTGTATATCTAGATATATTGATATAGTAATATCTATATTTCCATTTCTTCTCTTTGAGTCAGTGACCTAGAAACAAAAATCTTAACATTAATCCCTCTTTAGGTTATGAATCATGTGAGGCCATGTATCATATTTTTACCTTTATTTAATCCATAGGTGAAGCTAAGTGGTACCACAATGTGCAGAAGTGCTGGTCCTGAAGTCAGGAAGCTTCGTCTTCCTGAGTTCAAATCCTGAGTTCAGACATTTACTAGCAGTGCCTCAGTTTCTCATCAGTCAAATGATCTTGGAAAGACTATGACAAGCCAGTCTAGTATCTTTGCCAAGAAAACCCAAACTGGATAATTAAAGGTTGGATATGACTGCAATGACTCAACAATAACAACAACATATCCACAATGTTTGACACAGAGTCTGGTCCATAGTGCTTGTTGATTGATCCTTGTTTTCCAGTGTGTCTGAAGGAAAGTCCTCTAGGATTCCCATAATACAAGACAAGTGGGATAGGAAAACCCATATCCATCACAGAGCAGCATTGAGCAGGCATGCAAATATTAACTCTCTGTCCTATTTAGGAGCCTGGACAAAACCTGAGAGAATCTGAGGAGTTTTTCTGGTATTAACTAAGCAACAACTTTTGAAATAGCTCTGAAAATTGCTCATTCACCTATCAGTTAGTGCTTGTGAAGGCCATGAACTTCACGTAAGAGATCAATCTTGACTTAAACTAACCAGAAGTCCAGAAGGGGAAGAAAATTTGGGAAAAGTACAATTATTTAGTATTTTAACGTGAAGACAAAGGCATAATTCCAAAACTAATGTTACTACATTTTATGGCCCCTCCTGAGTTGCTGCCTTGTTGTGGTATAATGAATCTGTGAACTATGCTATATGGTATTACCCAAGATAGACAGGTCGTGGTAGGGAGTTCTGACAAAAGGTGATCCACTGGAGAAGGAATTGGCAAACTATTCCAGTATCTTCGCCAAGAAAACTTCATTAATGATAATAAAATGACAGAAAATATGACACCAAAAGATGAGCTCTGAAGGCTTCAGGTTTTAGGGTTCACAGCAATAAAGAATGAAGCAGCTGGGACAAAGGCAAAAGAAAGTTGGGCTGCAAATGTGTCTAGTGACAAAAGGGAAGTCCGGTGCCATCAAGATTAATGTTGCATAGGAACCTGGCAACATAAGGTCTATGAACGAAGGGAAGCTGAATGTGGTCACACAGGAGATGGAAAGATTGAACGTTAACATAATTGGGTGTTAATAAGCTTAAAATTGATAAGAACAGGCGAATTTAACGCAAGTGATCATTACATACACTCTTATGGGTAAAAATCCCTAAGAAGAAATGAAATAACTGTTATAGTTAATAAAAGGGTGAGAAAAGCTTTACTGGGGTACAATCTCAAAAAAGGACAGTATGATTTCAATTCAAATTCAAGATAAACCATTCAACATCACAGTTATACAAATCTATGGTCCAACCAATGAATTCTGGAGAAGTCAAAGTTGCTCTGAAGACCTTAACATCTTTTGAAAACAACACCAAAAAAAGATGTTGCACTCAGTTTAGGAGGACTGGAATGCTAAAGTAGAAAATCAATATATAATTAGAACAATAGGCAAGTTCGGTCTTGAAATACAAAATGAAGCAGGACAGAGACTAATTGAGTTTTGTCAACATCCCTGGTCATAGCAGACACTCTTTTTCAGCAATCCAAAAGGTGACTCTATACATGGACATCATGAGATGGTCAATATCAAAAACAGATTGTTTATACTTTGCTGCCAAAGGTGGAGAAGCTTTATACAGTCTGTTAAAAGAAGACCTAAAGCTGACTGTAGCTAAATCATGAGCTTCCATTTACAAAATTCAAACTTAAACTGAAGAAAATAAGGAAAGCCATCAGACCATATAGGTATAACACATCCGTTATGAATATGAAGGGGAAGTGATGAATAGACACAAGGGATTAGATTGGGTGGATAGAGAGCCTAAAGTACTATGGACAGAGGCTGACAATATTGTAAAGGAGGCAGAAAAAAAATCAAAGAAAAAGAAGAGCAAGAAAGCAAAATGGCTGCCTGATGAGGCTACACAAATAGCTGAGAAATATATGCAATATAATAATGACACACTATAATATGTGTGGAAATTATGGCACAGTTTTAAATTATGAGGATGATCCTCTTCACTAGTCCCCTTGTAAACAGATTCCTTTCTAGTACTTATAAATCCAAGGTAACAAAGCACAAGAGAATGGAAATACTCAATAAAAAAGTTGTTGGGAAAAAGTGGCTAGTGGTATGGTAAAGAAGGGACAAGAACCAAAATTTCTTAATTTCCATTAAAATATTTTAATATGTATTTCAATATGATTTATTTCTTTTGTAAAACTATGTATTTTTATGTTCATGACTTTATAAATGCAAGAAGGAAAGGGAAAGGGAAAAGAGAAAGGGAAAAATATACCCAACTAAATGCAGAACTTCAGAGAATAGCAAGGAAAAATAAGGTCTTCTTAAATGAGCAATGCAAAGAAATAGAAGAAAACAATAGAATGGAAAAGACAAGAGATCTCTTCAAGAAAATTAGAGATGCTGAGAATATTTCATACAAAAATGAGCATTGTAAAAGACCTAATTGTAGGGACTTAACAAAAGTTGAAGAGACTAAGAAAAAGTGGCAAGAAAGATCTTAATATTGATAACCACAATCTAGAGTCATACATCCTAGAGAATGAGGTCAAGTGAGCCTTAGGAAGCATTGCTAACAACAAGGCTAATGGAGGTGACTGAATTCAAGCTGAGCTACTTAAATTCCTAAAAGATGAAAGTGCTAAAGTATTTTACTCAATATGCTAGCAAATTTGGAAAATTCAACATGGCCACTGGATTGGAAAAGATCAGTTTATGCCCCAAATCTGAAGAAGGGCAGTGACAAAAAAGGTTCAAATTACTGAACAGTTGTGCCCACTTCACCTGCCAGCAAGGTTATCCTTAAGATTCTGCAGACTAGTCTTCAGCAATATGTAAACTGAGAATTCCCCGAAAAGCAGGCTGGTTTTTGAAGAGGCTGAGGAACTAGAGACCAAATTGCCGACGTCTGCTGGATTACAGAGAAAGCAAGGGAATTGAAAAAAATCTTTGTTTTCTGCTTCAGTGACTACACTAAAGCTTTTAATTGTGTGGATCACAACAAAATCTGGCAAGAGATGGAGTACCAGATTGCCTTACTTGTTTCATGAGGACCAAGGACATTGCCAAAAAGCAACAGTTAGAACTGAACATGGAACAACTGATTGAGATGGAGAAACAATGTCATGGAAGCAACAAGCATAAGCTTGGACAGACCTGGGGAGAGATCAGAGGATAGAAGGGCCCAGTATGCTGTGGTTCATAGTGTCTCAAAGAGTTAGATACAATGGAATGAACAACTATATTTTGTGGAGTTGAAAGAAAAGAATCAAGGTATTTTGATTAGTTAATGTCTGAACTTCAAATATTTGTATATTTTATTGCTGCTTATTTTGAGATCGATTTGGAGAGTAATTTCCCCCAAAGTGTCACTGTTTATTTGAAGTTTTCTATGGATGTCATTCAAGAGTACACTTCTTTTGGACTAGTACAAATCTAGGTATTTTTCATTTGTCTTTTGAAGTATATTGGTAAAACTTGTATTATCCAATCTGAGAAAAATATAATATTTCAGTATTATTATTTTAAAGTATTTTATTTGAAATTGCATAACTATTATGAAAAAAAGGTTTTATTGCATATATAAATCACAAAAGTGAAAAATAGCTATGTATAATATGGAACTTAGAAGTCATCACTTAAAAAATCCAGAATTATCTTTGAACAGCCTTAGCAAATTTGAAAAAGAAAAAAATGTCAAATGTTGTTCTTTATATTGAGGAAAGTATAAGGTCAAATATGCCTACAACCTGTCAAGTGGAATAACCTATTCATCTAATTCAATGAGTCTGTCTGTGTTCATCCTTCATTTTTGAAAAGGACCATGACATCAGAGAAATGATGACATGACTTGTACTTCACTTTGTTTTGAGTGAAGGAGGGCTGTGAAAGGTCACCAACCTCACTTTCTCCTCCTGAGCCATCTGGGTTCAGGGGCCTGATATTCATCAGGAAAATTGGAGATGGTCCAAGATGATTAAGTGCAATCAATGAATGACTGGTCCTAACATAAGGAAGTCAGAGAAGAAAGGATTTCTGAATTTAGTTCAGTATTCCAAGAAGTTCCAAGTGTGAAGGAATTGGTCTCTGAAAACCTAGGATGCTGTCATAGAAAGTTAAGCGACCTCATTACAAAGTGTTAAACTAATTGTAAAAATGAAACTTTCCTTGGTGACCCCTCTATGGAACCCAGTCCAGTCCCTTTAGTGAATCAGAAAGGGGGCAATGCCATTGGCTAAGCAACGACTGTCTGCAGCCTAAGCAACCCTTAAAAGATAGTGGAAAAGATCCACAGAATGTGTATCCAAGTGGCTCCAAGCAGGAGCAACACTGTGGAAGGACCTTGCTCTCAGACATACAGAGCTAAAGAAAGAGAAGACACAAAAAGTTCCACTAATCTTTTGATTAGTGCTTCTCAAAGCACTTCTCATAGCCTCTCCTCCTATTTCTTCCCTCTATACAACTCATTGGGAGTTGGGCTCTTCCTTAAGACTGACTGCTGTCTGGAGTGATTTATACTGGCCCCCTCTGGAACCTTCCACTGTCTTTGAATTTGAGGGTCATCCTAGATGCAGACGATAGTTTTCCAGCTAATGCTGTTGTTTTCTTTCTAACTCACTTAAGGCACTAGTTTGGAATTCATAAAGGGATAATTACCAGGTGGCTGCATTTTTACAGGTAGCTGAATAGCCCATTACGGGATCTTTACTTTCTGCAACCAGGGCCTGGACACTCAGAGGCCAACTCTTTTACACTAGACTTTCTAAGGACTTGACCTGGAGAGAGTTTGTTTGTCTCTGCATGGTAAATTGCAAACCCATGGGAAGAATGTGACATATACTTGACTTTTGTGGGATGCTCTGACTTGAAACAATATTCCTGATTCAGAATCATTAGTATCAGTACAGAAAATAGCCTTCAGAATATTGTTCTCTCTTGGTACTAAAAGATATTTATCCCCTAAAAAAGAAATGAGTCTTTCCTAATATTTAAGCAATTGTGACTTCAGAAGTAACTGTATCCTTCCCTGACCTACCCCTTATCTCTATTTTCTATGCCTCATCTACCTGGCATCATGAGAAAATGAATATCCTATAAAAGACTACAAATTTCATATGTGTAGGTTGTTATTTAGATGTTGTTCAGTTATGTCTTACTCTTTGTGATCCATTTGGAGTTTTTTTTGGCAAACATACTGCAGTGGTTTGCCATTTCCTTCTCCAGTTCATTTAACAGATGAGGAAACTGGGGCAAACAGCATTAAGTAACTTGTTTAGGGTCACACAGCTCTTAAGTATCTGAGACCAAAATGGAACTCAGTGAGTCTTCCTGACTCCAGGCTCAGCATTCCATCCACTGGGCCACATGGCTGCCCATATGGGCATTAATATATTAATTATCTTTGCATCTGCCCATCACATTTCTTTTAAATTATGCCATTTTCTCCCCAAAATGTTTCACAGATATGAAGATCCTCTCCCCCAACATAGTTCCTAACTCAGTCAATAAGTCTTGAAATGTTATCAGAGGTTCAGAGAGGTCAAGTAACTGGCCCATAGTCACACATCTAGTAAATGTCACAGGTGGGAGCTGAACCCAGGTCTTTCTGGCTCTTAGTACAACCTTCGGTAAACTCTGACATGATGCCTCTCTTTAAACACTTTAGGAATCTATTCAAATTAAGTGATTTGTCAATGGATGAATAAAAGTGGACTTGCAAATTTATTGAAATCTTTAAGTATCAAAAATAAAAACATTAAAACCACTTTGGTAAAAATTTTTCTATTATATCACTTCCTATCTTATTAAACATTAGAATTCACCCAATACAACTGTTTTTTTCCTTGATAACTATGGATGATAGACATCACATATTGGGGGCTGCTAGGTGGCAAGGTGGATAGAGTGCCAGCCCTAGAGTCAGGAAGACTCCTTCCTGAGTTCAAATTCAGCCTCAGACACTAGCTGTGAGACCACTGGCAAGTCCATGAACCCTGTTTGCCTCAGTTTCTTCATTGGTAAAATGAACTGGAGAATGAAGTAGCAAAGAATTCCAGGATATTCCCAGGAAAACCCAAAATAGGTACACGAAGAGCTGGACATGACTGAAACCACTGAACAACAGCATAATATGTAGCTGCCTTTGTTAGGCTGGGAAATAATACTAGGATTTTCATTAAATATTCCCAAAGGATTAAGCTATTGGAATTTTTTCTGCCTGCTTTTTATAATGCCTTTGCCTCCTCCCTCAATTTCAAACTGTCACTTCTAGAAATTTTTATTCTGAAGATTCAAACATATTTTTTTACTTTATTGCTTTATCAAAGCAAGAAAAATCTTGGGTTTTTTGTCTGTATTTTCTCTTGCAACATGGCTAATATGGAAATATATTTCACATGACTTCATATGTATAACCGAGATCAAATTGCTTCCCTTCTCAAGAAGTGTGGAGTGCAGGAAAGAGGAAGAAAATTTGGAATTCAAATTTTTATAAAATAAAAGTTAAATTTTTTACATGTAATTCACAAAATTTAATAAAATAAATGAAAGTATATTAACAACAACAAGACTAGCACAAGAGCCATATGGATTCATAAGAGAATACTATAAAACATTTAAAGAACTCCTATCCCAAATGATCTGTTTTCAAAATAGAGAGGAAGATGTCTAACTTTTTTCCATGAGAAATATATAATGGATAAAATCAAAGCAGGATAAAAGTAGTGATTTAAAAAAATTATAGAAAATTCATGCAAATATAATAATATAGCCATGATAAAAAATAAATTAGGATCACATTATACATACCAGGAATCAGAATAGTAAATACCAGGAAAAATGTGCATATTAATTTTTTTCCAGGCTTGGGGTAAAGGAGGAAGTTTTAGACCCATGATTTCACCCATGAAGGTGAAATTAATGCGTAACACCCATGATTAATTGTGATTATCAACTGTTCTTCAATTGTTAGCCTTAGGAATTCCCCGCTCCACTATGAAGTACTCACATTCACATGGGCAGCATGGGTCAGAAGAGGGGCTGGAGATCTTGAAGTATGTCTGACTCTGGGGGTAGCATTCTACTTATTCACTAAGCCATATGTATTAAATCGTATCAATAGATATAGGAACTAAGATAATAAGAACAATGATAAATATAAGGAGAACCAAGTGATTACATAAATAAGTCCAGAAACTGTATGATGAATTATAATGCAGTTTCATGTTAAAATTTTTAAAATACAATGGAAATATAAGTTTTTTTCTTTAACATAATTAAAATCATTTAAGACCAAAAGAATGTTTGCTGAGATAACAGAATACTTCTTAATAAAACCAGACAGCTTATTCTCACTTTTATTTTTAGAGTCCTAAAATAGTTATTGCAATGAGACAAGATGAATATGAATAAATCACAAAAATAACCAAAAATTACCTTATTACCAAAACATTTTAAAAGCATTTGGTTTAATAAGGTAAAACAGTCTTAAAAGTGCTTTCCAAATTGACTGTTTCTCTACCAACATTAAAATCCTAAGATTCCTGCGTAGTTGAAAATAGAGATAACTTGGTTGGATGGTTCTGTTATCATCATTATCAAGGGAGACCAAAAACGTTGAGACGCATGCACATTAATGGTGCTCATTAAGCACATGTCCAAAAACCTAACCTGAGGAAGGCCTCTCTATGGTGGTTAAGATTATTCGAAATGCTTCTCTTCGTAAATGACACAGCTGTTAAATATCAAGATTCAAAGTAACATAGGACTTCCTTAGCACGATCCACAAGCAATCAAAGGAATTGTTGTCTTGTAGTATGCACAAGGAAGACAAAAACAAGTCAACAAAAGGGCACATGGCACATGCACATACATACGCATACATGTATATATACATTTGTATATACACATTTGTCATGTATGTATAGATCTGATATGTCCATGCAGATCTATATATGTATATATACCTTTGTTAACTTGTTTTTTATATCCACATCTACAGTACCTCTCCTCTTTACTAAAAAGAAGGATTTGTGCCTCATCATAAGCTTCCCTAGAACTGAGATTGATTATTCCAAGTACTTTTAAGAAACCCAATGTTTTCTCCTCCTCAGTAGTTAAACACTTACCTTTAATCTTGCTCTCTATCATTTGCTTACTAAGTCCTTTCTCTAGAGACAATGAAGAAAAGATAAACAGCAGCCTGGATCCTATCTAAACTATTACAAATTTCAAATGAGATACCTCTGTAACTGCAGAGAAATAGGGTGCATGATGTAATCTCCTAAAAACATCATTCAACTTGGCAGAGTCTCTTGTAGACTCCGGAAGCCTGGGTTCAAATCTCAGTCCTGACACTTACTTTGTGACCAGTTGCTTTGCAGGATTTATGGAAATCAGTCTTAGTACTTTAGTCACAGGTTATACATGGAACAATTTTAAATGATGAGGATGATCCTCTCCTCTAGGACCCTTGTAAATAGATTCCTTTCTAGTACTGATAAATCCAGGGTAACAAAGCACAAGAGAATGGAAATATTCAATAAAGAAGTTGTTGAGAAAAACTGGCTAGCGGTATGGCAAAGATGGGACACGAACCAAAATCGCTTAGCTTCCACTAAAATTTTTTAGTATATATTTCAATATGATTTATTTCTTTTGTAAACTTAGGTCTTTTTATTTTCATGACTTTATAAATGCAACTCTGAGAAAGGTTCCATAAGCTTCACCAGACTGCAAAAGCTTGACACAAAAAATATAAAGAACAAGCCAGATTAAACTTATATTGCTAACAGCGCCATTTAGTAAAAGGGAAATCAAATGCATCAGCATTTCAGAACACACTACTAAAAATGGTTTTGCAGAGATATAACTGTACTTCAAAGTTCAATCAATTTGTTGTGACAGAAGTTTCAACACAAGTGCTGAAAACAGGCATCTTAAATTTTGCTTGGTAAAACAGGCCTTGTCAGTGTGAGCATTTATTTCCTTTGACTTTGCATATTTGTTGAAAGGTTTCTTCCCCCTCATTTTCTCCCCTTTCTCAATGGGAGGTCAGAGAGAGAAAAAAATAAATGCTTGTTAAAAGAAAAAAAAAATTAATGTGCATGGGGGTGGGGTGTTTGAGGAAAATTAACCTAACCATTTTCTCACATCTGCCTATTATTCATAACTGCATGGTAAATACACACAATGTACACTAATACCAAAAGTCTATTCAAAGACATAGTTATCAAATGCAGAACTAATTTAACTAAGTTTAACTGCTGTACCTTTGCCTTTGGGAGAAGTTTCACCTTTCTTTCCTTTTCCTTCTTTAGGAGGAGACTGTGTTTTACCAGCTTCTAGATAAAATTCAATAAATTCAATACATAAATAACACTGATGGGTCTTAAAAAATGTCCTGTGATACTATCAAACATTTAAATGTCACTTATCATAGTGAGCCTGTTACATGGTGGTACTGGTACAAAACATGTATAGATGGCAATGAAAATCAAAAGAAAAGGACTATGGTTGAATTTTAGCTCATTGGCAGCAATATGTTGCCACAGCATTTTGCTATGCAAAGTACGAATTCAGGTTGAATACTGAAATTCGGTAGTTATTTCTAAATTTGTTTCTAAACCCAGACCTTTGGTGGGATTGACTAAGTAACTTGTAGCAGCCAGCTTTAGATCAACTGCTTTGAATTCCCACACAAGACCCTTTCAGAACTACATGAGGACCCAAAAGAGGCGGTAGAAGGAGGACCACAAACCAAAGACATTCAGGAAGTTAAGACTAAAGGAGCTGTGAAGGACAGCATAAATCTGCTTCCTACTGGGGATCACATCCTTGGTGTGCTCCACAGTTTTCTTTCCTTCTCCAACCACTCCCCCACTCTCTCCTCTGTCCCTACAATGATTAGTTTCGTTTTTATTTTAGTGACTTATAAATTTGCCTTTTTATCCCATCTTTCATTCCTTTTATTTCTTTCTGCCTTAACAAGTTGAGTCTGGGTGTCAGAAGGGAGCATCTTTGGTAGTCAGAGGTTACCTGTGGTTTTAAGTTACAGCAGCTATTTCTTTAGGAAGATTTTTCATTATTTACATGAAAGCCATCCAGTGGGTCAACAAAGGCTAGAAATCTCCACCAAGAGCTCTTTTCAGAAGAGCGGCCCTGTATTTATTGTGAGGATACTCTACTTAGTTGTACTGTTAAGAAAACTTCTCTAATGCTAATATACATTATTTTTCCTTTGATCAAATGAAAAGTCGCCCCAAGGCACAACGATGCCTTTGGAGATGAACACATCCACACTTTTTTTTTTAAAGGATCTAGCACTATCTCTGTCCTTATTCAGGGAGAAAGAAAAAGACAGGTACACTCACTCTTTGAAGCAAAAACAGATTTATTGTTCCTGCAATGCTGAGAATTCAAGAGTACATTTTTTTCAAAGGCTGTAAACAAACTTAAAGCTTTAAGACTGAATTGTGTGAGAAAGAATAAGAACCGCCATTTAGTTTCTGGTTGACTTGGACAAATGTGTAGGTACTGCTGCAGTAAAGAGCAAAGCTTTGGGGGTGGTACGGTGGCTGCAGCTCGAGCCCTAAGTCTGAAGACAGTAGCCTCCTGCTTGTTTATGGCTACTCTAAGCACATGGCTCACCTCCCAGTTCTAGGCAGCCTTTGAAAACCTCTGATTCTCCTCTAATCTCTATCTCTACAGTGTTTCTCAATTCCTACTGAGGGACTGGGGATGGAAATTGAGAAGGAAGATGATGTTGGGGTCATGCCTGTGAGTTTTAACATTTGTGCAACAAAAGCCGATTTTTAAGGTTTTGTTGATAATTTGTTGATAATTGACTTTTCATTCCAATAAAACAACATCCTTACTTTACTGTGGGGAAAAAAACCCATCATTTTAGCAATAATTGTGCAGTGCTTAAAGCCATTCATTGAACATGGGAGTGAAAGAATACATGTGTAAGTGTATAGTACATACATGTACATATGCATATATTCACATGGTTCTAGGGTATGGGCAGAGGAACTGTAGGACCACGGATATCATTTTATCACGTGTTCAGAAACTTCTACCCTCTGTAGCGTACAACCATTCAAGATGAAAGTGAGAACTCGAGAAAGGTTTGTGATGAGTACAGACACTAACTGCCTTAAATGTCACGCGCATTTCAACAGTCCGGCGCTTAAAAAATTACTGTCATTGTGCTTACTCGAAGCATTTCGGTGAACAGTGGGTCATTGTGCCTACGGTTTCAGAAGGAATTTGGGTTGAAGAACACACTGGCAAGGGTTGGACTTTGCTTTTTGGAGGGGCTGAGCTGCCAGTATCCTATTTAGGAGATTTTTTCCTTTTTCCCTAAAAGTAACTTTTTAGTACTAAAACTTTTTCTGAGCAGAAAATGGCCTGGGTTTATTTTAGTAGCCTTTACTTAATGCTATTGATCTATTGATGTGTGTGCGTGGTGTGTGTGTGTGCACACACACCACACACACACAAAGACACACATTTCTAATTTTTTTTGAGTTAATGTCCTAGAAACCAAAACCTTGACATTTTTCTCCCTTTGGAGCTTTGTGAGGACAGGGATCCGATGTTTACCACTATTTATATCCATAGGCACAGCTAGGTTGCATAGTGGATAGAATGGGCATTGAATCAGGAAGACTCATCTTCCGGGTTCAAATATGGCCTCTGATACTTACTGGTTATATGACCCTGGGTAAGTCACTTAACCCTGTCTGTCTCAGTTCCTCATCTATAAAATTAGCCAAAGAAGGAGATGGCAAACCACTGTAGAATCTTTGCCAAGAACGCTCAAATGAATCGTGAAGAGTCAGATACAACTGAAGTGACTCAACATTAACAACAACATCACAGTATTTAGCATGGTGTCTGGCATATAGTAGCTACTTAATAAATCCTTCTTGACTGATTCTTGTTTTCCAGTGTGTCTGAAGGAAAGCCTTCTGGCTTTTCCTCCCTATATGGCAGGAGAAGTGGGATAGAAGATCCTTCTCCATCACATAGTGCCGTTGCACAGACATGCAAATCCAGACTCTCTGTCCTATTTAGAAGCTTGGTCCAAACGAGAGAATCTGGGGAATCTTCCGGGTCCATAGCTATGTAGAAAATTCTGTGAATAGCTCTGAAAATGACTGAGCCATCTGTTAGCCAGAGGTCATAAAGGTCCTAATTTCGGGTAAGAGATCAATCTTAGACTTGCATCAAATTTGAGAAGAGTGCAATGATTTAGTTCTTTGGGGTGTAGATGGACACAGTGCTTCCAAAATAAAATATTACTGTATTTTCTGGATGTGCAAGAGAAGGATCAAGGTGGGTCTGGTCTACTGGTACGTGGATTTCAAAGACTTTTATGTTTTGTTGCCACTAATTCTTGGGCAGGTTTGGAGAGTAATTTTCCCCAAAAGTTCGCTGTTTATTTGCAATTTTCCACTGATGTCATTCAAGAGTACCCTTCTTTTAGATGAGGACAGATCAAGGTATTTTTCATTCATCTTCCCTGCTGTTTTGATAAAGGTTTACTATCCAATCTCAGACAAGTATCCAATATAATATAAAGATAGTATTTCAATATGACTATATTAAAGTCTTTTATTTGAAAAAACAATGAATTTATCTTATATATAAATCACAGAAGTGGAAGATTGCTATGTATAATATTGATCCTAGAAGTCATTACTTAAAAACATCTAGAATTACATTTGAACAATCTCAAATTTGAATAAAAAATGCTAAAAGGTGCTCTTCATATTGAAGAAAGCATAAGGTCAAATATATCTACAAAATCTCAAATAGAATAAGCTATTCTTTTAAGTTAATGGGCAAGTGTAATCAATCAATGGCTAGGCTTAACATAAGGAAGGCAGAAAAGAAATGATTTCTGAATTCAGTTCTGTATTTCAAGAAGTTCCAAGTGCAAAGGAGCTGACCTCTGAAAACCCAGGATGCTGCCACAGAAAGTAAGTGACCTCATTACAAGGTGTTACACTAATGATAAAAATGAGACTTCCCTCCCTGGTGACCCCCTTTATGGAATCCAAACAAGTCCCTTCAGAAATCAGCAAGGGAGCAATGCCAGTGACCAAGCAATGACTGTCTGCAGCCTCAGCTACCTTGAAAAAACAGTGGAAAAATGCACAGAATGTGTATGCTAGTGGCTCCAAGCAGGAGCAGCACTGTGGAGGGACTCAGCTTTCAAGAAGACATACAGAGTTAAAGAAGGAAATGTCCCAAAAAAGTCCCATTACTCTTCTGAGCAGTTCCAAAGGGTTTCTCGTAGACTTGCCTTCTACATAACTCACTGGGAATTGGGCTCTTCTTAAGACTGACTGACTGATGCCTGGAGCCACGGAGCCACTTACTCTGGCCCGCTCTGGAACTCTTCCACTGTCTTTGAATTTGAGGGTCATCCAGGATGCAGACAATTGGTGCTTGGCCAATGCTGCTGTTTCCTTTTAAATTCACTCAAGGAACTAGTTTGGAATTCATAAAGAGACTACCAGATGGCTGCATTTTTACAGGAGCTGACGTATGGATCACTACGTTCTGCAGATAGGGCCTGAACTTTCAGAGGCCAGCTTTCTTTTACTAGACTTTCTAAGGCCTTGACCTGGAAAGAGTTTTGTTTGTGTCTGTATGGTAAATAGCAAAGTCATAGGAAAAAAATGGAATATATTTGACTTTTGTGGAATGCTCTGATTCAAAACAATATTCCTGATTCAGAACTGGAAAAACAGACCAGAATATTGTTCTTTTTTGTTATTACAAGACAATCATCACCTGGAAAACAAATGAGACTTTCCACAATTGTGATTTAGGATGGAACTATTTCCTTCCCTGATCTACATTTTATGTATTTATTATCTATACTTCATTTATCTAATACCAGTGGAAAATGAGTATTCTACATAAGATTATAAATGCCATATAGGCAAGTATGATATAATTATTTGTTTTATTTGCCCAGTACCCACCACAATTCTTTTAAATTATGCCATTTTGTCCACGATCTGTGATTTCATAAATGTGAAGACCCTTTCCCTAACGCAGATCCCAACTCAGTCAATAAGTTTTGAAATGTTGTCAGAAGTTCAGAGAAGTTAAGTAACTGGCCCATGGTCACACATCTAGTAAATGTCAGAGGTGGGAGCTGAACCCAGGTCTTTCTGACTTTTTCTGACTCAGTTTAGTCTGCCAGGCTGCTTCTGTTTAAACCTATTAGGAATCTATTTGTAATGAGTGATTGGTTAATGGAGGAATAAAAGCAGATTTTCAAGTTTATACTGAAAATTTTAAGCATCAAAAATAATTTTAAAAACTATTTTGGTAGAAATCTTTCTCATATACATCATTTCCCTACCTTATTTAACATTAGACCTGAGACCATCTGACTTTCTTTTTTCTTGATAACTATGGGTCATTATAAATATCAGTTACTGTACTGGGCTACATATAACACACTGATAGCCTCACTAAGTTGGGAAATATTGCTTGCATTTTCATCAAATAGTCACAGATAATTGGATTTTTGGAATTTTTCTGCCTGTTTCTTATAATCCCTTTGTGTCCCCACTCCATAAAAGGTCACTACTGGTTGTACCGTGTGCACTGCTGCTTCTAGCAGGCTACCTAATTTTACAGACAGTCTTATGTCAGCAGTTCTATGGTACCGTCATACCTGCTGAACTGAATAAGAATGCCTGGGCTTTATAACTTTGGGTTTGTTGCTGTGTCTCAGATGGCTGAGGCTGTCAGAAGCATGGCTTTGATTAATGGGCTATTAATGTAAACCTAACATGAGACATGAAAAATCAGAATTATAAGTCATTCCATCAGTCACCTGAAGCTTTCCCTTTTCCACCTTTCCCTTTTGCCCCCTTGGGAGAATGTTCCTTTTCTTTTTCTGGTTCAGGTGGAGGTGGAGGCGGAGGTTCAGGCGGGGGGGCTTCTTCTTTCTTTTTCCTCTCAGCTTCTTGTTCTTCTAGTTTCTTTTTAGCTTGAAAAAAGGACAGATAGAAAATGATTTTTTTTTTATTAGGGGGTTACAGGTTCACATTGTTCAACCTAAAACAATTAAAAACATATTATGTGAGGATGAACTGAGGAATCTCCTAATCTGTAATACGATGGCACTTCCCATGGAGTTGAGTAGGCAGGCTTTGGCTCTGTGGAGAGGCATATGGACTCTGGATTCCTGCTGAGGGATCAGTGGCTTCTAACTGGTCTTTGTATCTTGGTGACTGGGGACTGGCAAAGAGGACTGGCAAATCAGCCAGAAAGAGCAAACCTCCCACTCTAATGGGCTTATGAGACTCAAGGAGGTACTGATTCCACCTTTTCAAGGTGACTCCTTTGTTGGCACAAAGTCAATGTCAGCTTTTTCTTGGACATTTGTCAACTTGGAAGTGAGTGTCAGGGCATGATATGCAGTCAAAAAAGTTAATGCCATTTTGGGTTCCATTATGTGACACATAGTTTCCAGAAATAATAAGGTGATGGTCTCATGATGCTTTGCCCTGGCAAGGCATTTGGGGTCTAATGTAATGTCCTAAAATGTGACAATTACCTTTAGCTTCCTTTTTCCTCAATTCTGCGATAAAATACTCTTGTACTTTTGTGGATAAAGTCCTTTTATCTACTTCTGCATTGACTTTGATCAGAATGTCTTGTTTTTCTGAAAACCATTTCTCCAATTCTGGCCAATTATCCAAGAAACCTAAAATTCTGCAACATCAAAAGATCAGTGTTAATAATTTGTTGAATAATCCTTAAGTTACACACTGCAGCTTTTTTTTAAAAAAAAAAAGATGGATAAAGTGAAACAAGCACTAATAAAATTGTTTAACCTGAAAAAAATCAATCCTAAAAAGTCATTATGTGAAGCTAACAGAAATGCTCATATCAGAAAGCAATATATATATATATATATTCATATACATACATATATATGTACATATATATACTCATACACGATCAACACTGTTAGAAACAAATGCATTTAAATTATAGAGTCCAGTATTCTTGTGATACATATTTCTTTTCCATACTTTTGAGAAATATTTACATGGAAAAAATGAAATTAGAATTTTTCACCATTTCAAACATGGTTTGATCACTTTATTTATAGCTAAATAAAAATCCAATGAAGAAGTATAGACTTTGTCTACATACATGGGTAGAAAACTTCTAAGTACTGCTCTGACCATTACTGTCAGACTTAACAGAGAAGTTCAATTCTCTTTTTATTACAAGGTGTTGCATATGTTTTGTTGTAAATAAGAGACCTGGGAAATAGAAAGATACTCTGGTTATGCTACTGTGTAGATGAACTCAGTATTCCTGAAACTGAGAGCCTGGAACAATTTTGGGAACTATTTTATTTCCATGAGAGTGGACAGTCTTAATGTAGTTCAAATGATTCCTATATGGACTAACCTTCTTTTTTAGCCTTAAAGGGCTATTTAGTGAGTGTGGGTGAATGGAATGGATTTCATCTATAACTCCTGTTTTTTGGGAAACAAAGTCTCAAATAAAAATAATAAAGTATTTAAACACTTTAAGTTATTATGCTAATTAAGTGACATTTCTTTTTAAAAATGAATTCATTTAGAAAATTTTTGAGTTCTAACTTCTCTTCCTTCTTCCAGCTTATCCTCACCCACTGAAAAGGTGAGCAACATGATATCAATTATACATATGAAGTCATGCAAAATATATTTCCAAATTAGTCATGTAGCAATTTTTTTTTAAAAAGCAAGAAAAATAAAGTTAAAAAAGTATGCTTCAATCTATACTCAGTTTGCCAATTCTCTTTTGGAAAGTGGGTAGAATTTTTCATCAAGACTCCTTTACAATTGCATCGGATCATTTTTTAAAAATCAGGGCAGCTAAGTCTTTCCCAGTTGATCACTGTTAAAACATTGCTACTAAAGTGCATAGTGTTCTCCTAGTTCTTCTCACTTCATATAAGTCTTCCTAGGTCTCTAAAACCATCCTGCTCATCATTTCTTGTGGCCTAAGGGTATTCTTTCATAATCATATACCATAACCTGTTCAACCATTCCTCAATTATGGGGAGCCTATCAATTTTCATTTCCTTGCCACCACAAAAAAGCTTCTATAAATAGCTTTGTAACAGTAGGTCATTTTCCTTTTTCCTTGATTTCTTTGGGATACAGACCTAGCAGTGGTATTACTGGGTCAAAGAATATGCAAAATTTTATAGTCCTTTGGGCAGAAATGGTTGGAAGGTTTCACAACTCCACAAATAGTGAGTGCATTAACGTTCTTGCTTTTCCACATCCCTTCCAACATTTGTCATTTTCCTTTTCCATCATGTTAGCCAATCTGAAAAGTTAGTGAGGTGGGTACCTCAGAATTGTTTTAATTTGTATTTCTCCAATCAATAATGAGAGTATTTTTGAATGAGTAAAGATAGCTTTATTTCTGTGTCTCAAAACTATCTATTTGTATCCTTTGACCACTTAGCAATACTTACCTCTTATTTTTATAAATTTGACTGAGTTTCCTATATACTTGAGGCATAAGGCCGTTATCACAGAAACTCACTGTAAATCACCCCCTCCCAGTTTTTTGCTTCCCTTCTGTAGGTTTAATTGAACATAAAATCTTCCCTGCCCATTAACAGGTCTATGTGACCATGTATCCCCTTTTCCCTTGGAACATGGGCTATGTTCCCTGGTATCAAAATACCTGGTAGGTATTTCAATCGGGGATGTCTTAACTGCTTTCAGCTCGAGCCCAGTTCAGAGCTGAGTCACACAGAGCCTACCAGGTGATATATTAAGGATTATATTGCCTTGGGGGAGGAACTTGCCTAAGAGGATGTTTGCTTGTAGGAAGGCTTTTTGGTATGTAACCAATTAGACACTGAGTCAAGCGGTGCCTTCTGACTCTGAGCTATTAGTTGAAAGTGTATATACATTCTGAGGTGAGATTTTGCTTTAGGGCTCACTCATAGGAAGAATGCTTCTTTGTGATTTGGCCAGATGAGACTCTGGGTAAGCCTTTGTTAGTCACCCCAGCTTGGTGAACTCAGACCCTGGTCCTCCCTGGTCTGGTGTTTAGACCATTGGAGCCCCATCTACTGGATTCTTTCCTGGATACTTACTTCTCTCTACTTATATATCTTTCTCATTGTTTAAAGTAAGATTGTTGACCCCTTCAAGCTGCCTTTCTTTTACAAAAGTGGATTAAAGAACCTGTGCTAGCAGCCCACCCTGTGTGCTAATGTGGTTGCTAATACACCTTCTAATTTTGGCAGCACTGATTTTCTTGGTGCAAAACCTTTTTTAATTTCATGTAATGAAAATTATTCTAAATGTAAGAGATTTCAAAGTTGGATCCTGATGAATATTCGATTATTTTCCATGTAAGTTCTTACTCTTCAACAAGGACCCCATCTGCCAAACCATGAATTGAACCAATTTAGTGTTACTTGGTTTTTACTTATTTAAAATTTAGAGACACAACCCTTGTACGTACAGTTTAGTACATAATGTATCAATCATTTATAAAAGTTGCTATTGTAAGGTTGTGGGGCAAAATTCCTTTCAAGCCTTTGTTGGCCATGTCTGTATATAAAAAGGCCAGGAGCAAAGACAGCAAAGACTCCAATTTCTCTATCCTTTATCTTACATAGCAGAATAGAAACAGAGAACTCAGAGCCCCACAGCTATTTGGTAATTACTGGCAAGTAGCAATGACAGTTTGTAGTCTATCTTTCATAAACTGAAAAATGGCTATTACGTAGCATATTCTCTATAATCGAGGGTGAGGTCTATGACTCAAGGCTCTGGAAGAAGGAAGAGGAGTCCCAAGGAGGAAAAAATAAGTACAAGAACCTTAGCTAACTAGGAGGACCTGAGTGTTTACTCCAGCGCCCAGGGCTGAGACTCTTTGCTGGGAGATGACTGCAGCTCAGCAGCCAAAAAGTCTAAAGGAAAAAGACAGGGGAGTCTTTTTGCTGTCTCTCAGGCAAGGATGTCTGCCTTTTCTAAAAGAGACAAAGTCTATCTATAGTCTTTATGCTGCCAAAGCATGGTAGTACTAGCATTTCTCTTGAGAAACAGATAGCCACAGGTGGAGCAGTGGTAGATGGCTATCCAGTACAGCAGAATCCAGTAAAGTCTACATGTCTTAGGAAGCAGGGTCCATCTACCTGTTCACCAAAGCAGCATCCTGCAGGGACTGGAAATTGCAGGGGAGCAGCATGAGGACATTGTGTTCAACATCTGTGCCTTGGTCATGTGTGCTCCCTTTGGGTATGCCTTATCTATATGCAGCTCTCCACATGCCTACACTTTACCCAGTTACACTGTGTGTGGGAAATGTGTTCCCCACGTTTAAAGGAGAAACACTTCGTTGCTACTTTAAAAAAAAAATGTGCCATTTCATTAAATGCCTTTGCTATGACCTAATTATGTATCCTCTGACTGACAAAACAAAAAGTAAACACATTGGTAGGAGCTCATTACTTGTGGTTTTAAGAGTTATAGATCCAGAGAGTACTTAACATTTCCTGGGGGAATCTTGTCCTTTGAGTTGGTAATTTCCTCAGGTAATACCTCAGGTAATATTTCACAAGTTTTGGTATTTCCAAAGTAGCTGCAATTTAAGCACTGGATCAACAATAAATAAAAGAAGGAAAATTAGTGTTAAACTGACCTGTGTTGTATCTGATCCCTCAAGGGCTCAGTCTTTTCCTTATCTTCAGAAAATGATTCTGGACTTCTACTGCCCAGTCCAAAAGTTGCTTCAGGGGTACCTTTTTCCTGTCCTGTATGAAAATTGTTTCATTGTAAAGTGTTAAAAAGCTATAAAAGCCTAGTATTCCTATTACCTGCCAAAACACATGGCTGTCTAAAATGCTAATCAGATACTTGCCCGTCCTTGCCCAGAATTGGATAACGTTTTTTATCAATAACTAGGAAAGTAGAATACAACTTGTCAATTCAGTTTGCCCACTAGACAAAGGAATCACAATTTGAAATTTCCTTGGGTAAAGGTGAAAGTTGGTCAAAAAGATAAAAATTAAGTTTAGATACAGCATAGTATAGCTTGTTAAAAAGGAAAAACAAAAAACAAACTATATATTAAGGAAAGAAAAGCTGAAAAATTATATTATAGTCGCCAGAAGAAAAATGGGGTGAAATCTTGCTTATATCAATGAGACAGTTCATGACTTTGGTCAAGGTGACACCACAGAAATGTGCTGGCATGATATGAAAGTGTCTCAGTTGCAAAACTCATCCAAATTAAAGTGGCTCTGTGTACTGGTAAGACTTCCGAGTTGGAGTCAGAAGGTGTAGTTTGTTGTGAGATCAAATGATACAATGCATGTAAGGTGCTATGCAAGTCTAAAGTGCCATGCAAACATAAACTATTTTTATAATTACATAAATAATGTCAAGAGAACATCTTTCAAGCAAGTGACTTTTTGGAAGGGTTCATATGGTAGGTTGCAGTTGGTAGGGACTTTCACTACCAGCTTCTCATATTAGATGCCATCAATGTACAGAATTAGGGCTATGGGGCTGAATAGTAATTCTCATGGTATAAGAGTTAGATTTAGGTAGTTCGAGATTTTTTTTAAAAAATGATTGAAATTTCCAGCTTTTCAATGCATAAATGCTACAAAGCTCTATAAAATTATTTTAAAGAACTGTCCAACTTACCCATCACACGATTCAACACCATTGTATCAGTTATATCCAGCAACATAGCAAAATCAAGTGCAGGTGGGGGAGGAGGGGGCTCTTTGGGTGCTGTGGGATCATATACCAGTGTTGATTTTTTGTAGTTCCTTCCCTCATGTTCATGTTGATCTGGGTTGAACCCTGTAAGGGCTTCCTCCAAAAGTTTTGCTTGAGTTACTGTCATTGGAAAACCATCCAAGATCCATCCTTTTTCTACTGGTACTTTACTAAAGTTGGAAAGAACATGAAATTGCTAATATTTAGGAAAAAATAAAACTAATTATGAACATAATACTGAAAAGTCTGATTGCTACCTTTTGCAGGGTTGTCAGGTTAAATTAGAATATTATAGTGTAATAAAAAGCTATGAAAATCTCATTACATATATTTCAATTTTATAGAAAAACATTAATCTTCCTAAAGCATCATTGCTATTATATCACTATTGTGCTAAAAAAAACCGTTAGTGGCTACTTCTTCATGATCAAGTCCAAACCCTTTAGTTTTGAATTTAAGACCTTCTAAGATGTATCTTTTTCTTACCTTTCCAGACTTACCTCCCACTCACTACTCATGAGCAAGCTACCTTCTTTTTTTTTTATCTAAACTATTATGAAACACTTGAAGTTCAGTGTGGCAGTATGTGCCCCAAATGCTAAACTGTGCCAGTTGTCAGAGTAGGACTTTAGTAGAGCATGTGTGAACTACTCATAATTAAATAAGCTTATAAAATATATTAAAGATAGTACAAAAGAAGATAATTCATACTTAATGGCATCCACCATGATTTGGATTAGCAGTACATCGGGAATACTTCTTCCTTTCTTCAGTAACTTTTCACATTTTGCACCAAGCTGAGCACGGTTACTAAGCTGTGGAAACAAACAGTTAAGATCTAGAGTTCATGTAACCAAATACACATGTCCAAAGTTTGGTGCAATAATATCACATTGAAATGACTGTATCTCATTAAGAAGTAGGTATAAAATCTAAAAGAAATTTAGTAATTATGAGAATATAATTTGGTAATTATAAGAAACTTAAAAATGGTCAGGCATAGTTTTTAGAAAGTAAATTTTTTGAAAGCTTCATAAAAGAGATCATGAAAAATGACAGAAGCTCTATGTCTCAAAGACTGGACTGAGGATCATAAGTTTTTTATCCAGTCTACTACTGAATTGGACTGTGTCTCCCCAGCCAAAACAGGAAGATTTTAGGGGGAAACTTTTCTGAGAGTTTATTACTTTCCCAGTCTAGCAGGGATTATCCAATGACCCAGAATCATGTGTTCATTTGGTTTGATTTCTGCTTTAACACTTTAGCTACAATCTTCTTCGAGTGGGTGCTGATTTTTACTTTTGGTCATTAACTAGTTCCAATTAATTGAATGTAGACCAGGAATATTGCTGAAGAGGACTGATGAGCACGACAATGCCTTACTCATTTCAGGCATCTTAGTTTCATTTGATGAAACCTTTACGTGAAAGTATTCCAGGAGAACTAGCTAACCCTGGAAGAAGAAGTCACAAATAAGAATTTTAGAACTTCACATTTACTTGTGAGAAACTCATCCATTTAATAAATACTGACTGGGTGCCTACTGTCTGCGAGAATATAAGGGATACAAAGACACGAAAGATATCATTCCTGCTCTCTAGAAGCTTCTAAACCTAATAAAAATCCTTGGTCTTACAGTGTTATGTTGTACTATATCATCTAAAATCTGTTGTCTTTGAGCTATGTAAAAGGGTGCTACAAGAATTGATTAATATGTGCCTATCAGTCACATCAATAACACAAAATGGAACAACTTTTAAAAATCAACATTTCAATAAAATGACTCCCCCAAGTTGTGTAATTAATTTTTACCTACAAGCAGACAGATGAATAGGTGACAGTGGAAATCATTGCATAAAAGACCGTTTATCCCAGAGCCTTATAATAACAATTTTGTTAATTAATTCATGTTATTTAAAATTTACAAAAAAGTAAATTATGGGAAAAAAATTGTTCAGTCCAAAAAATAAGATGTGATTCAAAATTGAGTAGGAGTGTTATACATTTATGAGGTAGTGAACAACTGAGAAAACAAATGTTTTCAAAGCTAGATAAGTAAACAGTTTTCTATATATACATACATATATGTGTATATATATATGTATGTTTATAAACATATATACATATATGATCATGAACAGGCTATGAATTCTGAAACATTTTTCTGCCAGGTGTGAGATATTTGCACTAAGCCATGGAGATGCTCAGTTCTATAGTCGCACCTACCCGTAAGCACTGTTCTGGGAATATACTGAGATATTGTACAATGCTTTGCAAATCTGAAAACTCTCTAAATCCTGAAATAATAGCAATAACAATAACTGCCCTGTACTAATCATCATCAACAACAACAGTGCTCATGACTGCCAGCAGCCGCTGAAGCAGCAATGGCAGCATTTCCAAGAATATATATCTGTGAGATGTCTAAGGGAAGGAGTCTTGGGCTTTGGAAAAATGCGTTTGACTGTGAAAATCTACTTGGAAAACAGATAATTTCAACAAATAAAGATGCGAGGCTTCAGGGACGGGGTTGGGTCTGAGATTTCACGGGCATTGGAAAATAAAGGGAACCCGCTCTTCCAATGAAGGCTGGCACGTTCTCTGCCGTTACGGTTGTCGAGAGCTGCCTCTCTTTAGAGCCCCATGGCGTTAGGTGATTGTCTGATGTTACAGTCAGTTTGTGTTTGCGACAAGTGTTGAAGCCAATTCCACTTCTCCACCGTGTCGCCTCTCAGAACACTTAACAAGCTTGCCCTATGGTGGAGAATAAAAGTACTAAGAGAAGAAAGCTGTTACTAAACTTCTAAAGTACAGGTGCGTAGGTTGCAGATTCATAACACTTAGCCCAGTTTTAGTAAAATCATTAAAAATAATTATAGAAAATGATTATGACATAAATACAAATTTCTCTAGTTAGGGTTATTTAAGCACAAAATCTGGCAGGCGGAAAAGTAAAGGGGATATAGCAGGTGAGCATGATCCTAGCCAAAATAGGAAAGAAAAAAAAGGGAGAAAAAAATGTGATTGTCATCACTCAACAATACATTCCAAATGTCTGCGTACCCATTTGGGTAAGATTCAATAACTGAATTAGAAAGAATAGTAATTACATTTACTTTCTGACCTGCATAATACACAAACGGAGATTTGACAAAGTCTCTTTAGTGGCTGGAAAATCTGCCAATATCTTCTCTCACAAGAAAAAATATATTGCTGATTCATTCTAGTTAAAAGGAAAGAAAATGAGAGAAGAATACTCTGCTAAATGATTTATTTGGGGCTTTCAGTACTTACTCTTACTATACTGCTTGCTTTCGCGTCCTGGACTGAATGTGCTTTCTCAATTTCGTCACCTAGAGACAGGAGAATGGTCAGAACAGTTTATCCTGTAACATTTATAACTAACAGCTAAATACATATATTTGCCACTACATGAGGGAAACCATTCAGTATATTTGAAATAGTTATTGTTTTAATTGCTCATGAAACTGTAACAGTAAAAGCACTCATTGTAATGACTGGTGGCCTCTTTCAGATTGTGCAGACTTTGGCTGTTACTGCTTTTAGTTTAACGCTTACCATCTATTTATTTTCAGCTTTTGAAGATTTTGCGTTTTAGCCCCAGTGTTTAGAAGAAAAAAAGCCCAAAGGATTAACTCATCCTATAAGTCTATGGGCACTGAGGCAAATGTACGAATTGAAACTACTTTGGAATGTAGGAAGAAGTACTCATGCAGGTTTTCTTCATGACTGATTTTAGGAAAGAGGTTTGTAGGATTTGAGTTAAACACGGTTTTTGTCCAAGTGAAAAACAGAACAACTCTAAAGTTTTTAATTTTAGAGCCAGATTTTAAGTACCACTGAAATGGGGGGAAAACCCAAAAGATTGCCCCAGGGAAACCTACAAAGACCAAGCCATCTTGAGAACAGTACCCAAGACTAAACTTAATATTTAATTCTATGCTGACGACGATTGAATAGTGAGTCATCAACCACAATCCTTTTGATAACATGGCAGTACACTTGTCTTTACCATCTGCCCTGCTGCTATGCCCTTCTGGGCACCTGGACACTGCCATTCAAATTCATACTTTGGTTGAAATCATACACATATACACAGATACATACATATATACACATACACGTGTGTGTGTATGTGTGTGTAGTAGTAGTAATAGTAGTAGTAGTAGTAGTAGTAGTAGTAGTTTACCCTAATTAGGCTGTGAACTTCTTGCAAACAGGGACTATCTTGCTTTTCTACTTGTATATCCATGTGCTTAGCCCTATGGTTGACATGCAATAAGTGCTTTCTGTTCTATCTGATGGTGCTGATAATGTGATGATTGAAATCCGAACAGTATGGTAGAAAATTACAAATCTATTTAACATACTGAAGTCATTTTGTATTTTAATGCTGAGTTTCCCCAAGATACTCTACAAAGGGACTGAATGACTAAGAAGCAATCCCAACTAAAGTAAATATTATTTGATTTGGGGCTAGCTAAATTTATTTTTATCTGAAATCAGAACGGATTTTTTTTCTAAAGGAAGTTCTCTATTGCTCACATAGCTTTAAGTAGCAGGATTCTTTTTCCTGCCTATATAAAATAAATAAAGAAATGGTAATCAGTGACCCTACTAGTATACCGGTTCCAGAGGGGTAATACAAGACCAAATCACAAGATCTCTCTTTAGAACTTTAGAGTGTGGGATTCCAACAAATAACATATAACAATCTAAAGAAAAATGAAGGTGAAAAAAATCCCAATAGTGTTTTTATGTTTTCTTTACTAATGGAACACAGAAGCTTTCTTCTTCTATGAGGATCCACCTTTCCTCAGTCCATCTTCCCATTTCACTATGGCTCTCAATAATAACATTACATACTCTTTTCCCAGCTGGACCAGCACTCTCTACCTTGGACATCCAAAATCCATGTCCTGAGTGGATGGGGAAGTTAATTTACTCATCTTTGGAGCTTCCTTCCTAGGTCCCAAATAGTTGGCCCCAGGTTCCAGACCATGCTTTGCCTTCATATTTCACTCCACCTGCCAAACATGCACTCAGGGCATTTTGCTATTTGTCTGACAATCTATACATATGCTCCCATTAGCACCGCTACCCCCACCCCCACCATACACAAAGTTTCTATCTCTTTCTGTGGCACCGTAATCAAATCAATAGTATTGCTTCTGGAAAGGGCGTGTAAATTAACTGCCCTGTATACGAATTCTCCACTCCAACTCCTCAGACCAAAATACCCTTCCCTACCTACCTCTCCTCTGTATCTGTGGTCTATTCATTAGAATATCATTTACTTAAAGTAAGGATTGTCTTTCTTTTTATATTTGTATATTTAGTGCTTAACACGGTGCTTAGGACATACTAAATGCTTAATAAATATTTCATTCATTCATTCACCACTCAATGGATTCAATAGTTTTACCTTCTACACGAGAATCTTTTTTGGCATGTATTGTTGTTACTGAAGCTGTCTCCTTTGGTTCCTTTTAAAAAACAAAATTATTTCAATTTTAATAAGATTAATGATTTCAACTTTCTGTAACTTAAAGCTTGAGTGACAGAATGCATATAATTATATCCCTGAAATTAGTGACATTAAGGGAGATTCAGAGATTTTGATTACGATTTATTATAGGCAATATACATGGGAGCTTAGGGCTGAGGAATAGACAATATTTTTAAAAGTCTAGTTCATCATAAACATCCCTTGATCAAGCAGTGCAAAGATCTCCACTGTTTGGCAGCCGTTAGGAAAGCAGGGAAAGATAGACATGCTTATTGTGAATATTTAAAGTCAACAATAAATGGTTATCACAGTATGAGCGAAGAACTAAAAACCTCTCTCTCTTTCTCCTTCTCTCTCTCTCCCCACTCTCTTCCCTTCTTCCTCTCCCCTTTCTTCCTCTGTCCCCTCCACTTTCTTTCTTTCTCTCTTTCAAAAGCAGAATTCTCTTTTACACAGAAGACCTGAGTTTGATTCACTGTTTACTTCCCTCAGTACTTCAAAGTATCCATAATTTCATCAATGTAGGTACTAATAATACGGAGGCAGGTCTTCACCTCTCTAGGCCTCAGGACATAGTCATCACGACTTATCTATGGGCAAAAAAATTCATTACCTCTTGGCCAGATTCTTGGTGATGATCCACTAAAACAGAATGAGGTTGGTCTTCAGACCAGATGCTATCTCTTACCAAAGCCTACACTCCAAGTCTAGGAGGGCCTTCTAGAATTTGTTCTTGAACAGACTCTAAGAACTCCTAGATAATACATAATTTGAAGCAATGTGGTCTCCTGGAAAGAGTAGGAGCTATAGAAGCAGGAGCCCTAATTTTTGGTTCTAGCTCTGCTTTAATAAGTAGTGAAACCTTGAGTATGTGACTCAACTTTTTGGACCTGTGTTTCCATAACTATAAAATATGAGGATAGTCAAATAATCTGAAATGTCTCTTCCAACATTAAAACTCTGTAGTTCTGGAAATGAAAAACAAAGTTAGGATTATACTTGCCAGAGATTCTTTTTCAGACTCTCCTTTTTCTGGCACATCCACCAGGTCTTCAGTTACGGTTTCATTTATAAGGAAAGCCTGAATAGCTTCTTGAACCAAAGTGTCAATAGAAAGTATCTCAATATGGAAAGCTAAGATACAATGGAATATTTTGAGTTAGTTTGATTAAAAAAATTAAAAATGTTTATTGAGTACCAATTATATGCAAGAAATGTAGTTCTTCATTTGGGTTTTAATAACACTGTCCTTCTGTTATTTGGGGTCTATGTGCTAGTATTACTTTCTAAATAAAATTGCCTTTTTAAAGGAGATTCCGTTTGTACATTAGTAATCAAATCCCTCTTTATTATAAATGAGATAAAATGGCATTACAGCAAAAATCTATTCTATTATGAATAGTATTGTAGCAAGTTTCCCGCACATAAATCTATGACTAACCCAGAATAGAAACTATTGGGGGGACAGTACCTAATTCACCAAGAACTACTTGGAAAAATGGAAAGGTGTTCAGTAAAACTTAGATGTGAATCAAGATCTTTCACCTTATACCACGTGATACTTCAAACAGAAAAAGACCATACTTTAAAAAAACATACAGATTGAAAAGAGTTGCCTTTGCCATGTGTGGTTATGGGAAAACTTAAAATTAAGGGATAGAGGCAATGAAAAAAAGATAAGAGAAGTTTTCAATTATATAAAATCAAAGGTAACTTTTATAGAAACAAAACAATGAAAGTAATGTTGCAAAAATGAAAAGAGAAATTGTAAAGTATAAAAAATAAATTGCATCAGATATTTTTGATTTCTGTTAGTGTCAAATCACACAAAATTCTGAGGTCCTGAATATACAGGAAGTGACATATTTAAGTCCAAAAATCATTGACTAATAAAGAGTGGTAAATATTATGAACAGTTTTCAAAAGATAAATTGCAAACCATTAACAGTTATTTGAAAAAATTCTCCAAACATTTAAGAGTGAGATAAAAGCAAATTAAAACATCTCTTTACTTCACACTTCTCAAATTGTATAAAATGATATAAGATGGAACTAGTCAATTTTGTTAGAGCTTTTGGAAGACAGTGTTCATAGCCTGTCAACTGGAGGACCAATCACTCTAGAAAATAAATTTAAACTGTGCTAGAAAAATGACTAATCCATTAATCCCACTATTGGTCATGTATCTCAAAAAAGTGAAAAGCTTATAAGAAGGCACTGTATATAAACCAAAATATCTGTAGTACCACTTCTTGTGGCAGCAAAAGCATGAGTAACAAAGCAAGTATCTTTGCCTGAGGAGTGGCTGAAAAAACTGAAGAGTATGAGGGAATTGAAAACAATGGGAAACAATAGATATGGAGAATTCAAGAGAAATGGGAGAATTACCTGCCTACAGTAATGAAAAGTAAATTCATCAGGAGCTCGAGAGGCAGCCCAGAGCTGTGAAGCTAAGGGTTATAAGACCTGCTCCTTTTCTTTTGACATAAGAAGTATGCCAGAATTACGGTATATTCTATCTCATCTGTAAGCAGGAACACTCAGAGTCATATTGAAGCGTCGGAATGGCAGTAATTAGATATTTTAAAAAATCTACCTTCTTCTAAAACCTTCAGACAGCTGGTTTTTCCACTACATGTCTTTCCCAGCATGCATCCTTTAGTTGAAAAGGAAGGAATCTGAGGTGCAAAAGGTCCTGGTGGTGGAGGGTGAACCTTTTCATTAATTGTGCGAAGCACATGACCCAATATGTTATTATTAGGAGGTAGGGCAGCCTCAGCCATTTCTTCTGGGAGGGTCCACTCTCCAGTAAAGGTCTATGACAAATATAAATGGGAAATATGTTTAATGACTTGGATAATACATAATCAATATATAGTAAGTATTACATAATATACAATATATGATAGCTAGTATATGATATATACATAATATATCTTATATAGTACATAATGTGGTAAAATATCATATGCTGCATTAGCAATTATATTTTAAATTTCTGAATCATCTATATAATAACTCATAAGTTCTTTACAGTAATTTTCATGAGTAAAAAATATTCAAGGAAAAGCGAGCATATCATATAAAGACCAGAAAGAAACTAGACTGCCCATAACCTCATATAAAGGAATTGATTGAATTATACTACCTCTAGGTATGGATATGATGGGTTGTGATAATCACCAGAGAGAAGAAAAGCTGCTTAGGTGAGAACCAGAGAATAGCAATTCATCTAATGTCTTACATAAAAGCAGAATTAATCTGAAGTAATTAAAATTAAAAAATTTAGAAGGGATAAAAGGTAATATTTCTGATTATACTTTCTATAAAGTCCCTTTTTATTTGCATATAAACACTTGGAAGAATATACAATTATTCAAGAATTTCATGTTATCAACAGATTAATTTGAAACCTGTGATGACATAAATATAAAAGAGATTAAGATTACTATATATTTTTTATTTTGGCACACGTAAATCAACCATTTATTGCACTATTAAAGTAGTTTTATCCTACCATGTGATTTCTGTGGAAGAATCATGTCCAACATGAAATCTTAGAAAAGGTACACAAATGTAAGCCTCGCTGACTTGACACAGATGTGGGCTCTTCTCTGCCCACATTATGCCATTTCCTCACACCGTCAACATTCAAGTCCACTTTGGGTGACCCATGTACATTAGCCTGGTGACTTTACCAATCTTATTCCTACTTTTCTAAAACAGTTGCAGCTTTGTGGTTTTTCTTCCCACCCCCTCCCAATTAATGGCTAGTACTTGTTCACAGCAAATAGGAGTTCCCATGAAAATTAAACAACAAAAGAAACACAGGAACAAAGAGCACAAGGAAATTATTTTAAAACTACTCTCAGGTCTGATCAGCTTAAAAGCCTGTAACTCCATTCTTATTTCTTTTAGCATTCATATGCTCTGGTGCTTACCATCGATATTGAACATAGACTTAAACAATATCTCCCAATCATTTTCAGTTCTAGATTATTGGCTTACAATGGTAATTTGACCAACAGAAACAGGACAGTGCATCAGATCTCAACATCACAGGATTCAGAGATGAAAGGGAACTTTAGTTTCACCGAGACCAATGGTTTGTCATTAGATGGTAACATTTTGATCCCATACTAAGCTACAAATCAAAGTTTCTGAGTTGTACTGGTTGTTTCTCTGTTTGGCTAATGTAGAAGGGATGCTTATATTAACTATTTAATAGAAGCAATGTGCCAGTTTTCCCAAATATCTATGCCCCTTCTATTCAGTCATTAGGATCAATCCTAGAGAACTTTTATTATTCTGTTCAGCATTTCTGACAATTACCAGCTCTTACATTCATGTCCTATCAATGTATGAGAGATTAAAAACCTACCTATTTCTTTGTCTTCATTTTTACTAACTTCAGTGTCTAAATATCTGTCATTCAAAATTCTTGGTTTAGCCAAGAAAACTACATCATAAATTAAAATGAATTGTGAATGTGTGGGCATATTTTTGTGCCAATATCTCTGATATGACATCATTGTAGATCTAGAAAAAATTTGTTAACTTGAACCAAAGAAAATATTTATTAAGAAAATTCTTTTCTTTCAAAACAGTGAAACAATTTGTTATTATTTCTTTAATATAAATGTTTTACTGGCTTAATAGTAACATGAAGTCTAGCCAGGGAAACAATTTTAATGCCAGAAAGGCTCCTAGAAACAGTCTGCTCTGATCATTTGCAGATTTGAAAACCAAGACCCAGAAAGGGGAGGAACTACTTCACTGACATAGAGTTAGCTAGTAACAGAGATGGGATTAAAAGCTGGGCTCCCTGACTCTCAGGGAAATACTCTTTCTACAACACCCTGCTACTTATCACCTCAAGTCTTTTTACTTTAAGTTGGATGCTCTTCAGCGTATAATTTTCCCCTGCTCTATACTCATTATCTGAATTATTTGTAATTAGACACAAACTACATGCATCAAAATGTTTACCAGCTTCTGATTCGATATTTTATGATTTTTATGCTTTAAAACATAGACAAACTTTATGCTTTAAACTTTGTGTTGTTTGATTAATGGTTGCCAGTCAAAGGCTAGGTAGCAAACCAAAAAGATGGCAACAAAAAATTATTTATAGGGAATGGAATATCTTAAACCTAAACAAAACGGAGCAAGTGAGCTAGAAACCTGGAAGATGGGCATGGAGTTCAAGCTGGGCTGCAAGTTAGACCCCCAGATGCGTTCTTTGGCTTCCATGATATCTGACCTGGTTGTCTACACATCCCACACCTACAAAATTAATTATTCATCATCTTTGGCTTCATTTTGACTACATATGTACTACCTGCAACCATCTGCCAGAAGAACAAATCCCATGCCCCTGAAGGAATCCGGGCCTATACTGATATTTCCTACTGACACTTTGACTCACCTACATAGAAACAAATGCCTGAGCATCTTCTATATCCTCTCTGTGTACACAGCAGGAAATACAAATAGAGCAAAGAATACAGATTCCACACAAGACTGAAGTCACAAACCTTCTCGCCAACAGCCCTCCTGAGGACCCTATTCATACTCTATCTTTGTTGGTTCCCTTCTTGGATCGGTTCCTCCCATCTTGCCCCATAAAATCTCCGTCACCTTTGGACTGACTTGCACCAGTATATGCCAACTGATTCTCTGGTAGGGATGTAACCTCCATGGAACTCTGCTATTTGCAGAACTCTTCCTACTTATTTACAACACCTGTTCTTTATCTTGTCTGCCAATTACTGCCATATTCTGATTCCAGAGTTTCCCAAGCCTGTTCCCTTGACCCCCAGCTGCAAGCATTAGCAACCCACAGAGTCAGTATATACCCAGAACAGGTATGCAGACCTATGGGCTAAGATGGACATGTTCCAGGTGCCTGCATTGTCCAGAATTAGCCCAGTGGCATCGCTTCATGATTACTAAATGATAAGCTGTACAGCTACACTGCTTCTTAGACATTCACCAGGATGTAAGGTGAAGAGCCCTGGAGATTGGGGTTTTCATCTTGACTCCAATGTTCAATAGTAAACATGGGTAAGACTATTGGGCTTTTCAAATTTCTGTTTCCTTATCTATAAAATGGAATAATAAGATTCGTTCTACCTACCTTATAGGATTGTGGAGGAAGAGACCTGCAAACTTTCAAATGCCTTATAAAGGCGAATAGTAAGACTTTCTGGTCATCAGTGCTGTCAGCTTTACCCTACCTACCACTTATCCCTATGCCCTGCCTTGGCATAAAGGCACCTCTTAATAAGATTTCTCAACTCTGGTTTTGGACCAAAGGGCTTAGTCGCTGACTCCCTCATCTCCACCACTGTTGAGAGTTCAGTGGGCTCAGGTTGTACTCCTGAATTTGGCGGGGCGGGGAGTCTCTTCAAGTACCTATAAGTCATAAACTTGTGTTGATCATGCTAATAACAGGTAGAAGTGAATTGTCCAGATATTTTCACTTTAGGCAGGGAATCAATTCAGTCACTGAGGATGGGCTTGCTTGAGTCACTGGGCTTTCTTTATCTCTGATAAACTCCCACTTGATCAAATGCCCTCTGGAAAGGAGAAAGATTCTAATGAGCCCTCTAGCATTAGAGACATGGGTTGGGAGTACAATTAATGCTCAGGAAAAGACTTAGGTTATGTTAGGGCTAGTCCTCAGAATCTGTGTTATTTTATACTTAGTACACGTTTATACAGTGTTTAGCTGGGGTGCTCTGTAAGATTCTATATAATTTAGTTCCAATTTCCTAGGATCCAAGGCAAGTTATTTCCTTACTAGCCAATGGAAGAAGCTGGTACCAGGATTCCTTCCTTCTCCAACCTTCAAGTTCAGGTGAATATGGGACATATATTATTCATTACAAACTTGGAAAATTCTGCAGATAGGTAGTGTGGGTAGATAAGTGTATCAGATCTGGAGTCAAGAAGTCCTTAGTTCAAATTCAGCTTCAGACACTTACTAGCTGTGTGACTTTGGGAAAGTCATTTAACTGCTGCCTATTTCTCTGCACAGTTTCTTCATCTATAAAATGGAGATGACAATAGCTACCTCCTGGGATTTATTATTAAGATAAAATGAGGTAATATTTTTAAAGTGCTCTACAAACCCTAAAGTGCTCTCTCTTTCTCATATATTATATGTAATATATAAATCTACAAAGTACTACAGATATCATGCACATGTGTGTATGAATACATTATGTACATATGTGTATACACACACACACAGAGTATTAGCTAATATCACATATATCATGCTGTCCTTTCTAAGGCCCATCTACAATCTAACTCTCTATGTGAGGACATTATATGTAGGAAGAAGTGGCTTAAAAAAACTCTGGGATCACTACTGATAAGTTGGCTTCTCTCCTGCCTGTGTTCTCTTTCAACATCATAGATATGACCCACATACAAATAAATTAGACTCTCCATTTCCCAAGAACCCTATAGCTCCACTGGCTATGTCTTCATATTTCTATGATCCTCGGAGTTAGGAGACCACCTTCCTTCATTAACCCTATAGCCTTGTCTCTTCTCTTCCTTTATGACAGAAAGTATACATAGAAAAAGTATCTCTAATCCATCTGACACTTTGGAGTCACACTCATGGCAGGACAAAAAAGAAAGGTGGGCCCAAGTCAGTGACAACCTCAAACAACAAATCAAAAAGTCTTCTATGTAAAAACATTTCCAGGAAAATCCTTTTTTTTTTTTTAAACAGGTGACTGAAACAGTCCTATCATATTGGCTATATGACTGTCTCTTAGACTTCAAACACAATCTCGGAAAGTTTTTGTGCAATACTGTTCAAGGGCACCTTTATTAGGATTTGAATAAGAGATTTCCTAAGCTATTTCTTATCTCCCTCACAAAAAATAGGTTTGTCTGAATTTCTCATTTTTTTTTGGTAGGGGAGAGTATTGTTTTATATTTTTAATTATATTTTGGAGAGTATTATTTGTAAAAATGAAAATGAAGAACCGTGTCCTCACGTTGATCATAGGGCTATTCAATTAGTTCAATTACACTATTTTTCCCTTATTTCAGAGCTCTTCAGATATCTGCAAGTCACCCAACAGTAAACCATACCATAACTCTGAAGACCCTACAAACTGAGTCTGGATGTATAAGAGCAACAAGTACAAAGTGGCATTTTGGAACTCAGCATTTGGCCTCTTTGAATACTTTACTAGATTATGACAGCTCTAGAACTTTCTACCATGTTTCTATGATATCAAACACTTAGGCTGCTTTCAAGTAATGAGTACTGATCTTTTCTTCACATTACTTAGCTGATATGGAACATTTCTCTCACAATACAAATATTCCCTGAAAATAGGCTGTTCTGGAGTATATTACAGGTCATGAGTTATATATTCAACTAGAATGATTTGTAATTTGAAGAAGGAAACCTGAAATTTTAGAAATTCTTTTCTATAGATAACCGATTAACTATAGCCTAGAGGGATGGAATAATTTCTTAGAGTCACCAACTTTTAGATACAAATTTTCTCCATGTAGTAGTTATCACAGTTTTGTTTTAAAAATGGCACCTGGTATTGGTGGGTTTCTGTTAGCTAATTTGCAATTAACCAATCTACTCCTACCTCCAATATCTGCCTGTTCAAATTCTAGTCACTTTCAAGGGCAAATTTAAAGGCCACATCTCCATTAAGCCTCTGCTGATATTCTCAGCCAGAAGTGTTCTTTCCCCTAAACTTTAATCACATTTTCTTTATCCCTCTTTAGTGATCAATTAAACTTTATATTATAGCTATTTGCACACACATCTATTCCCCTCATCCCCTCCTCCTCCCCTGAGGCTGGGGGAACATGTCTTAGTTATTTTGCGACCCTCCTTAGTACCTATCAACATAATTTACAAAGAGCAAATGGTTAAATGGTTTTATTTTACTTTTATTGAAGATAGTCTTCCTCGTCAGCCCTTGGTTTAAAGCATTTGAATTATGGAACCTTTTTCTTCTGCGGGCATCAGGGAACCCAAAATTGGCTCCAGAACTTACTCTCTAATCCTTTTGATAACTGATGTCTATGTAACAGAATTTAGGACAGGGCTTGGAGGAGTACTGGCACCCATTTGAGAGCAAGCAACCTTTAATATAAAATTTCATGTGCTGTTAGAATTTAAAAAAATCTTCCTTCCCCTTTCCTCCCCACCACCCCACCAAAAGTGCCACCATCCCAACTGGAATAAGTGGATTCTATTCATTTTATTATTTAATTTTTTGGTAACATCACACCTTAGCACTGAGGATGGCAAGAAAGATTTTTTTCTTACAATGGGGAAAAGAATCTGCTGGAAGATACAATACTCCCATGGCTCCTGACATTTGTTAATTCAAGTAGTTTTTTTACTTGAATCTCCATGATTCTCTAAGTATATCATCATATCATCTGCAAAGAGTGATAACTTAGTTTCTTCTTTGGCTATTTTTGCTCCTGACATTGTCAGCTTCCTTGGAAGCTACAATGTTGATCTTTTCAGAGAAATACAAAAAAGCCCTATCACAGGAACTAAATGCGATATGTTGGTGGCAAATATTTGACAAACGAATCAGGTAACAAACTGATCTTTATGTCTTACTAGGAGATATCAAGGTATGTCCTTGGTTCAATTTAGCTGCAAAGTCTGTAGCTATGACATAAAGAAGCCATGGAGGAATAATAAGGCCCCCATGAGACATGATAATCAATCAGCAGATAATCTAGTGGCCCATTATCCATGCGACACCTGTGTCTGAACTAAGGTTGTGCAAAACGGTCCTCAAGTGATTGATGCCAAAGGCCACAAGAGAGTATATCCTAAGATTTTGTTTTTGGCCTTCCCTCAAAACACGGTCAGCCTGGTGGTGGTAGACTGGTTCACTGAGAAAGAGCATCTAATACGTTCATGAACCATACCACACAGTTTCTGTTGGAGCATCTGAGAGAGTGAATCAGTTTGGGAGGTATACAATTACTGCTTAGCCATGGTGGACCCAGTGAAGGTAGTTTCATGATTTTCTCTAGTTCCATTCAGAAGCATGAGATTAAGAATGAAGGACTGAATCATGGAAATAATCCAAGGTTGATATGACAGAGTAAGATCTATAATGGGATAAAGGGACAAGAGACTTGTGAAAACATGATAATGTTTACTTGGACTGTTTTACCAAGGAGTCAAGATCAGGAAGGGAAGATAGTATAACCACCAAAGGAGTGATGGCATGGGAAAGAACTGTTATATGGAAGCAGCAGAAGTCATGGTGAGGATGAATAACACTGGAAATTTTGGAGTTCATGAAAATAGATGTGAGACATATATGACTTATGACAAGACCAAGGATATGGCCATCTTTGCATGCAACTGTGGTAGGGTGGAGGAGTATGGTCAAGAGAAATGAGGAAAATGAAGACCTCTGAGGGATTAACCATGTGACTGATGAAGTCTACTAGTATGAGCACAAGAGCTGAAGAGTAAAGAAAATCTATTAGTAAAGAACTGAACTCTGAGGAAGGAAGGAGAGTGGACAATGGTTGTTAGAATTCTGATTGAGTGGTAGATATGATCTGAGAGAACTTGAGTTCTCACTCAGGTTGCTAAGTAAGCAACAAAGAGTAATCCAGCTCCTCCACCACAATCACTAAGTTGAGGGATATGTCAAATAACCAATGCTAGAAGGTTGTTCCTTAATTCTCAAAGAGGACCATGACACCAGTCAAGGTCAAGTGCTAGTCATGTCATAATTTCTCTGATGTCATGGTCCTCTTTGAAAACGAAGAATTAACACAATTTGTGAGCGGACCGAGCTGCCTGAATGGGGACCCAGCCAGCTGGATAACTCAGTTCATCCTCTCAACTAGCCCTCTCTCCTTCCTTCCCCTCTCCAAAAAAAAGGTGAATTTTGATGGCCAGAAGCTGCCCAGTTAACTTGGGGCACCCTTCCTTGTCTCCCCTAAAACCTTAGACTCAGTGTACTCTCAAGCTCATGGATTGAACAATAATGGGTCCCTGCCCAACCTCCACTCAATAGCAGCTTGTGGACCCTTCTGGCTTTGAGTGAATGACAATGGTAACAAATTCTCTTCTAAACAACAACCCTGAGGTTCCTGCCCCTCCCACTGTGATTTATCTATTTTTTTTTCTTTTTCCTATTAAAAGGGCCATCCCCCTGACATCTTTTTAAAGAGGCCTATTCACTGAATGGGCATCACCTTATTTTAAAGTGAGTACCTGAAAAGGCCTTAGCCCAAAAGGCCAAGGTCTTCCATTGCATCATGGGCCATCTCCAGTCATTCTGATGAATGTCTGGTCACTGGATCTAGATAGCTCAGGAGGAGAAGTGAGGCTGGTGACTTGTGCACAGCCCTTCCTCACTCAAAAGAAAGTCAAGTGCAAGTCATGTCATTTCTCTGATGTGAGGTCCTCTTTAAAAACGAAGGACAAACACAACAACTGACTGACAATCCAACAGAATCTATACTTGTGTATATGTGTGTGTGTGTGTGTGTATGTGTGTACATATCTATTACTCATGTTGATAATGCTTCTGTTTTACCGTTTAGCTAATCTGGTTAAAGTGGGTGCATACATCATCCATAAGTTAACGGTGAATCAACTAATAAACACAATTGTGGGTAGAGAGAAAGTGATTAGTTTCCCTATCTAGGATGGGGTTGATAAGTTATTGATGTAAATTAGGTAATCCACCCCAAATTTAGACTAACAAGAGAAAAGTGAAATTACTCATAAGGTGGTAGAACCAAAGTTTGAGTGATCCCAGATCTTTGAAGAATAAGAGAGCTTAGCAGTTATTCCCAGAGTGTCTTCTAATGTCCTCCCTCCCTTCCTTTTCCTTTCTCTGTTTCTTTCTGTCTCATCTCTGTTTCTCTTTCTCTGTCTCTCATATGGGATAAGAATGCCATTTATGTCCTGATCACAGTGAATGATAATATACATACATGTATTTAACCAATTACTTGACCACATTTAGGTCACAAATGACATTCTTATCAAATGTGTAGAAGACATGAATTTGAGAGGGATGGCTAAAACTTTGTATGACAGAGTTAAGTAAAAACTTCAATTGAGGAACAATGGGTAGAATATGGTAAGAAAGAATTTAATAGGGTTAATTATGTAGTTCTATATTTAGGTTAAAAAGCACGTTTTGAAGTTAGAGGATCTGAGTTCAAATTCTGATCCTGAAATTTATGTCCAGGTAATCTTGGGGAGCTCCATTAGCCTGTGGGAGCAAGGTTTCCATCTCAGTAAAGTAATGGGGTTTTTCTGGTTGACCTCTGATTTCTATTCTAGGTGTATTATCTATGACTCTAAGACCTTCAGATGGAGGAAGTTTGACTAGACAACAGTATATATGAAAATGATCTGAAGGTACCAGTGAGGCTGCAAGTTCAATAAGTCAACGGTTTGACACGCAGCCAAAAAACCAAAACAAAATAACTTGTGATTTCAAACTGTACTAAGCAAGAAATAGCATTCAGAATCAAGGAAGTGATAGTCACCCTGTACTCTGCTCAGATCTGATAGTGACTCAAGCATCACGCCACATTTTAGGAAGACTATTAATAATCTAGAGAATACCCAGGTCATGAGGAGGGCCCAAGAAGTCATGCGATCATAGGAAAGACTGAAGAAACTGGGAATGCTTAGTCTGGAGAAGAGAAAAATGAATGGTAACTATCTTCCAATATTCCAAGGGCTATCATTTAGAAGATGGAAAAAGTTTGTTCTTGTTGGCTCCAGGAAACAAAATTAGGAACTGTGAGTAAAAGGAGCAAAGCCTGGTTCAGGCTAGATATAAGAAATGTAACTAACAATTAGAGCCATTTAAAAGTTCAATGAATTGCCTCAGGGGTAGCAATTTCCCCCTCACCAGATGACTTCAGCTGAAGGTGTTCAGTCTCTAGTTAGGGATATTGATCTTCATATAGTTATGGGTTGGACTATAGAATATTAAAAGTTCACTACAATTCAAAGAATTTCTACATGAAAGTATCCTCTGCCCTGTTACATCTCTCCAATCTTCATATTTTCACGTACTTAACTTCTATTTGTAGGCTTAGCCTTACAGGTTCAGGGTCCAATTAATTAAGCAGGGATTCTGAACTAGGAAGTTCTACATAAAACCAGCCCTGCTGCTAAATCCCACCTACATTGATAGTGATGCAAAAGTCGAAATAATTCATGTTGGTTACATTTCTCTTTAAAATTGGTCATTGCCTAACAGACAGGGCAGCCAGGGGCACAGCAGATACCAAGCGCTGGGCCTGAAGGCAGGAATGTTCATCTTCCTAAATTCTAATCTGACTTCCTAGTTGTATGACCCTGAGCAAGTCACTTGGAACCCTGTTTGCCTCAGATTGCTCATCTGTAAAATGAGCAGGGAAAAGAAATGGCAAATCAGTTCAGTATCTCTGCCAAGATAATCCCAAAGGGGATCACAAAGGGTCAGACAGAACAGAAATGACTGGACAACAACCCTCTAAGAGGTGGTTCCAGTTTGAGATATTGTTTTATATTGTTTCATTTGTAAGTCAGCTTCTGATGGCTCTTAAATTAGAAAAACTTACCCTTGTATATATTATTTGATGATGATGATGCAGGATTTAAGAATTAAACATTCTTGATTTAAGAATTAAACATTATGAAATAATATTCTGAAATCTTCTTTAATGTTATTTATGATTTATTGGGGTGAAAAGACGCTTCATGTTTTTAACTCTCAAGCCTGGCTGATGTTTTATTTGGTAGGAAAATTAGTCAGTCAATAGCTGATAAACATTTATTAAACACTTAGTATGTTCTAGACACAGGGCTAAGCACAGCAAGGTAAAATGCCCTTTAGAAACAGTAAAGTTGGGAGCGTTATAAAATTTATGTTGCTCATTTCAGATTTTTCTTCTTTCAATATTTAAGGATCTATGATTTGTTTTTATTTATTTTGTTATATTGCAGTATCTCATAGCTGGAAGGGCCCTAAGAGGCCACCAAGTTTAAATTGTACTTAAATAAGAATCTCTTATACAGAATCCTTAATAATTGGTCAGCCAACTTTTGCCTAAAAACCCCACGTGAGGGAGAACCTATTATCACCCAAGACAATTCATTCTAATTTTGGATAGCTCTAATTATTAGGAGTTTTTCTCCCCATCATATCAAGCCTAGATGCATCTCATTAAATTTCTGCCTATTGCTCTTGGTTCTATCCCTTGAGGCCAAACAGAGTAAGTGTGATCCCCTGTATACATGATAACCCTACAAATACTTGAAGGCAATTATTATTCTCTAGGCTAAATATCCCTAATTCTTTTGACTCATCCTCATATGACCTATAGACCCTTCACCATCCAAAGCACCCTCCAGCTCAGTGATGATTTTCCAGATATGGGGCAACCAGGGAAATGCCCAGCAGGACCATCATTGCCCTTTCACCAAACACTCTGCCTCTCAGTGCTGCGTAGGGTTATACTGGCCTCTAGCAACTGATTTTCCAGAGCTGCTATGGCCCCAACCTTCCTTATTCAATCTCAAGCTTGTAGTGAGGATCTTTGACTAAGGCTGATTTTCAGATGCCTCATATAAAGTCCATCATTAGGGCCTTACTCAAAGCCTTTCCAGCTTAGTCTACTTTGCTCTATTGGGCTAGCCCTTTAAAAGCTTGATGCAACAAGCTAATGAAATATTAAAATGGGACAGTAGTGAAGGCTGAGCTTTATCATTTGCTAGAAATCTTTTCCATGCTCATCCATTATGCATTGCCCTAACTGGGTGAGCTACAAGATATATAATTCCTTCATGTATTTCAAAAAATGAATGAATTTAGCAATAATGAAAGTGACTGACTGCTTTTAGTAGCTAACCCACAATGTTTTGCTGGAGTCTTCTTATAACAACCTTATGCAGACTCTTCGATCAAACTGTAAATTGCCACATCATATATTTTACAAGGCACAAATATAAAAGACTGTATAAGTTTCATTTTTACTAGTATGCTCAGATAAGATTTGATCTTCAAGTAGTTTAAATTCTAAAAATATGGGAGTTTGACATAATGGGCAGTTTACTCAAAACAAACTTTAAATATAATGTAAATATAATATATTTATATAAATATAAATAAATATAATGTAAACAAAAACAAATGTGCATATTACTTTATTTTCTTTCAAAAGAAAGTTACTTTTACAATTTGACCTATCTGTTAGCATGTATACATAAAGCAAGACCTCTGAAGACAACTTTCATTTTTAGAAAGACAGCAAAGGTAGTGCTGTCAGACATTTACTTACTCCTAACAAAAGTTGATAATTTTCTGCAAAAGGAAGCATACCTGTTGGTTTAGGATGTGGGCAAAAAAGCAGATTACTGTGGTAAGCATTATACACACATACACACACACACACAGAGAAATCTTTGCTAAACTGCAGTCTGTGCTAAGTGCCTTGACTCACTATTAGGAAAAAAGCAGAATGTTAATATTTTGCTGTTTCAGAAAGGGTATAAAATTAATTTTCACCTGTCAATAAGTGCAGTGTAAAACTTCAGCTTAATATTTAACATTTAACTATCTTGTAAAAGAGGGGAGGGTTTTTATATAAACTGGATTCAGTATGGGACATTCCATTACTAGTTATCAAACTTTTGATGGACATATTTGGTCTAGTAAAACCTACAGCTACACAAAAATATTTATGTAGAGTATGTTCATAAAATTCTAGAAATTCAGATTAATTCAACCTGAAGTATGATGAAAATTTAGCTCTATAGTATTTTGAAATATTTGTTTCATTTTCTCTTTTCCCCTCTGTTGATCAATATTTTCTCTAGGGTTCCACACTATAGTGATATTTTATCCCCTGTCTAGTTAGGGTTCAGATCATCTTCAATTTTCTTTGTTCAAGCCATGTTACTTCTCTTCTGAAACTTACATTTCACAGTGGACTCAATGTCTCATGTCTCTTGTTCAGCTTACATTTCCCAGTTTAACCTTTATCCCCTCATTCTGTCTATAATTGTTGCCGAATTCCTACTGTCTTGCCTATCTTCTTACAGTTTAAATATTCTAATAATTACATGCTGATTTGTCTCTCCAAAACTCTCCATGGAAACATCTAACTTGTCTTTTCAAGTTTATCACTAACCGGTTTTTTAGTGGAGCTACCTGAAACAATGGAAAAGAAATTACAGAAAAATGAGAAAGGATAGTTTTACAGCAATGTTAAGTCTGAAATCTAGTCACCAGGATTGATGCTTTTTTCCTCCTCTACCCTGAAGACCACAACACTTTGTGATTATTCCATAAATTTCATAATGGTACTGACACAATATTTCTGCTTAATTGCCATTGCAATTAAAAAAAAAAACTAAACAAAAAGGTATGGCAGCTTGTAGAACTATACTGACTCTTATTAAAAAAAAATAGCATTAAAATGAAGTGAATACATCACAATGGAATCTTAAATATTAAAAATAAATTGTTTATTCAGGTAGATTTCCTTTAATTGTCCTGCATTAGGTTGGTACCTTATACTCCTCATAATCATTGTCATCTAGCAAACTCCTCTTGGACAGTTCTACTAGTTGTTCCGAAGTAAAGCGAGTTGGCATGGGTTCAATGGAGGCTTGTTCATAAATTGGTTTCCCACTAAAAAACAGCTCCTTCCAATCACGCATAATTTTAACTGGAATGAGACTACAGAAAGAAAAAAAAAAACCAAAAGACAAATTAGTGACAACTTAAATATCCACCCAAACTTTTGTTATCATGCTAATGCCATTCATTTTACTTCAGTGGGTGTAAAGAGAAAATAACAAAAAATGTCTATAAAAGATGGAAAATAACAACACCCCTTAGATTTCTGTATTATCCATGATTTAACAAATGACAAGAGTTGCAATGCGTATATAATGGAGTCAGTTCAACAGAACAAAATTTGTTAATCATCTAAAAGTAAAAACCCTTGTTACAGAAGACTAGAGGAGAAAGGAATGTTGTATCATCCTTATGAAGCTTATTATGTATCAGCAGATATAGGAAATATGAATATTTACATGTATATAAGCGTGTATAGATGTGTATATATGTACGGGCATGTGCTGTATTAGAGAAATTAAAAAAAGACACTTAAAAGTGTACAGTCATTAATGTTAGTTCAAGAAACAAATATTTTTATTACAGTTTTGTTTTTTCTTTTACAATTTGCAGACTGAAAATAACATATTTATAAAATGTGTCAATTCTAATGCACTTTTTTTCTCATCAGGACAGCAGTATATTAGCAGCTACATTAGATCAGATGCTTGATTGTGTAATATTGGCTCTCTAATCATTTACTGAATAAAGTTCAGACTCCTAAGCCTGGCACCCAAGACTTCTCATAATTTTGTATCATTTTACAATCTCCTTCTCCTTCAACCCCCCAATATACTAATACTGAGGCCAGCAATGATGTTCAGTCAGTCCCTGTGCATTCACCCCTCACATGTTGCTGTTTCCTGTTTCTGTATTGTCCTCCCTGTTATCTTTGCTTATTAATTATAGTCACGTGTTAAGGCCCAGAACAAATACAAACTTGACCATGAAATCTTGCTTCATTTAAGTCTGCAAAATTCTTACCTACCTGACTCCAATTTATTGTAACCCTTGCTTTGTACTTTTAAATGCAATAGTCACATCTTCTTTTGCATATGTTATCTCTGTATATGTTGCATTCTCTATTGAACTACCTGTCCCATAAGGGTAGAAATTGTATCTTTTTTTTTTTAGCATTTCTTTCAACTTTTGGTATTTTCCTTGAATAAGATATGTTTTTATTGAAAGCTATTTCATGTTAGGCTTAAATGCTAATGAAATTTAACTTTAATACATATACTGTCATTGCATCTTTCATAATGAAGTTTTAAAACTGTCATTGGCTTCTACAAAAAATGACAATTTATACACGCCAAAGCATTACTTAACACTTGAAGTCACTGCTTTTCTTTTCAGTTATTTGATGACTGAAGTATTTGCTTCTTCACTAAAGTCAATTTGGGATTTTGATGTGAAATATACACATATACACATATCACTATTGTTATAAAGCAAAGGAAAATATCTACATAGATCGTTATCTACACAATAAAATACAGAGGAGACCTGAGATGAGTTTCTCGCTTATAGGCTGATATAATCTTAGCTTGTATATATAACAACTATATTTCAATTGCCTGCTATCATATCAATACCTTTGTAGTCATGCAATTCTTTTACAAATAGAATCACAAAGTTGTACAGAGATGGGAGATAATATTGCTGAGTTCAGAAGGCAGATCTGGAGTAGGGAGTATATGAAGGCAAATCACTTGAAATGAGTCTGAGAAAATAGACTGGATGTAGGTGAGAAGGGTTTTAAATGCTAAGCTCAGAAATAAGTGTTTTATCCTATAAGGCATAAAACATCCTTAACCATATGAAATATGTAGCTAGATCTGTGCTTTAGGGAAGATTACTTGGGCAGCTGTGTAGAAGATAGATGGAATGGAGATACTAGTTAGGAAGATGGTAAAGGTGGAGTGATGACACAATGCAAGGTGTTAAGGTGTTATTGTTCTGGGAAGCCAGGGTACTCACGGGATTTCACAGGAGAGATTGCTGAGTTAGAGCAACAGAAGAAACAGTGAGAGTCATAGAGAACCGCTGGTCTAAATCTACCTTGGTCCTACTGAATTATGTTTGGGATACATTTCTATAGTTTCTTTGTTAAAATTTTACTTAAAATTACAGAAGATACTGTCTGGAAAATGAAGCATTTTAGTGATCATTTCTTTCTTCTCTAGATGTTCGTGAGCCATCCTTCGAATGAAATAGTAGGCTATGGCAATCGGACTCTTTCCCCATTCCTTTCCAAACAACTTTAAAATAGTGCCTTAAATCAAATTTGGGAGAGACAGAGAAAAAAAAAGGTAAGGGTGAGACATTTTTTCCAGGCCAAAAACATTTAAAAGTTTCCCAGGAGAAACCTTTCTGTCCTACTAGGATGGAAGTTCATAATGAATCCACACATGTGGTGCTGCAGCAATGGATGGAGCTACAGCAGCTTCAGGAGCTCTCAGCCCAGAGATGGCTAAGGGTTTGAACAAGTAGGCAGAAAGAGATTTCAGGGGTCCCTTGGCTGACATGGGGAGCAGCTGCCACTGATTGGCAACTCTACTGCTCCTACACAGTTTAGAGTTGCAGGTCCAAGGTGGAGAGGAGTACTAGGGGTTGGTCACAAGGGAGCAGGGGCCTTGGTCACAGTTCCAAGACAAAAAGATGCCAGTGCTAGCGGCTACATAGGACTGGGGCCCTTCCTGGGTAAAGGCCAGAGTGTGGACAAGGAAAATAGTGACCATACCTCTCTGAGGATCACACCACGGCGGAAACATAAAAAAAAACAAAAACAAAAAACAAACAAACTTGCAGATCCCCACAGCTAGTTCTGAAAACAGCAGCACAAAAAAGCCTGAAGCTTCTATGCTTCCCTTCTCCCAGATGAACTGAGCCTAACTTTAACATAAAGTTCAAAGTCTAAAAATAGGCTGGAAAAATGAGCAAACAACGTGACCACAAAAAGCTACTACAGTGGCAGGGAAGATCAAGACATAAATTCAGAGGAGGACAACAATGTGAACACATCCACAAGCAAAGCCTCAAAGAAAAATGCTAATTGTCCAACAAAAATTCCTGGAAGAGTCAAAGAGAGATAAGAGTGATAATGGAAAAAGTGGGGGTGGGGGGGAGGAATGAGAGTGATGCAAAAAAATTATGAAAAGAGAATTAACATCTTGGTAAAAGAGGCACACAAATACTAAAGAAAATATCTTAAAAAACCAGAATTTGTGTAATGGAAAAAGAGGAAAAAAAAAGTTCATGGAGGAAAATAAGTAGAATAGGCTAAATGGAAAAGGAGGCGCAAAAATTCTATGAAGAAAAATTTTTTTAAAAAACAGAATTGGCCAAATGGAAAAACAGGTGCAATATCTCACTAAAGAAAATACTTGCTTCAAAATTTGGACTGGGAAAGTGGAAGCAAAAACTCCATCAAGAAACAATTAAACTCAAAAGAACAGAAATGTGGTATATCATCAGAAAAACAACTGACCTAGAAAATAGATCAAAGAGAGACAACTGAAGACTGTCTACCTGAAGGCCATGATAAAACATAAAATAAAAGGGCCCAGACATCATATTTCAAAATGTTATCAAGCAAAACTGCCCAACATCTTATATCCTGAGGATAAACAGAAATTGAAAAGTCCACCAATCATCTTCTGAAATGAAAATACCCAGCAATATTGTAGACAAATTCCAGAGCTCAAAGGTCAAAGAGGAAATATTTCAAGCAGTCAGAAAGAAGCAATTTAAGTTGTGGAGCCAGTCAGGTTAGCACACTTTAAGGAGCAGAGGGCTTGGAATATGATATTCTTGAAGGCAAAGGAGCCCTAGGATTACAACCAAGAATAACTTAGCCAGTAAAACTGAGAAAATCCTTCAAGGGGAAAATGGATATTTAATGAAATAGAGGATTTTCAAGTATTCCTGATGGAAAGACCAGAGCTGATTGAAAATCTGATATTCAAACAGAAAATTCAAGAGAAGCACAAAATGGTAAACAGGAAAGAGTAATCATGAGGGTCTCAAAAAAGTTAAACTATTTACATTTCTATATGGGAAGATGATACATTGTAACTCCTAAGAAACTTTTCATTGGGGCAGTTAGAGTCTGCAAAGACAGAGGGCATGGATGTGAGTCAATTTTGTTGGAATGATGTCCAAAAACAATGAAAGGGTGAGAAATAAGGATGCAAAGGGAGGTAGGATGGGAAAATATTTTCTCACATAAAAGAGGTGGCTAAGGAAGAGCTTTTACAGTGGAGGAGAAAACAAGAGTGGGGGTGGTGGTATTGAGCAATGTTTGAACCTCACTCAGTGAACTGGTTCAAAATGGGAAGAATATATGTACACACTCAATTTTGTTTAGAAATGTAACTTATCTAACAGAGGAGAAGAGGATAAGAGAGAAGAGGGGATGATAAAGGGAGAACAGATTAAGGGAGGCAGTGGTTAGGTACAAAACAGACTTTAAAGAAGAGACAAGATCAAAAGAGAAAAAACAATTAAAAGTGACGTGGGATGAGCTCACCAATGAAAACAAAGTGGAAAGCCAAATGGATTAGAAACTAGGATTCAACAATATGTTGTTCACAAGAGCCACACTTGAAATAGAAAGATACACACAGAGTTAAAATAAAGCGCTGGAATAGAATCTAATACATTTCAGCAGAACTGATAAAAGGCAGAGGTAGCCATCATGATCATAGACAAAGTAAAATCAAAATAGAAGTCATTAAAAGGGATAATCAGGAAAACTGCACTTTGCTAAAAGGTACCATAGACAACAAATAAATAAATAAATAAAGTTTTCAGCTAGCTTCTTTGATAAAGACCTCATTTCTCAAATACAAACTGTGTATAGAATTGAGTTAATTTATAAAAATAAGTCATTTCCCAATTAATAAATGGTCAAAAGATATAAACAAGCAGTTTTCAGAAGAAGAAATCAGAACTATCTATAGTCATATAAAAAATATTCTAAATCACTCTTTATTAGACAAAGGCAAATTCAAACAACTCTGTGGTATCACCCACATCTATCACAAATGACAAACTGTTGTAGGGGATAAGGGAAAAATAGGTACACAAATGAACTGGTTGCAGAATAGATATATAGGGAACTGATTCAATATATAAAAGCTATTCTACAGCAAATACATGGCCAAAAGAAATGAATATTTTTAATTGAAGACAAAATTACCAATGACTGCATGATTCCCATATAGCAACAACCATATCACTTCAATAACCGTATGAAAAAGACCTATGTTAGAAATAATAGAGAGAAATAAAAATGAAAACAACCCTGATGATTATGTGACAAGATCTCAAATTCACAAATCAGTCCTAGATAAAAAATATGGAAACAATGAGAGGAGGAGCTTCGTGAAGACTAAGAATTTTGGTTGAGTCGTAGCTTGGTTCAATCATTATGGAAGATAATTTGAAATTATCCTAGAAACCCAGTAAACTGTTCATATCTAGTGACCCAGAAATATGTCAGATGTACACATACCCTAACGAGGTCATATATAACAAAATATTCATAGTTGTACTTTTATGGTAGCAAAAGTGAGAAAAGGAAAATATCTGGAAATATTTGGAGAATGGCTGGATAAACTGTGTTATAGAAAATCAAGGGAATATTACTGAGTCATAAGAAAGGATGAATATGAGGTATTCAGAAAAATATGGAAAAACTTATGTGAGCCGACATGGAATAAAATAAGCAAAACCAAGGGGGCAACATACACAGATTACAATGATGTTAAGTGAAAACACCACCAAAAGGCAATCAAACTCATATTAATTGCAATGGCCACCCTGAGTCCCTCAAAGTAGAATCCCCTCCCCCCCAAAAAATCTTGTCTTGGCAAGAAGGTACGGGCAAGAGGAGCACAGTGTCACACATTTAGATATTCTATCATACATAGTAATTTTGCTTAACTGAGCTTTTTTTCCCCTTGTAAAGAAGGACTCAATGTCAGAAAGGGGAGATTATGAAATGAGGTGTCCTTATTCATGAATTAATTCCCTGATGCCTACATACATGGCCAGGATGCCCTCATTTACTTGACCTTGCCATCTCCTTAAACGACGGTCCTAAAGCTTTACTTCCTTTCACTTCCAATCTCCTGGAGGTCATCTATTTTGTCCTCTCTACTTCCTTACTATCCACTTACTTCTCACCCCCTTGACAAGTTTCTGACATCACCACTCTACTGATCTTGTAGAGTTCAAGTTTCTCAATCATCTCAACTGCTAAATCAAAAACTAGGGAGAGAAGGAAACCAAAGAACACATAAACCAGTCTAAAAATTTATTATAGCTCCAGAGATGCCCCAAAATACAATCTAGAAAGAGTAAATTCCTTAACAATTGCAAAAAAGAACTAAAAGGAGAAAAAGAGAATTTTCATAAGGACTACATAAATATTTGTAGCAGCAAGCACCCTAACATACCCAGGATGACGTACTAGCACAGGTTCTTTGATCTGCTTTTCTAAGAGGAAAGTAACTTTTGGGGGAAGTCAATCTTCTTTAATTACATATAACAACAGAGAAAATACAAGCAGAGAAATAAAGAACAACAGGGCTTCTGTCTGTCTGACCATAAGCAATACATACATCACAGATCAACAAACAGATCCAACTGTGTGACCATAACATACATACATAGTTACCAGGAAGAGAAGCACCAACATCTGAGTTTTCAAAGAAGGGGTAGGGGTTTCCTTAATGGCTACCCAGAGTCTCATCTGATCATAACACATGAACATTCTTCCAAAGAGTAAGCCCCCAAAAGACAAGACGATTTCATGGAAACCTGAGTAATATAAACTAGTATAGAGTGAAATAAGCAGAATCAGGGGAACAATTTATACAAAGACAGCAAAACTGGAAAGATAAAGAACTTTGATAAACTTAAGAACTCACATCAATGCAATGACAACAGAAAGTCAGTGATAAGTCCTGTTTCCCACCTCTTGAGAGGAAGAGGATGGACTCAACGTGCAGAAAGACACATATATTTTGGGACAAGGCTGTAGTATTGATTCATTGGGGAGGGAGTTGGAAGGAGAGAAGATTATTAGCAATATGTCATTAAAAAGAAAGCCATTTCTACATTTTTTTTTAAAGTGGAAGGAAGCATAGACAAGCAACAGTTTTGAAAGTAATTTATAGAAATATTTAAAAACTTTTTGCTGTTAAAGCAAATCATATGAAATGGAGACTCACAGCTTATATAAAATCTCCTTTCATGTTCTGCTGGACATGTGGAAATGCTTTTTTATTCTGGAGTTTAAGTTCATAATAAAAGTATTAAAATTAAAGAAGAGAAAAAGAGACGAAGTTTCCTTCTGAATAATTCAGAAAATTACATTCAAGTTTGCAACTCATATTTGTAACTGGATGCTAATGGTAAGGAACAATCCCTTTTCCTAGGGTAAAATGTGAATTATTCTTCTTTAAAATAAAACTGAGTGGAAAAGGGGGTCCTGGAACCCATGAAGTGAAAAGGGCAATAAAACAACAGTAAAACAACAGTGTACTCTAATCAAAATCAAGTTTTGCAGGGCCTTCAATCTGATACAAAGGATTTACTGACAGGTTATATATTTGGAATGCTAAAAAAATCTAAAAAAAAAAAAGTGGAAGAGCAGCCACTGAAAGAAGAAACAACAGAGCGTAAATGCCAGGGCAGTTTCTGAAACACCCCCTTCATTCCCGGCTGACTGTCATCATCTTTTTCACATGTGAGTTAAAGATAGAAAATTTTTAAATGTTATTTGCAATGAGGATACTGTCCTAAAGCACTACCCTGCTCATCTGGGGGGGGGAGGGGGGGAACAAAAACGTTTTATATACTATTAAATAACAGGGATGTAGATTTGAATTGTAAAGAAAGTTTCCCAACTCTTAGTGATGTTCTACCTTGAAAAGCTTTTACATTTTGTTATCAAGCATCTACCTCCCAGGACTGATGTGAACATCAGATGAGATAATACTCATAAAGCTGCTAGCACAGTGCCTGGCATGTAGTAAGCACTATATGAATGTCAGCTGTCATTGCTTTGTTACTACTAGAACTATTAGTACAACTACACTACACTACTACTGCTCCTGATCTTGCTCCTACGTATCACCTCCACCATCTTCAACAACAACACTTCTACTGGTTTCTATGATTAGTAGATTAGAAGAATAAGAATTTTGTTCTCTGGAGATATCTCTCCTCTTCCCCAAACACCTCCAATGTTGAATCTACTCTTTCCTTTTAATTTCGAGAAGTTTAAACTATTGGGGGTTAGCCCCAGGAACTATTCTGAAAGAGGAATTTGGGACTCATTTGACTTAAAACTTCAGACCTAAAGGAAAGTACAAGTGCTCTTAGGGAACTGATCCACAAAAAATGCAGGACTCCTAATCACAAGGCTCCTTCTCTTATCTCTGGATGAACAGTAGCATTTTAAATGCAGAGCCTAAAAGAACTCGTTGCTAGGATTCCAGTCAAGTAAGTAGTTTTAGCCTTAAGAATTTCACAATGGGGAAATAAAAGACTACAATGTGATGCTGAATTCTCACGGAATTAATTTTGATGCTTCATGTAGAGAAGCTGATGAAGCAAGTGTGAGTCTGAATGACTCGCATGTATTTGGGAGCAATGCTGAAATACAAATTTAGTCAGTAAAGGCAGAAATTAGAAAAGAGTGGAAAAAATCATATAGTCATAATGATATATAGAGAGGAAAAGGCTAGTATCATGTTTAAGTAAGATTCTCCATTCACAATAGAAAAGTGAATTAGAAAAACAGCTAGGTGCACGATAATTTAGCCATTTTATGGCTGACGACCTGTAAGTTAAATTATGTGAGGACTGAAATTATATGTGTGTATATACACATACACACAGACATGCAGCTATATATAGGTGGCTAGGTGGTACAGTAGAGTGCCTGCCCTGGAGTCAGGAAGACCAGAGTTCAAGTCCAGCCTCAGACACTAGCTATATGACTCTGAGCAAGTCACTTAACCTGTCTGCCTCAGTTTCATCATCTATAAAATGAGCTGAAGGAAATAGTAAACCACCCCAGTATCTTAGCCAAGAAAACCCCAGATGGAATGACAAGTCAGATGCAACTAAAACTAATGAACAGTAACATGTGTGCGTGTATACACACATACATATAAATACATGAATATATACTTATGGAGTTGGGTCTCTATAGCTTTAGTAATTTAAATTTATTTTAAGTTCCTCGGTATCAGTGTATTTTGTGTCATCGTTTTGTTTTATGTGGCTATTAAATTGTTTCTATGATTTTTGCTTCAGTTTGCATTCTACTATGACAGGGGTGGGGAACCTGCAATCTCAAGACCACCTGTGCCTTTCAGGTCCTTGGGTGAGGCCTTTTGATTGAATCCAAGTTTTATAGAACAAATCATTTTATTAGGGAAATGTTCTGTGAAGTTTGGATTCAGTCAAAAGGCTGCACTTAAGGACCTAGAAGTCTACATGTGGCCTTAAGGCTACAAGTTCTTCAAGTCTGTACTAGGATGATTATGCAATATATAAATATATATACACATATACATATGTAGAGAGAAAGAGACAGAGAAAGAAAACACAGGGAAACTTTGACATCAAAAGTTCAATAGGGACAGAGAACAGATGGTTCACTGATGGCTAGACACCACACTGAAACCACAAAACAATTAGATATTTTCTGACATTGACATAGAGAAGGAAATAGCAACAGGCTCCATATTATTTATGCAGCTAGTTTGACATGCAACAGTTAGAAATGGTAGAACTCACTGGTGGGATACACTGGTGCTATAGTTCTTCATGTTTACTTGTGATCTTCAATTGGTCCTAGTTTCAAACACTGGGTTGAACACGGCTATTTTAGTAGAGTTAAGTAAATTAAAAGAGCAAACTGCATTACTGATTTGATGGGCATGCTGATGTATGTTAACACTGTGGATCTTGATAGAAGTCATTATCCTTGGCTCCTGCCTCTTTATATTTTACTTATGACATTGCCATCATTAACAGAAAATATAAACTTGCCCACCTATGTCTCCCCCATTAACTATTTTGTTTCTGAGGTACAAGCCTGTGCTTTCAAAAGATGGACAATGGAGGAAATTAGTTGTTACTTATTCCATTGAATCTCTGTATAAACATCATGGACACATGCCTTGCATTTTGCTTTTCTGCTTAAGATTTGTTTCCCAGGAATTTGATTCTCTCTGTTCTTGTAGCCTTCTCTCATCTCCTGTGTATTAAGTTTTCCCACTCCCTACCTTCTCATGAATCACCTTGCATAACAATGTACCAGAAGGTGTCATTAGGACACAGTTAGGAGTTTTGCACTCACCCTTCCAGAAAGATTTACAAAACTTCTCTCCTGTTAAGAAGAATATATGATGGTCTGTAGTGGGGTAATGACCTGCTTATTGCCACACACCTTTGACTAATGGGGACTGCAGTGTATGATAAGTTAAGGTTTGGGGCCAGTTGTGCCAAAAGGCCTGCCACTTCAGGACTAGTGTAAATAGACCGGGGAGGGGAGGAGGCTGTGGATTTCCACCTGATCTTATATATCTTTCAATCTTATATAAGTCACTTATGCTAGTTATGGTACCCTGCAATCCCAAAGCACATGATTAATCAGACCAATATACATGTCAAAACTGATAAGCCCCAAAAGGAAGTGATTATCACTATCTTCCCTCAACCTTCTTGCTTAACAAAAAGGAGGCCTCTAAACTTCTCTATTTCTTTTGAGGACACTGCAAACCAATTTTGTAATTTGTGAATCATTTCTGACTCGCTCAATTAGCTGTCAATTGTGGTAAAGTCTGTCTCCTTTATATATGTTCAATCATCACCCTTATTCAGACTTCCTTCCTGGGTTACTGTAATATCCTAGGAACTGGGCTCCCTACTTCAAGTCTCTTCTCTCTCAAATCACACCTGTATTTGCTTCAATACTTGGATGGTTTCGTGATTGCCTCAATGAAAGTATGCCCTCCAGTGGTCTACACTGCAATTGACCAATGTCTTCTCATTCTTTTCTTGTTGAGGTTATTGTCTCATTCTTAGTTGCACTTCTGCATGCTCCCATAAGGAGCAGGAGGTCTAAGCCATGTCATGAGAAATGTCTTCTTTATCTCTTGACATCACATGGATATTTTTGAAGCACATGGCCTATTCATATGTTATGACTTCCTTTTGGTTCACATGCCTCTTTAATCATGTCTCTCTATGCTGTCTGAATATCCTTTAGCCTATTCATACCTTCCATGCACCATGTGTCTTTCCATTAAGATGTGGCTGGCCTGGAACTGTAGTTCTTTAGAGATTATAGCATTTCATGCTTCACACTCAAATAACATTACTGGAAGTCTACTGGTGTTTAAAGATGGGTCTTTGTTTCAGAGAGGGGTTTGGGGGTAGAGGTTCATTAAAAGTGATGTATGATACTGCAAATGTAATCTGGTCCATTTGTCTCCTCCTATTCCATTCTAGATCCAGATTGCTGCTCATCTGTATGGTTAGTCCAAGATCTATGCACTGGTGGATACCCTCCACAGGGTATGAGTCTATCTAAAAAATATCCTTTGCCCACTTGGTTTTCCTTGTGCAAATAGTTAGGCTGAAGTAATTTAATTGATTGTGAATCATGCTTAGAAAACTCTACAACGGTTCAAGGTTTGATGACTCAGCACAACCTTTCCTATAGAACAGGAAACTCCACAAAGCCTCTTCCATTTGGATTGTGTTGGGTATTCCCCATGACAGTGGCATTGTTTTGGCAAGCATGTATCTGTATCTATATCTATACACATATGAGCATGCGTGTGTGTGTGTGTGTGTGTGTGTGTGTATGTTCTTCTAGTGAATCAAATGGTGTTGTTGGTTTTCAGTCAACAAATAACAAACAGCTGGATTTTTGTATTCTCTGAATATTTCTTCCAATGATATGACTAAATACATGATCTGCTATGAAATAGTTTGCAAAAGTCTCCTTGCTCCCTTTTCATCAAGGATTTCCTTAACAAATTATTCTTATAAAGCTTTTGTACAAAAGCAATATTATTGATAGTAGTTGGTAATTATTGGTGTTTTTTCAATCACTTAATTTTGCTACAAAGAACATCAAAATTTTTCCCCTAACCATTGATATCCTTCCTTTCACGCATCTGAAATTCAATTCTCCAATGACTTCAAAATTTTATCACCTCCATTTCCTTTATGTATATTTGGTTCAGTTCACCTTTTCTTCTTTATGTTCTTTACAGATATTTCTATTTCCTCATGCAGTACACTGGAAACTGTGATGGTGAGTTCAAATGCTTTCATTCAGTTATCGCTGAAGAAGGGGATAACTTGTTACAGTAATTTCCCATTTTTCATGTATGTTTTCCTAATTTCTTCATAAATGTTTTTTGGATTACATGACAATTAGATTTCACATCAGTCTCATAAACATTGCTTTTTCTCTACACTTAAGAAATAGTAACAGTCTGTGTCAATGGCTATTCTTTTATCTGTTTTGCTTTTTTTCAGCATGTCAGGAGCTATCTTAATTGCAAGACATTTTTTCCATTTTCATTCTTTCTCTAATTTTATATTGATTTTTATCTTTGCTCTAACAAATTAATAATCTGACTGTATTCAGTCAAACTAATTCAAAATGGCTATGTACCATTTTTTCTATTCTTATCACTTCTATATGTATGTATATTTGATGCTTGACATATCTAGTGGCTCAACTCATTTGAAGAAAGCATTCATGACTTATTGGCTTAAGATTTTGGTGTAATCTCCAAACCTTTGGTCTCTTCTGTCTCTTATCTCTGAGTCATATTTTCCAACGTATCATTTCTCATCTACACAAAAGACAAATTTCTCAGTTTGGCCCATGTTAAAAGGTTTCCCTAAAGACCCTCTGAAGGTATCTTATGTTTTCCTGATTCAAATCTTAAGGTCTTTCTTTGTTACCTGGTCCTTGCATCTGTCTGTCTGTTTGATTTTTTTGCTTTATTTTATTCTGCTCCATTAGTTTCTCATGATCTGACGTTTTCCCCCTTCCTATGAACCTTCTTATTGACTTTGCCCTCTGATATCTTTTATGCTGAGTCTTGTCTATCTAACTTCTGATCTGTTGCTACATGAAGAATAGGAAAGGGTCGGGAAGTCTCAATGACAGTTTCTTTATCTCATCCTGATTCCTAGCCCTTGTTCTCATCCCGAGCATGCTCCTCATCACTTGGACTTTGTTTCAAGTTCCTGTTTTATTCGCTTCTCGGTGTGTATCTAACACCTATGTCTGTGTGGGCCCTAGTGTGATAGCAGAAATGAAACATCACCTTTGAAAAACTTTCCCTATCCTTTACCTGAATTAAGGAAAGAAATTCTGTAATTGAATACATACATACATACATACATATAAATATATATAAATATCTATTTGATCTCATCATATCTTTCTTCATGAATATCTTCATGAACATTTTATGCTATATTATCTAGGACATTGCTAAAACCTCTGGGGAATCCATAGGTCATTAGAAATCTCTGAATTCAGTTTTCTTATGGATAAAATAGGAATAATGCCTGCAACATTTAGTTCACAGGGATCTCGTAAAGTCTCAAATCAGAAAACATACGGAAAGTGCTTCCCAAGGCTTACAGAATTATGTAAGTGCCAGTTATCACCATTACTGCTACAACTACTGATATCCTTGTTAACATGAGTCCCATGAAGTTCACAAAACAACTGGATAAAATTTTTATTATTCAGATACCACAAAGGCATAATTTTGGATATGCTTACTTTAAATTCCTGAATATTTTTGGTCTTCTAGAAAGGTCAAAACATCTTATTCTCTTTTGCAAGTTGGTGGTATAGAGATATCATTGCCAAGAGAAAACGTGAGGTACAGATCAAAACACAGTGACCGTCCAAATTCCTGCATCTTATCGCTGAGTTACAACAACAACGACGGTCTGAACAGGCCAGTCCAGTGCTTGGTCACAGAACCTGAATTCCCTCTACTAAGGCCGAAGGCTCTGCCAGTCCTTCTTTTCCTTTCTCTGCGTATTTGTTCTCCACTGCACTGATTGTTAAAAGCACATACTTACTTGTGAGTCAAGTTCCGATAGTCTGCGACTTTGGTTGAGAAATCAATGATGTGGTCCAAGATCTCCGCGCACATCAAATAATGCTTCTTGTAGCGAGCCTGAGCCCTCTCTGCCGTGATTCTTTCATGGATTTCCACTTCTTTTTGAGCCTGTTCTTCATGTTCAAGCTTGGCTTGTCGTGCAAGGGCCTAGGACACAAAAGAGTAACTTTGCAAAGAACTGTTTCATTGAACCAGAACAAATGGAAACTCAGTAAACATCTTTGGAAAAAGCAGAAAAACAGTGACACTCAATATATAGATAGGTCTAGAAAAAGGGAAAGGAGAAGAATGACACCAATATCTATATAATTTAAATTATAGGGAAAAAAGATCACTCCTGGTCTAAATGAGCCAAAAACTATGCTATTCACATTACTTTGAGTTTATATTACAAAGATTTTTTTTTTTAATGGTAAAACCATCCTTCTGATTTTCCTAATATCAGACTGATTTCATCCTAGTGAAGGTTAAGAATGGTCATTCCCTTCAGGAGGTACCGTTGAAGCTTTCGAGAAACAAAATTGTCCTTTCTTAAAATGCTCCAGAAATTATTTTTGTTTTTAGGTACTCTAATATATCTAACCTATAAAAAACAGATTGATTATTGGCGATAAAGACGGTCACTGCAAAACAAGCTTTCCATTTGGATTGAACTTCATGGTGGAGATTCAGTCCTAAAGCACTTAAAGTAGCCTAAACAAGCACACGGTGCCTACTCTCAGACTCTCTTAGAGACACTCTGTGTCTTGGCTCTGGAGCAGCAGTGAGATTGACCATGGTGCACACAAGATACTTAGGGCAAAATAACTAAGCCAAACGAGATTCTGACTGTATTCCTTGAAAGGACAATAGCAGTACCCAAAGTAATAATGGGGAGGTAGGAGAGAGAACCCAGATCATCATTTCCAAGCTGCTATTCAGACCTAGACCTATTTACTTCCTCAGTCTTCCATACACAGCATTTTGAACCTAGCCAAAAAAAAAATAATAATACACCTTCACCGAAGATAATAAGAAATTAGTCTAAATACCTCCTTTTCATCTAAAACAGGTATTCCTTGAAATGTATGTGGGATATCCATCCCCAGGTATCTTCTTTGGCCCCTCATATGTTTCTGACCAATATCTTCCCTTCTCTGGGCCTCTTGCACCTCTTTTCCCGGGAAAAGATACAACCAGCAGCTAGTTCACATGACTAGTTCACATCTATTCACATGACTAGTCCTCCCAACCATATTCTTTCCATACACTTAGCTAATGCCAGTGCCTTCTCTGATGTTTGCAATCTAGAATCTTCCTTACCTCACAATTGTTTTCTGAGCAGATGTAAATGAGAGCTGGTAAGTTTCATTGTTGCAGGAATTTAGGAGGATTTGCAAGTTTTAGTTAAGAGACAGAAAAGATTGAGTTTTCCAGGTCTGTAAATAGTTCTATTTATTTTATTTTTGGATTGGATTTATGTAGAAATACAAAAGCATGAAAATAACAACATTTCAGTCTTACTGCACCTGAGCACAAGCAGCCTCTATCAAAGAGTAGGGGCAGCTGCCTAAAATTCCCTTCTCATCTGTTTTATATGTGGCATCTCCTCCAAAGCCTAACTATCCAAACAGTCCACTCCACAGGTAAAATTTAGAATGGAAGGTGATTCAAACATAAAATCTATAATTTAATCGCTCTGGACACCAATCTGTTTTCACAGGCCACATGTATGAGGCTAGAGAAATGAAAAACAAGCAAGGTAAGTTTTGGTTCTAACTGGTTTTGGTTCTAACTGAGCTACTTGCCATTTCCTATTTCTGATCAGCTCTTGCTTTCCCTGGACTGTTATTGGAAACATTATCAGTTTCGAATGCATCACTTTGCAAAAAAAACCATATCTCAGCAATGCATTAAATTCTAGAGGCACAATATCATCTGTTTACATGTAGCTTAAGAAAATGGATCAAAATGAAATGCAAAAAAGTTTAAGGAATAGATATTTAACTGCTTCTCTGTCAAGGGCATCCTGGAAATCTTTCAGTCGTCTTTCTTCATATTGTTTTTCTCTGAAAACTCTGTTTTGCCATAAAACTTCCTTTTCATGTCGAACATGCATGAGCTGCACAGCAATTCGACGTTCCTGCTGAGACTGTCTCATTAGACGGTTAATGAGTTGTTCTTCTCGGTAAGCCTCCTAGAAATGTAACATTATAAAATTAAATTATTAACAAATGGTAAAATTGCAAAATGTGTTATGCTCACAAGCAAATAATTTAAGCTTTATGTGTCTTTAAACAATGTGTGACATTTTAAATTTTAAAATATAAATTTTATATTCAATTTTAAAATTGTATTTTAATTTTAGAAGTTGCTGTTTCATCTTTTTCAGTCATGGCTGACTCTTTAAGACCCCATCTGAGGTTTCCTTGGCAAAGATACTGGAATGGTGTAATAGCAAGTAAAGTAGGATCTTTTGCTGTTTTAATTTTAATATAATCAAGTACCTCTGATTGAACCTTGCCTTTATCCACCAAGAGTCTTTACTTAGAGTAAAGTACAGAAACAAGAGTTCCTTTAACTACAAAAGTATATGTATTTGTTCTGTTAATTATTTTAATATGATTAAAGCAGAACCCCACCCATTAATAGGCCTGGGAAGATTTGTAGGAAGGCCCACAGCTTATTTTAATGAGGCACTGGTTCTCAAGGGTTGTGATGCCATCTGGCTCTAAAAAGTGTATAAAGACTCTGAGATAAGGTTTTACTTTGGGGCTTAGTTTTTGGAAGGTTTATGTGCCAGACAAGACTTTGGGAAGCCACTAAGCAGTGATCCTCCTCCCCCCACCCCAGCTTTGAAAACCCAGATGTTGGTGCTTCTCTCTCTATGGTCAGACAGTTGGATCTGTCTGTTAATCTATGATGTATGTATTGCTTATGCAATACAGATTTCTCTGTATTTTCTCTGAGGTTCAGAGTACTGCCTTTTTCCTTGAATTAAATGAATGATACATGTGCTTGATTAAAGTGATTGTTGACCTCTCAAAAGTTGCCTTTCCTTTTATAAATCCAGATCTAAGAACCTGTGATAGCAGGCCCTGCTGTGCATGTCCAGGTCCTTACAAGTGGTTTGCTGTATCTTTCTCCAGATCATTTTACAGATGAGGAAACCAAGGCAAACACAATTAAGTGACGTGTACAAGGTCATGCTGATAGTAAGAGTCTGAGGCTGGATTTGAACTCAGGTGTTCCTGACTCCAGGCCTAGTGCTCCATCCATTGTACCATGCACCTGCCTCAGTTCTAAAACAGCAGAGTGCAAAGCATCACATTAAGTTTTGCAAATACCAAGGTGATGTGTCTGGATATTTTAAAATCATTACATGTAACTTAACATGTAAAAATACTACATTACTTCCTCTGAAATTTGATCGTAAATAATCTGTTTTAAATTTTTTTTGAATTCTTAGTATTTTATTTTTCCTCAATTACATGTAAAATTTTTTAACATTCATTTTTAAAACTTTGAGTTCCAAATTCTCTCTCTTCCTCCCTCCCCACCACTCCTCACTGAGAAGGCAAGCAATTTGATATGGGTTATACATTTGTAGTCATGCAAAACATAATTCCTTATTAATCATGTTCTAAAAGAAAACAGACCAAAAAAAAAACTCAAGAAAAATAAAGTAAAGAAAAAAGTATGTTTCAATCTATATTCAGACATCATCAGTTCTTTCTCTAGGGATAGATAACATTTTTCATCATTAGTGCTTCATAGCTGTCTTGGATTATTACATTGCTGAGAATAGCTAAGTCATTCACAACTGATCATCTTACAAGATTGCTGTTGCTTTGTACACGGTACATTTCACTTTGCATACACTCAAGTAAGTCTTTCCAGGTTTTTCTGAGAGCATCACTTCTTATATACCACAATGGTATTCCATCACAATCATATAGGACAATTTGTTCAGCCATTCCCTAACTGATGGGCATTTCCCCCAATTTCCAACTCCCTGCCATCGGAAAAGAGCTGCTATAAATATCTTTGCACATATAGATCCTTTTCCCCTTGGCTTTTTATCTCTTTTGGGACACAGTCCCCAGAGTAGCACTTCTAGATCAAAGGGTGTCAGAGTTCTATAGCCACTTGGGCATAACTCCAAACTGCTCTAAAGAATGAGGTGCAGATAGGTGGCACAGTGGATAGAACACTGGTCCTGGAGTCAGGAAAACCTGAGTTCAAATCAGCAACAAAAACAAAACTCAAACCAACAATACCACTCCACCAACACTGCATTAATGTCACATTTTCCCCCATCCTCCCAAAATTTCTCATTTTCCTTTTCGGTCCTATTAGGCAGTCTAATAGGTATGAAGCAGAACCTCAGAATTGTTTCAATTTGCATTCTTCCAATCAATACAGATTTAGAGCATCTTCTAATATGGCTATTGATATTGAAGCTTTAATTACTTCATCTGAAAACTGTTCATATTTCTTGATCATTCATTGATTGGGGAATGGCTCCAATTTTTATAAATTTGACTCTGTTTTCTATATATTTGAGAAATGAGATAAACTTCCTTCAAAAATATTTTCACAATTATGATTGCTACATGTTTTTTCCATTCCATCCTATTCACCTCCCATTTATTGTTTTCTCTCCCCTTTCACCCTTTCCCTCCTCAAAACTGTTTTGCTTCTCACTACCCCCTCCCTCAATATGTCCTCCTTTTTATGTCCCCCCCTTTTCAGATCCCATTCCCCTGCTACTTTCCTGCAGGGTAAGACAGAATTCTATACTCAAATGAATATGGACGTTATTCCCCTCTTTGAATCAGTTCCAATGAAAGTAACGTTCACTCACTCCTCCCATTTCCTAGCTCCCTCCATCTTCCCCTCCACTGTAAAGAGCCTTTTCTTGTTTCTTTTATCTGAGGTAATTTACCCATTCCACCTCCCTTTTCTTTCCCCCAGTACAGTCCTCTTTCTCACCTCTTAATTTTCTTTTAGACATCATCCCTTCTTATTCAACTCATATCTGTACAGTCTATATATAGTCTCAACTGATCTAATAATGAGAAAGTTCTTGTGAAGTACAAGTATCATCTTCCTATGTAGGAATATAAATAGTTTAACCTTATGATTTCCCTTTCCTGTTTACCTTTTCAGAATTCTCTTGAGTCTTGTATTTGAAAGTCAAATTTTCTATTCAATTCTGATCTTTTCATCAAGAGTGTTTGAAAGGCCTCTATCTCACTGAATATCCATTTTTTCCCTGGAAAGATTATACTCAGTTTTGCTTGGTAGATGACTCTTGGTTGTAATCCTAGCTCCTTTGCCCTCTAGAATATCATACTCTAAGCCCTCCAGTTCTTTAATGTAGAAGCTGATAAATCTTTTGTTATACTAACTATGGTTTCATGATACTTGAATCGTTTCTTTTTGACTACTTTCAACATTCTCTCCTTTTGTCCTAGGAGCTCTGAAATTGTCTACAATATTTCTGGGAGTTTTCATTTTGGGATCTCTTTCAGGAGGTGATCAGTGGATTTTTCCATTTCTATATTACTCTCTAGTTCTAGAATATCTCAGCAATTTTCCTTGATAATTTCTTGAAATGTGATGTATAGACTCTTCTTTTGGTAAGATAGGTTTTCATGTGTGCATTTTATTCCTTCCTTTAGTCAAATGTGATGAGAGTAAACTCCATGTTTTTTTTTCTCAGCTCTCCTCTTTTTCCCTCCACTAAGAAGTCTCTTGCTTGCCTCTTCTATGAAAGATAATTTACCCCATTCCATTTTTCCCTCACTCCTCCCAATATATTTCTCTCTCACCGTTTACGTTGATTTCTTTTAAGATATGATCCCATCCTATTCAATTCACTCTGTGCTCTCTGTCTCTGTGTGTGCATGCATGTGCGTATGTGTGTGTGCGCGTGCACACCTGTACGTGTGTGTGTGTGTGTGTGTATGTGTGTGTGTAATACCACCAACTACCCAGATACTGAAAAATTTCAGGAATTACAAA
>CM053769.1:664678330-664710944 GCA_028658325.1 Potorous gilbertii
AAAGCATTCTTCTCCTCATTGGCTTTTTGAACCTCCTTTTCCAATTGAGTTAGCCTATTTTTCAAGGTGTTATTTTCTTCAGCATTTTTTGAGGTCTCCTTTATCAAGGTATTGACCCATTTTTCATGCTTTTCTTGCATCTCTCTCATTTCTCTTCCCAGTTTTTCCTCCACGTGTATAACTTGATTTTCAAAATCCTTTTTGAGCTCTTCCATGGCCTGAGCCCATGGGGTATCTATTTCAGATATTTGGGATACAGAGGCCTTGACTCCTTATGTCTTTCCCTGATGGGAAGCATTTTTCTTCCTCATCGGAAAGGAAGGGAGGAAACATCTTTTCACCAAGAAAGTAACCTTCTATGGTCTTATTTTTTTTTCCCTTTTCTGGGCATTTTCCCAGCCTATTACTTGACTTCTGAGGTTCCTCTCCACCCCTGCCCAGATCTGCCCAGCTAGTGCTTGGGGTCTGAGATTCAAATGCTGCTCCCCAGCTTCAGGGCTTTCAGTGGCAGGTTCGGCTGCTATTCAATGTGAGCTTAATTTCAGGTTCTCAGGTTGGAGCAGGGCCGCTTCCCAGGCTCCATTTCCTCAGGGGGTTTACGCGGAGACCTTCAATAATGGACCTCAGCTCCTGCATGCTCCGGGAGCCTCTGACCACCCTTTGCCTCTGCTGCTGCCTCCCGAGGGGGCCTGAGTTATGGAGACACCACGCTCCTTTCTCAGCCAGCCCAGAAGTCTCTCTCACTGACCTGTGCACCTGTGGGCAGAGGGACCTTCACAGTCGCCAGAGATTGCATCCCTGAAGCCTGCTTGGATCTGCTCCTGTCAGTGCCGTGGGACCAGGGAAGGGCTAGGCTCTGCTCTCATTCGGTGTGCGATGGACCTTTGGAGTCAGTTTTTCAGGGCTCTCTGGAAAGGAAATCTCCTTCACTCTGTTGCTGTGTGGCTTCCACGGCTCCAGAATTTGTTGGGAGTTCTTTTTTCAGGAAATCCATGGGCTGTGGGTTCGGAGCTAGCATATGTGAATTTTTCTACTCTGCCATCATGGCTCCTCCCTGCCAAGATATATCATTTTAAAAAATTATATATATTTTAAAATGATACAAATTTCAAAAAAATGGGTTCAAGAAAGTAAATTTCCAGGGGAATGCTAAGTAAATTTTTTTGAAAAGGGGGGTGATAGACCAAATAAATTTGGAAACTTCTGCCTTAGTCATTTGATTCAGCTTATTTTGCAGTACATCCATTCCTAGAGATCCTATTCGTCTAAATTCCTTATATTTACTATTTCTTTGTGCCTGATAACAACATTCCATTGCATTCACATAATACTAAGTTTTTCACAGCCATTGACCCACTCAATGGATACCTGCTTCCATTTCTTTGCTACCACTAAGAGCACAGATATGTGTATTTCGGTATATAGGGAAATTTTATTTCTGTCTGATTTCATGAGAATATATGCCTAGAAGTGCATTCTCTGGCTCACAAGTTTATGGACAATTTAGTCATTTTTCCTTCATCATTCATAATTGTTTGCCTAAATGTTTGGGCCAGCTTCTCCAAGAGAGCATTTAATATTCCTTTTCTTCCGTATATCCTCTTCCACACTGTTTCCAGGACGTGTTGTCTTGGCCAATTATTTTGTGGGTGTGGTGAAATCTGTATCTCCAGTGGTTAGTACTGTGGCTGGCACATCGTCAGCATTTTTTAAATGCTTGTTGACTGACCAAGCTGAAGCTATTTTTTCTCTTAATATTCGTTTCTCTTACTATTAGTTCATTGGAGCATGTATTCATGTGATGACATATACCCAACTGTTTGTTTCCAACCTTTGACTACTTGTTTATTGGGGAGTGATTCATGCTGTTACAAATTAGTCTCAGTTCCCGGTGTATTGTGCACACCAGACACGTAACATTGATTTCTATACAAGATATATTTCATGACTCCGCAGATTGTCTTCTAATTCAATCGTTATTTTATTTATGTAGAAAATTTTCAGTCATGTGTAGTCAAAAGAGTTTCTTTAACTCCTCTTTGTGTTTTGTGATTAGGAGTCGCCTTCTAGTCACAGCCAAAACATGCATTTGATCTCATTCTCTTGTAATATTTTCTAAATTTATGATGTGACCCTTTTATATTCAGATAATGTGTCTACATTTAACATATTGTAATGTAGTATGTGATCTGAGATACTGTTCCAAACTTCATTTCTGTCTGCTTTCTAGTTTCCCCAGAAATTCTTATTTAAAAGGCATCTTCAACTCAAAAATTTATATTCTTGGATTTATCAAGTGCTGGGTTACTGTCTGTATGTGTCTTTTTATGTTGGTGGACAAGTTGATTACACCTTTACATGGGTCTTTCTCTTTAGAAAACTCCCACTTTTCCACATCAAGGTTATTTTTCTTTGAACCTTCAGAATTTCATATTTGAAAGTTTCACCATCCCTCCTGGACTGTCTTCACCTATACAATTACAGTCTATGATGGGTGGGGAACCTGTAGCCTCGAGATCGCATGTGGCCTCCTTGGTCCTTGGTCCAGCCTTTTCACTGAGTCCAAGTTTAACAGAACAGAGATTTGTTCTGTGAAGTCTGGATTTAGGCAAAGAGACCTAAGGACCTGGAGGGTCACATGTGGCCTGTGGGCTGCAGGTTCCCCACCCCTGGTCTATGGGTTCTTTTATCCTTCTTCTAAATCATTTGAAACTCATTTTCCTAAACATCTTGAGTGTCAGACTAAATCCAACTTGACTCTTACTCACTATCATGGCTTCTTAGACAGAATGGTTACTTCCTCTTAAGGTTCCCATGACTTAGACCCAGCAGTTTCTCTCTCTTTGCTGGTGGGATTCAAGGCCATAAGAGTAATTTCCTTTGTCAGCTCCTCCTTTTGAAATTGTTAGTAGGGCAAGCCAAGAAATTATCCACTGCTCTGCTTCGGGTCCGACCAGAGGAGTGAAGTTTTAGGGTTTCAATCTGTTTCGTAAAGCTTCCCCGTGCAGGGGGTCGGTAGTGTATTTTACTGGCGACATCACTTATGCTTCACCCACATACTCTCTGCTCTTCCTTGCTCTTCTGGTTGGCAGACTGTCTCTCCCGAGAATGTATTCTAAACTCATAGTATCTCCCTACTGCCGTCCCCTCTGCACAGTGCTGGAGCCCTATTCGAGTCCTGGGCCCTATTGTGTTCCGCTCTCTACTTCACCCTCTCTGTTATACACACTTTGCTTCATAATATCTGGGCTGGCTTTGATTTCTGATTCTTTTAATAAATTCTGTGTTGAGAATTTTGAGTTATCTCTTATTGCTGTTCAGTTATCAGACTCTGTGTCCCCATTTGGGGTTTTCTTGGCAAAGACACCGAAGTGGTTTGCCATTTTCTTCTGCAGATCATTTTGCAGATGAGGAAACTGAGGCAAACAAGATTAAATGGCTTGTCAAGGGTCTCACAGTAAGTATCAGAGATCAGATTTGAACTTTGGTCTTCCTGACTCCAACCCTCCCATTCTCGCTCCACTGTACCACATAGCCTCCCTGAGATGCTGCTGTTCTTTTTCTGACTTGGAATCAGGAAGATGTGAATTTAGATTCTGCCACTGATACAAGACTGTGATCCACCTCTCTCAGTCTGAGTGTTTTCCTTTTTAATATGAAGATGATAATATCTTTTGGAATTGTGGTGATAAATGAAATTACAGATGTAAAGCACTTTGAAAACCTTAAAGCACTATGTGAATACTATTTACTACGATTATTACATCGTACCTCTTCTCTGTGGTAGCTAATAGTTTTATTATTGACTGATTCTCTCATTTACAGAACACTTCTAAGTTTGCAAAGTGCTTTTCGGGTGACATGGGAGAAGGTCAGAATTCACAAATCTAGAGGACTTATCTTACAGAAAAGCCTTATTGTCGTCATAATCCATATCAGGGAGAGATTATTTGATTGACATTTTCTTCCTTTGGCCAAGTGAACTTTGAATACCAGAAAGTTATACCCAGGGAGACACACAGGGTGGGAAACAAACCAAAAAACTGGAGGGGAGGGCAATCATTAGTTAGTTCTACAGCTAACCTTGGAGGTAGGTAAGAGGTTTGCTAATCTGTCATTGGTGTGCAGAGAGCATCATAAGGCAGTCTTGTTTAAGGATGTTGCTAGCATAGCAAGGGAACTGGAGAAAAGCATAGTAAAATACAGTAGAAGAGAAGTTGTGACTTAAATGTGCTATATTCATCTAAGTCGTCATTGTTATTATGTTTTTACCTATACCTGTGATGTAAGGAACTCCACATAAGGAAACTCACTTTGTCAAAACAGAGCAGCAATTGCTCCACAACTTCTATTCTGGGAGAGTTGACTGGGGCACTGTGGTTAAAGACATTTCACATGGAGACAACCCTGTGTGTAGAAGTGGGACTTAAAATCAGATGTCCCTGATTCCAAAGCTCACTCCATCTACTATAGCACACTATCTCTTTTTATTCTTCTTCTATTTGAAAACTATAATAAAAAACATGCATAAGACATTACAAATGAAAATATAAGAATATAAAAATACGAAGTTTTAGATAAGAAATTATAAATTAAAACTCCCCATATCTCTTAGAACCAAAGGGCAATGTGAGAATAGAAAGAATCCACTGTCCCCTAGAGAAAGCAAACCCCCAAATAAAAACTCTCAGGATCATCATAGGCAAAATCTAGAGCTTCTAGGACAAAGAAAAGGTACTATAAGCAGCCAGAAAAAAAGATGTTCAAGTGCCAAAGACACATAATGAAGATAACCCAAAATAGCAGCTGCCATACTGAAGGAGAGGAGGACTTTGAATGTGGTATTTGAAAAGGCAAGAGATAAAGGTTTAATGAAGGAAAACCTATCAAGCAAAATTAAGTATATAATTCTATAGGGGAAAAAATGAGCCTGTGATGGAATAAAAGATTTCTAAACATTCCTGATAAAAAGAATAAAGAATTTGAAATGGAAGTAGAAATGCAGGCACCAAGAGAAACATAGAAAGGTGCACATATGGAGTGTTCCAAAAGTCTTTGTGCAGCGATCTACATATTAATAGGAGAATAGAAGACACACATCTTCTCAGAATAAGAACACTAATGCAAGTCTAAATGATATTTTTATTCCATTTTCATGGCCTTGGTAGGGAGGAGGGGCAGGAGATGGAAGGAGCTGTAGTCTGTATGGGGGAATGAAAGAGAAAGAAATACTGTTATTTGATAGAGGTGCATAAGATGAAAAGTAGAAGTCACTGAAGAAGGGGTGAGCAGAAATTCACTTTCATCTAAATTGGATAAAAGAAAATTGAACATAATTATACCCACACTAGGGATTCCCATACAGAAATACATTGAACTCAGAGGAGAAGTAGAAAGGGAATGGTGGAGAAGGATCCTAAGAGAGGAGGGACAGAAAGGGGATAGTCATCAACCAGAAAAATTTGACAATGGGACAGAGGAATGGGAAGGTAATTAAAAGAAAAGGAATAAAACGATGAGCTGGGCAGAGGAAGGGAAGGAGAAGAACTGCAGCACAGGGGAACAGGCTGCTCCACTTGTAGGATCAAAAGTGTCAGGCACGCTGTGTCTTTTTTTCCATCATTCTTGTCTAAAGAAGGAGGCAGAAACAGAGGAAAAGTACAAGGAGGAAGGGAAATATGCAATCGACATTGATAATTGTAAATATGAATGAGATGAACCTCATCCATAAAAGGACAGAAGAATGGGTTAACAAGCAGAATCTGACAAGGTGTTCATAAGAAACACATTTGAATCACAAAAAAAAACCAATTGATAACTCCCAAAGGAATTAAAAAAAGCTCTAGGAACAGATGGATTCACAAATTCTATTGAACATTGAAAAAACAATTCTAACATGACATAAATTGTTAAAATACTAAGAAAAGTTATCTGTCCAGTTTTTTCTATGATACAAATATAGTATTAATACCTAAATCACAGAGAAATATATGTAGAGAAGGAAAATAACAGATCAATATCTTTAATAAAGTTTGATGCAAACAATTTTAAAGAGAATATTCATCAAGTGGGTTACAACAACATGTCAATTAGAATAATTGGATACGCTGGCCAGGTTAAGTTTATTACAGGAATGTAAGATAGGCTCAACAATAGGAAAACTATGAATATAATAAATCCTGTTAATAATATAAATAAGAATATTATTAAATCAATAGATGTTAAAAAAGGCTTGAAAAATTTAACATCTGTTTCTATTTTAAAAACTTTTGAAAAATCATAAATGGACATATTCTTCATAATGCTCTTAAAAGAGCATTTATTTAAATCTAAGAGCAACTGTATGTAATGGAGAAAAGTTGAGAGGCCTTCTCTTCCCACCCCCCTGAACCTCTAAAAGTTGCAGGATAGAGATAACTTGATGTAAATTATCAGGATTCATATATAGGTAATAAAACCCAGCAGGCAGAAATAGAAAATTGCATTCAAGATAAATTCAAAGATATAGGATATTTCGGAGTATATCTATTAAGATTCAACAAGAGACAATATGAATCTAACTATAAGATACTTTGTTTTTTAACCCAAAAGACCTCCATTACTGAGGAAAGGTCTTACTATTTGACAAAAACTGCTAGGAAAACTGGAGAGGAATCCGGGAGAAATTATATTTAGACCAACATCTCACACCATTCCCCAAAATAAGTGCCAAATAGATATATGACTAGACATAAAAAGCCATCTCTTAAACAAATTAGAGGGGCAAGAAATTACCTTTGAAATTTATAGAGGAATAGTTTATGATAAAAGAAGAGATAAATGTGATTACATAAGATAAAATACCTATTTTTGATTATATAAAATATAAAAGGTTTTGTACAACCAAATCTAAAGCAATAAAAATTAGAAGGGAAAAATGTAAGTGGGAGAAAAAGTCTTTGCTGGCCACCTTCTCTGATGAAGGTCTCATTTCCAAGATAAATAAGAACTTGATTCAGTTTTATAACTAAAAACCATTTTCCAATAGATAAGTAATCAAAGGATATGAACATACAGTTTTCAAAGAGAGAACTTGTAAATGGTTCAAATCACTTCAATTAGATAATGCAAATTTAAACAACTCTGAGATTACACTTCACATATCTCAGACGGTCAAAGATGGCAATGGAGGCAGGATAACAAACGTTGGCGTGGCTCTGGGAGATAAAAAAAAAAAAGATACCGGGTGAACTCTTAATAGAGCTGTAACTTTAACCATTCAGGAACTATGCCCACAAAGTTAATACAATATGCATACCTTGGACGCAGCTATACTAGTATAAGAACTATATCCCTGAGAAATAAAGAATTTTAAAAAGAGGAAAAGGACTCTATGTCCAAACATATTTGTAGCAGCTCCTTTCATGGTAGCCAAAAATTGGAAACTATGAAGAAATGTTCCCCTATTGGGGGCTGATTAAACAGATTATGGTATATGAAGTTTAATGGAATATCATTGCTACATAAGAAATTAGGAATTGAAAGGTTTCAAAGGAACCTAACCTCTCCGAGCCTCAGGCACCTTCTTCAAAAAAGTAGGAAATTAGAGTCAACAGCCTTTGTGGTTCCTGCCAGCTCTGACTTTGTCCTAGAGTCCTTGGCTACTTTTATGGTTGTTCACTTGTATCCAGCTTTTCATGATCTTGTTTGGGGTTTTCTTGGCAAAAAAAAAAAAAAATTGGAGTGGTTTGCCATTTCCTTCCCCTAAGTCATTTTACAGATGAGGAAACTAAGGCAAACAGGGTTAAGTGACTTGCCCAGGGTCACACAACCAGTAAGTGTCTGAGGCCAGATTTGAACTCAGGAAGATGATGATTCTTGACTCCAGATGCAACCTTCTGTGCCACATAACTGCCCATTATGCCTATTATTAGGTGGCTAATAAATGGTGGATCTGAGAATAGAATTAAGGTCTCCGGACTCTGGGACTGTGCTTATTGATATATGTGTGTATATGTGTATGTATGTATGTATGTATGTATATATATATATATATATATATATACCTATACATTTTTATAGACACACATAGAAATGTATATGTGATATATAGGAGTGTGTGTGTACATATATATATATACATGTACAGATAATATACAAATATGGATACATGCATGTATGTAAATGTGTGTATATAGTTTTTTGTGTATAACTTTCTGTAGCAATTTCAAAATCATATTTAAAGCACAAAACTCTATGCCTTTTTTATTCAAACCTAATATAAAATTAATCACTCTGGGGTATGAAAAAGCTTAAGCTCTAAATGGTATTAAACTTTGAGTGGCATGAGAAAATAAAATGTTTAAAATGACATACACTTTGAAATAGCTTATGAAAATACTCATGCTACTTGAAATATTTCCTTGAAAAGAAATACTTCATACTGTGGTTAATATTTTATAGCTTATATGGCAATTGTTGGCTTAATAGGGCAACATCTAATAACATAAATTCTTTCTTTTGTCATTTTAGGGTTTCCAATGCCAAGCTTAATAATTTTTCTCGCTTAGAACCGACATTTCAACTTTTGGGTGTTCAGTTCGATCAAAATGTGGCCCAAAATATTATGACAGAAAAACATGGCTCTGTAACGAAACTTCTGTATCAGTTGTACATTGCACTCCAGAAGAAGAAGAAAAGTGGACTCACTGGAGTTGCGATGCAGACAATGAGACCTTTAGCACCTGCAAAACTACAAAATATGAAAAGTGAGATTTATCGAGAGGTGGGTATGCAAAACAATGCCAGTAGAAACTCGTATATTGTACAATGTAGAGTAATGACAAGAACTTAAAGTAATTCCGTGAGAAGTCCCATTGAGTTTTTGAACAGTTTGTGGGAGTTTTTTTAACTTTTTCTTTTATTGTATTATTTTAGTAGTAATGGTAGTTCAAAAATAAACTATTCCTCTTGAGGTAACTAGATGACACAGTAGGTAGAGTATAGGACTTGAAGTCAGGAAGACCTGTGTTCAAATCCAGCCTCCAATATTTCCTAACTTTGTGACCCTTGGCAAGTCACTTAATGTCTAACTGCTTTAGTTTCTGCAAATGTAAAATAGCGATACTAACAGCACTTCTCTCCCAGGGTTGTTGTTCACAGATACCTATGAAGTGTTAGCCACAGTTCCTGGAAGAGAGTGGACACATCAATATTTTCTTCCTTCCTCCATTCCTTTCTTGCTCCCTCCCTGCTTTCCTCTTTTCTTCCTTTCCTTCTTCCCTCTTTCCTTTCTTCTTCCCTTTCCTTCCTTCCTTCATTCTCCCTTCTTCCTTCTTTCTTCCCCTTCCTTTCCTTCCATCTTCCTCTGTCTCTGTCTCTCTGTGTCTCTCTGTCTCTCTCTCTTTCTCTCTTTCCATCTCTGTCTCTCTCACATACACATATAAGGCTAAGAATACCATCGATGGCCTAGCTTTCCCTTATCCATATGCCTTATTAGTTAAAGATCGTACAGTATTAGAACTTGAAGGGACCTCACAGATAATCTAGTACATTTCTCTCACTTAACAGATAAGGAAACTGAAGCCAACTTGTCCAAGATCACCCTGCAAGTAAACTGTAGATCCCAGAACTCAAACCGAGGTCCCCTGTTCTTTCCATTATATGCTACATTTGATTCTTCATCCTTAACATGTCTTGTGTCTGTCCCTCCTTTGCCATTCTCACTGCTATCACCCTACTGCAGGCCTTTGTCACTTCAAGCCTTCACTCTAGTAGGTTCTTATTATTCCTATTGCCTACTGTGCCTCTTCCCTCAACCCACTCTGTACGTTGTTGCCAGTAAAATCTTCCAATAGTGTTACTTTTATGATCTCTCATCACTTCATTCTACCCCAACCCCTAACTATGGGATCAAACACAAACTCTTTATTGTAGCAATCACAAGATTCTGTGACTTTATCATTTAGAGTTAAATAGACCTTAGAGCTCATGTAGTACTATCCACTAATGGTAAAGATGAAAAAGCTGAGGGCGAGGGCTGTTGAAAGATTTGCCAAAGGCAGTAAATTTGATGCAGCTGAGATTTAAATACAGGTCCTCTGACTAGCACTCATTATCCTATACTTCACTGAATTCAGTGTCTTTTACAAGCTAGTCTCACCTTAATACTTTGGGTTCTATGTACTAGCACTATGTATTAATGTTCCCACTTGAATTTATCTACAGCCAGTTTAGTCTTTTCAGTTTTCCTTGAATATATTTTACTTGTTCCCACCCCCTCCCCCGGTTTACTCATGTCATTCCCCACTTAGAATGAGCCACTCTCTTTCCAGTTTCCTATTTGTTTATTTATAATCCTCCTTGAAGGTTTAGCTGAAGCTCTACCTCCTCCATGAAGTCGTCTGGCTGGCTGACAGAGCTCACCACCATACATTGTTTGATAATCTTTCAGATAAATATGTTGTATTTCAGTTTGCAAGTCTAGACTGAAAGTCCTAACAGGAGGAAGCATGCACTATATGTGTTTGTATCCCCCCCTAAATCCCTTGCATGTGGCAGAAACATCATTTGTGATGGGACTGGGATTAGATCATAATATTTCATTGTCAATTTTAAAAGAAAATAGAAATTTTGATCTGCCCTAAGAAATTTCCTTAAAATGAGCAATGTGCATTAAACTTTCCAAATCACTGGAGTCCTGTGTAGCATTTTACTAATACAGTAGTCAACAGAAAACACAAATCATTCAGTCATATGGAAAAATGTTAGAGTTTTTCAGACCCCTGCTTGGCCATAGCTATTACACATGGTCCATACCCAAAAACATAATGAACACAGAAGTTCCTCTATTGTCAGGATCATCTTAATGGACCATGATCACAGTCAATACTCAAAAAACAAATGGTATGAATAGTTAATGAAAGGAGCAGTCTTTCTCATTCAGTATAAAAGATATGACTATAAAGTAATAGAGAATTTTTGTGACCCAGTATACTAGAATTTAAATGGCCAAAAGATTCTAAAGTTCTGCAGAATTAGTCACCATGGGAAGCTATGTACTTTTTATACTTATCATAGTCGCTTAAACATGATTTCATATTTTTCATGATTGCATGGAAGTGGTTTCTCTCTGGGAATCACAAGCAATATGCCAAACAAACAGCCTTCCTTTATGTATGACTAAATGAAGTTGTTAAAGCTATCAGTCACATTAGATGGAGTTCTTCATAGTTTATAGATATTTTAAAAAATCAAGTGCACCTTCATTATACCAAAATTTAAACACCAATTAAGATTAGTTTGTAAATTTGAAGTACCTATCATGTGCCAGACACAAAAAGAAGTCAAAAGCAATCCCTACTCTAGGAGCTCACGATCTAATGGGTGACATATATACAGACAAGATAGATACAGGATAAATAGGTAGTTATTAACTAATGGAAGGCCCTGGAGTTTAAAGGGGATGAAAAAGGCTTCCTATAGAAGATGTTATATCCAAATGTGCTTCCATAGCCTTTGAAAACAATTCCCAAGGAGGGAATTCAGAAACAATTTTTGCCAAAAGCAATCTAATTCATTTTTTCAACAAATACTTATTAAATGCCTTCTATGTGCAGAACACTGGATTGGGTGCTAGGGGAGATAAAAAAATTTAACTAAGATCCTTGTTCTTTTAGAGTTCATTGTCTCCTTGGAATTAGTGTGTCATCCCAAGAAAGCTCTTTTGGAAGGAAACTCTTCAAATTTAGACCTTTTTGTATAGATGTTAAAAATATTCAACCCAATTCCTTGGGGAGGTATCAGTATAGTATCATGGAAGATATAATGCATCAGAAGAACCAAGAAGCAAAAGTATTGACTCTTCTACTGATGAGTCATGTCGCCTTAGATGCATCAGACATGTTGACCTGGGTGATTTCTAAGCTTCCTTCCAAACCTAAAATATTTGCTTGGTTTCATTGTCATACCATATATGTTTTTATGGCAGATTAATTACTTTGTAGTGAATATACTGATAATCTAGTGACCTCAAGGAAGTAACTTTCTTTCCTAGTTAAGAGACTGATTTAAGTAAGTTGTAAGCTAAGTAAGGGAGAATTTGACTGTTGTTTTGTCATGCATTTTTTAGGTGATATTTATCCAGATAAAATGGTATTTTGAAGTTAATTTTAACAAATCAAACCCAGGGCAAAGAATTTAGCTATAGTTTCAAATGAGAGATTATTTTATGAGAATTTAAGTGTTTTGTCTTTAGTTTTAGTTCACATTTTCTACATTTTCCTTTGACTATGTAACTAACATCTTCAAAGATTTTTTTATGACTAACACAGTAGTTAAACTTATTTCAAGAATGAATTCATCTTATTTGCTGCATTTAAAGAAAAAAACTTTTGTGGTGAAATTGGGGTCAAAAAGCCCATTAGTTTCTAACTCCAGCATCTTTGGAAATGCTTTCTTTATTTAGAGACTTAAGAACCTGGTGCCTCGGCAAACTGATTTGAATCTAAAACGGGTTTCAGAAAAGTTTCAAGCAAAGTTTAAACAGATGGAAGAAAAAATTAATCGTGTGCATTTTGAAAATATTCAAAAAATTCAAAAGTTAAAGGAAGAACAAAGAATACAAGATCTTGAAAAGGTTCCATAATACTATTTTAAGAGAAATTTTGATACTATAGGCTAAAAATATATCACATATAGTGCCAACTGTAATTTCCTGCCTATAAAGTACTTAATATGAGCACAGATGTAGAAAGCTAAATTTCCCAAATGCCCATCATATGTCATCTTTTCAGTGCTGCTGGAGATCATTTCTAGACACTGTTGTTTTCTGGAGGGGTAAGGAGAATTCCTCCTGCCCATCTTGACAGAGCCTGACACTGGGATCTTGAGTTGCCACTTCTCACAGAACAGTGGATCCTTCCATCATTACCAAGATAAAAGGCTGATGAGGCCTGTCACTGAGAGAGAAAGAAAAGGTGGCAAGGGCTGTTGGGATCTGCTCCTGTTAGAGCACCTCCTCATTCTCTGGTGCTTTCTCTTTGCAGTCGTAGCCTTGCTTGCTTTCTCCTTTCTCTCCCCATCCCTCCTACCATCGAGTCTGTTCCTCTAGATCCCCTTACTCCTCTTATAAACTGCCCCAACTGCCTCTTGTCATCCTGTATCACTTTACTTTGACCACCCCACTTGCCAGACCTAAAAATTCTTTAAAGGATCTTTAATGAATTCATAGACATTTTTAGAATTGAATAGGAAAGTGGTATGTGAAATCATGGAAGATCTTTTGGGGAATTTCAGGATGCTGGGTACATGAGAGGTGTATACTATAGGCATAAAATTATAGGTCCCATTCCTATTGCACTATAAATCTGTTTTTCTTTTTTTTTTATTCTCATTCTTGTAATGATAAGAAGCTAACACCCATGATCTGAATGTGGTTTAACTAATTAATAGAGATAAGGAATGATTCAATGCTCATCCTCAAAGGAAAATTTTCAAAAGACAAAAAACTAGAAATTTTATGATTCAGATAGTACAAAGAGAGCAGAAAACTGGGTTTTCCAACAGCACACTATTTTAACAGCTGCTTCAGTTTTAAGAAGTAACACTGAACATTTCATCAGAGTACAATTCTCCACCTAGATGCTACTAAATAACTGAATTAAAAGAGACTTCCAATGAAACAGTTTAATACCAAATTTAAAACCAAAAATCCCCAGGAAAAGGTAGGAAATGGGGGTGGGGGGAGGAGGGAAGGGAAGAGACAGTAGGAGAGAGAGAAAACACCAAGTAATTTTTTAAGCCATTTTTTTTTGTAAGACAAAGTAAATGTAATCAAATAAGGCTTGTGATGGTGTTTTTTTTCCTCTCTGAGAAAAGAATATTGTTTTAGCAGATAAAAGCTAATAGTGATACACACATACACACATATATATACGTATATATATATGAATACTCTTGTCTTCTTAATTCTCATTTTTCTCAAGAAGACATGAATTTTATGGTTCATTTCAGACATTGTAAATCTACGAAATGCAAAAAAAAGAAAGGTATATAGAAAGGAAATGGCAGAAAAACATCTTATTATTGGTATAGCAAATGGATTACTTTTTGAATGACCTTTAGAAAACATTATATATATACTCACTGCCTCCATTTCCTCCTGCCTCACTGTACCTTTGCCATCTAGCTTCCAATCTTACCATTACTGAAACTTCCATCTTTAAGGTAACAAAGGACCTTTATGTTGTTAAATCCAGTCCCCTTTTCTTTGTCATCCTCCTCCTTGAATTCTCAATAGCTTTGGACTCTGTTGGCTGCCCTCTATTCTGGGACCCCGTTGAATTTCTCCTTGAAGACCAGTAGGCATCTCAAACTCAACCTGTCCAAAATGGGACTGTTTTTTCTTTCTCCCGGAAAAACACCATTCCACCAAACTTGCCCATTTCTATCAAACTGAATTTTAATATTATTTAAAATCTCAACATTTTGCCTGATAAGTCGATATAACTTATCTGAAGACAATAAGAATAATTTATGTTTTAGATTAATTTTAAAGAATTTGGGGCATTCTGCTAAGGTAACTACATGATTATTGTCAGAAGAGTGCCTAGTTTGCAGTTAAAAAAAGACCTTTAATGTTAAACTTTTTAAAGGCATATTTTTTTCTTCTTTATCATGCCCTACTAATTTTTTTTCACAAAATAATTATTTCCTGCACATAAGAAATGATGACCACTAATAATTCATAATTTGGAATAAACTATGAAATTCAATGTTTAAATGTTGTTGAATTGTTGGTAGGCTTATTAATTGACTTGAATTCAGCAGGAATCTTCCAGAATCTTTACATAAACTCCTATCTCTGATAGGAGTTGTCAGTATTCCACAAAGATGACAGTATATAATCACTTTCCCATCATGTGATGGACTGGGAACTACATCTTTCCGATCACTCGAGGTTGTCAGGACAACCCAACCACCACTTTTACAAAATATCACAGAAAAAGAGGACACTAGGTTGGCGAGCTTAGTTTACTAGTTGCTTTTTTGAAAAGATCACATCAGTTAAGAGTTTTACCATATTTGTTATATGTATGAAGAACATCAGAAATTTTCTCTGGGTGAATTTTAAATAGAATGTTACGGATCCTTCTGAAGTAGTGACAAACAGATTAACTTTATATGTAAATACACAGCAACGCTTGGGCAGAAGACGGCAACATGAAATGATGGCTAGAATTCAAGCAGCCATTTTACAGATTCCCAAAGTATTACCAAACCGTACTTTGAAAGCTATCGAAAGACACAAAATGTTGATGAAGAAAAAAGAGGCAGAGGTTAGTGATCGTCTTTATTTTTTACAATTTCTTATCTCATTGCCTAAGTGTAGAATTTGAGAAAGGTAATGTAATTTAATATATAGTGATTTAAATTACTGTAAATAGTATATAATCCCTCAAACTTTTTTCTTCCTACCATGCTTTTTTTGTCCCTACCAACAATTATTAGTGAAGTCCACACCTATTTATGCACATCTAACCTACTTTATTCGAATGTTCTTATTAAACCAAAGAATCATAAAGCTAAAAGGGACTAAGTAATTTATTTTACCCAAACCACACACTTTACACTTGAGGAAATTGAGGCCTATAAAAGTGAAATGACATTTTTGTCTCTGCCTCTGTTACGAGTTTCACTTTCTATTTCTGAGGTTTAGTTTCTTTACCTGAGAAAATAAGGTCAGTAAAATATGTGCGTGCAACTCACTTCATAGAATTGTGGTCAAGATCAACTGAGCCGATGAATTTGAGGTGTTTTATAACTTCTTTTCTTGGAGTCATTTCAGGTATGCCTAATTCTCTGTTACCCCATTTGGGGTTTTCTTGGCAAAGAAACTGGAGCAGTTTGCCATTTTCTTTGTCAGCTCATATTACAGATGAGAAGCTGAGGCAAACAGGGTCCCAGAGCTAGTTAAATGTCTGAAGTCAGATTTGAACCCTGGTCTTCCTAACTCCAGGCCATGGACACTGTGCTCCCTAGTTTCCCTTTATAACTCTGCTGATCTACTTATCTAAGACCTTGGACAAAAGAAAAATACACGCATGCGCACACACGCGCACACACACACACACACACGAGAATGGTCCCCCTAAACCTGCCAATCATCACATTAGATGAACATAATCTAATTACACTGGGATTAGAGGAGTTGAACCCACTTTTGATAGTTTACTGAACTTCAGATACCACATGAGACAACTCGATGGCTCAGTAGACAGAAAGACCTGAGTTCACATCTAGCCTAGCTGGGTGACTGTGGCCAAATCACTTACTTCATTTCTGTTTGCCTCAGTTTCTTCATCTGTGAGGATCCGATGAGATCGCATTCTAAAGCATTTCTCCCGGCGCCCAGCGCATCCCAGCGCGTCGTGGATGCTCTACCAGTGCCGCTCTTGTTACTGTTTTTATTACCACTTCAGACAGTAGCCTCTTACACGAGTGTGCTTATTGCATAGCTGTGTACTACACCAAGGCAGACTCTTGGAGGAATTTCTCTTTGAATTTTGTAATATTAAAAAATATTATCCAAACTTAGGAAGGACTGTGGATTTTTTTGAGATTTTTTTCAGATTTCATTTCGATACAAAGCTCAGTTTCTTTTTTTCCAATATGTGGTAAAGACCTCATTAAGTATTTATTATAAGGACATATCACCAATGAGGCTTCAGAAGAATATTTAAAATGTTTCAGATCGGGGAAAAGGAAGCATATATCTATTTTAAACTGGCATCACCCCTCAAAAACACATTCATTATCACAATTATGTCAGGTTCTGGAAGGACTTTTGTCTTTGGATAAAAAATGTTCCACACTATCATATCCAAAATTTTGATCTGGATGGAATATAGGTGAGATTTTATATAACTATTCTCTTGACCTCTTTGGCAACCTGTAGGTTACTAAAAGTAAGAAAGCAGTATTCCTTTTTTTAAAAAAATTCTGTAATTCAGTCTTTTTACTAATCTAAACTGGTATTGAACATAATTAGCACAAATTAATGAGGTGTAACTATAGCCCGATATGCATGTTGCTTTATAAATTCTAATATGGTATTTGAGTGCCTTTGGTTTTTTACTGATAGTATATATTTTCTTTAGGATGTGCTTAATGAAATTAAGACGTTTGAATTGCTAATAAAAAAGGAGATTGAGGCCAAAGACAGGTAAGATTTGAACTAGCTTAATAATGATGAAATTGTGTTCTGCTATAAAAACTTGAATATCTAACGGAAGCTGATGTTCTAATAGTGGAATAAACAGGGGCATGCTGTGAAGCCAGTTCACACCATCTGCCAATAATTGATTATTAAATTTTGAGTGCGAACATTTATATTTGGAAATTCATAAATGCTACAGATCAGGACCTGATTTATTATTTTTTTGTTTGTCTAGACTTAGGAAAGTGATGGAGAAAATGTTAATAGTGCAAATTAAACTTTTAAATGTGTTATGTGCTAAATTTTCCCCCAGAGATCCGTTTGCTCAGCATTTACCAGCACATCCCTAGGCATATGTCACATAAATTATAATACATAATAGTGCATAATAAGTGCAGTAGAATGGCATAAAACCAATTGCCTTGTGAGATTAAAAGGGGAAAAGACTGGTACCAGTGGGATTGGGGCATTGATTAAGACTATGCAAATGGCCTTTGAATTGAACTCTGAAGGATGGAAGTAGCTCAACAACTGAAGGAAGAGAATTGGGACATTATAGACTTTGAGAACAGTATGTGAGCAAAAGAACATAGGATAAAAAGGGCAGATTGGGTTTGAATACCAGATAATTAATTGGTTAATGGTATGAATAGACAGTAGTATAATGAAATAAGACTAAAAACATTAGGGTGATGCTAGTTTGTGGATGGCCTTCAAGGTTATATAGGAGTTTACATTCTATTCTGTAGGAGGCGAGGAACTCCATATTGAAGCATTTGGAGCAGAGAACCAAAGCATAGTGGTTGGTCTCTCTAGCAATGTGGAGGAGACATTAGGGGGAAAGAGGGGGTAAATTCTCTTGGAATACAAACAGTTCACAGTCTGAAAACTAGAGGACTGAAGAACACATTAAAGAAACAGAGAAGACAGTAATAAAATATACCAAAACTTAGTAAAAGGATGCAGCTAAAGCAGTTCTGAGGCAAACTTTTCTATCCCTAAGTTATTTCTTTAGCAAAAGAGAGAAAGAATAAATCAATGAAATGGGCATGCAATTAAAAAAAAATTCTGAGCAACAAAAATGGGAAAAAAAAAGCCTAAGTGGAAATTATGGCAATTAAAGAAGAAAGGCTTATTTTGTGGTCTGAATCTTTGAGATATCAAGGAATAGCTGCACTGTTACAGAAACTAGTCTCTCTAATTGCCATTAATTTAAGTTATACATCAGAAGGTAGGGAAGGAATGGCAGTATGTTCTCCCTCCCCAATCCCAACCCACAGTGTTTATGCATCACTTTGAGGTTTGCACAGCCCTTTCTATATATTATTTGATCTGATTCCCACCATAAACCTGTGAGGTAGGTGTATAACTATCCACATTTTACGGATGAGGATACTAAGACTGGCAGAGATTAAGTGGCTTCCTCAGAGTCGTACTGCTAGTAAGTGCCTGAGAGAGAATTTGAGTTTAGGTTTTCCTGACTCCAACTCTAGTATTCTAGTCCAGTATATCACCTAGCTGTCTTCTGGACCCAAACCACACCTAGTAGTTGACATTGTGAAAATGTGGTTGGTTTGCTTTTGTGAAGGCAATACATCCCTGTCTCCTGAGTTGTTAGGGCTGAATACTGCTCCTCCAGTAATGAGACAAGGAGCTGATCCAGAGGCCTGGAAAGAAGGGAAGAGTGGGAGAAATAACAGAGCAGCAGAAAAGAAAGAGTGAGAGTGAGTGATGAGATAGGAGAGAAGGAAGTTGTAGTATTTCTGTGTCCAGAAATAACGGTCAGATGTAAAGTATTAAGACGGTGACATCATCTACTCAAAGCACTGAGCTTCTGCTATTTGGTTGAATGTCTGTGTTCCAAAATTGATCAGGTATTATCCCTTCCCCCAAAAAACTATTGAATTATTACAGCATTCCCCCATATGTAGAAATACACAAATTACAATGTTATCTCTTGTAAAAATTATTTTTCCTAGTGCATCAAAAGTTCCTACAGCAGGTCACACAACTGCTGACTTGTTAAGCACTTATTCAGATGAGGAGTACATGAAAAAAATTCAGAAACGCCTAGAGGAAGATACCTTAGCCCGGGAACAAAGAGAGAAAAGAAGAAGGAAATTGTTAATGGATCAGTTAATAGCTCATGAAGCGCAAGAGGTAAAATTATGCAAGCTTAGGTTCCATAATAACATAAAATTGTGAACTCTGTTTTTTTCAGCTTTAAAGTACGTTACTTTTATTTGCTTTATAAATTTGAAATCTCATTTTTTTCAGCGTTCTTAATATTCTGAAGTAGTTTATGATCTGAAAATACCAGCAAATCTCATTGGATAAAAGAAAAGCTATGCAAGCTGTTTTTAAGGATTGTTTTTTTAATCTATGCAATTCATTTATTATGAATGTAGATAGAAAGAGCTTCTTTCTAAACAATATAGAAATATTTATAAAATTTACTTTTTATATTATTATGTCTTCTATTTACCCAGTCAATCTGAATTCACACTGTATGTCAAAATTGAACTTATTTTCAGTCACCCTTGTTTAATCAAAAGGTGGGACTTTCTGTGAGAATTACAGTCTTAATATATGTGATCATATTTTTTAAAAGAAAAATTACTTCATAAGGCTATAAAATCAACAATAATAATTTTAAAGCAAATATTTAAAAATTTTATTAACTATTAAAACAGCAATCTCTTAACTGTTATTGTGGACATTTCAGAACATGACCCAGATTACACAACCTTCCTACATCTCACAGAGCTGCTAATTATCATATGCTGCTGTGGACAGTGATATCCATTGCCCAGTGGCCATCCTTCTGGCAATGTGTCTCTCTACACTTTCCTTTGTTGGCCTTGAGCAGGTTTGTGAAGGAAGCTTTCCTGGCTTTTACTTTAGGAAGGTAATCTTCAAGGCATAATGTACCACCAAAATATCACTTTAGCGTGGGTTCATTTTCTGTAATTTTATCTCTCCCTAATTATATTTGGATATATAATTACATATGGATATAGGATACATGTATTGCATATATGTATGTATGTGTGTATCCAGAGTCCATCTCTCATTCTTCCTTATGGCATGAGGTTAAATCCATGATCACATGAACACACATGAACATTATCATCATAAACACATAGTCTTGACCATAGAAATGTCTATAATCCTCTAAGGCTAGAACAGAAAAATGTCAGACTCTGGCAGTTTCTACTATGCTAGAAAGTCTCCAGATATTGTTCTAGGAAGAGAATATGTCTGCCTTCTGAGACCAGACTAGCAATATATGAAGAAACAATTCACCTCGTAGAGTGGCCAATTGATGAAGAAATTTTTTACCATAGGACCCTATGAAACAAAGAAAAATACACAGTGGTCTTAGTCTTGTGCACCTCCCCTCGCTGCTCTCCCTACCCACCCATCCACCCTTAAGTTTCTGTAGTGGTCATGGTAGGCTAGCAGAAAAGATTGCAGAGGGTATTAACAATCACCTAGTTTCCAGACCTTAACTTACCTGTTAGTTCTACAAATATGAGAGGTTGCATCCCATAGTGAGTCAGTAGGCATACAATGAGAGGAGCTAAATCAAATCAACCTTGATGCCTTCATGATGAAAGAAAACAGAGGGCAAAAGGAATCTGAAGTTCAACAGAAGGAGGACTTGTAGGTTTTCCTTGCAGATGCAAACACAGGAGCTATGGTTTCATTCTCTGCACAGAGGTGAGATTGGTATCTCTCAAAAGAATTAGACCTAATAATCTATACAAGAAAAGCCAAGCTGATGAAAAATGACAGTTGCCTGTCAGTCTAGGAGGAGAGTATCCTATGAATTTTGAGAAGTTATATCATCCTTTTAGTGATTTCAAGCTTCTCTCAGAAACAAACACCCACCTTTTTAACATCAGTATTCTTCCACTGATAGCATATATTTAGGAACCCTAGAGTACCATAATCTCTCAGTGATTAATAAAAAGCACAGTTGAGGGGAATGGTGAGTGGGAGTAGTCTGCAAGTGAAGAGTTGCTCAAGAGAAGTGGCATAGAGGATGTCATCCACCTTACATACGACTGGAAAGGTTGGTGCTCTGATTGAGGGGCAAGAGCAGGTGGCAAGAATGGCAGGCTAGGTCTGATACCCTCACAACATTGAGAAATCTAGAGGAAGACCTCCAGCATTTTGGAGGTGCCTTCCGATATGGGAGGGCATGGGCAGGAGCTATATAGAATGACGAGGGGGCTGGAGCTGAGGACTGTCCCGCAGAAGTGACAGCTGATCTATCGAAAGGTCCATGTTATTCACATCTTAGTTTTCTGGGGATTTTGTACACCAAAGGTGTAATAACTCATCTGTATTTTTTTTCATGTTCCTAATTTTAGAGGAGCTTTTTATGATTAGACCAGGACTGTTTCATTCTCATCCTCATATTCCCAACACTAGGAACAGAGCCTTGCAAACACTAAGTGTTTATTGAATTGGATTTCTTTTTTATGTTTTTCATAAATATGTATATATTATATGTATATGTATATAATATGTATATATTTACCTATAGGTGAATATATTTTAAAATATACTATAATATATACTTTTAAAATAGACTATATTTTATAGCTGTTATATTTTTATGTTATATTATTAGGATAAAGTATTTATAGTATCACTACTAGGTATGCTTTTGGAAAAGGCAAAAACATAACCACCATGATAGTTGTATAATTTTTTGAGACAGGGATCTCTGTCAGTTTGTCTACACTCTTCACTTTTTTTAAATAAGGAAAGTCTGAGAGTTTGAAACATTCAGTATCATGGATCATTTAGTAGAAGAACTGGGATAAGAACCCAGGTCTCCTGAGGTTTTTTTTTAGGTTAGAGCTCTTTCTTCTGAGTTCATTGAAGGAGATTGTGTAGCAGAGATTAAAAATCAAATTTTGGAACCTTAAATTTGAGTGGCTACAAGCAGTCTGGAGACTTACCTTGCCTTTTCTAAACTTGATTCCTTTTCTGGGAATAGCCCCTGCACTGATGTGTGTACACTGGAGTTTTCCGTGTTTTTGTCATCGTCACTATTGGCATCCCTATCATCGATATTTTAATAGATTTACAAAGTACATCCATTACAACAGCTACACAGGGGTGAGAGGAAGGGATGGAAGTGCGTATAGTTTCATCCCCATTTCATGGGTGAGAAATTGGATTGAGAGAATTTAGCCACATAGGTAATAAAATTCCAGTAATTTTTTCTCCTCTGACATTGCACCCCTACATCCAAGAATAAGCAGGACCACCTATCTTCCCGTCTCCAAGATAGAGCCTATGTTCTTCCCACCACAAACACACACCCCTATTCCTTCTTGAGTCCATCTATTGATAAGATTCAGAAACAGAAGCAACCATAAATATCTTCTAGCCTAATTCATTCATTTCAAAGACAAGGAAGTAGAACTAGATAGAGAAAGCAACTTCCCAAAGCTATCAGGATCTGAACAAGAATTTGAATCTAGTTTTCTGACTCCACATTAGTGGTATTTCCATCTTCCTCTTCATTACTTCCTCCCTCTTCTCATACCAGTGTAACACTTGCTGGTTCAAATCCAGAGAACTTGTCTACATGTCTCTATGTAGACATGCTTGAGGAAGTTAGAGAAAAAGAAAAAAAACACTCAAATGAGAATATACATGTATATGTGTATTTGTACTTTTCAAAAGGATGGCAGTATAAATACACATATGTGTGTTAGATGTATACATTTATAAATATATGTATCTTTAAATAATATTATGCATATACACACGTATATATACACATATACATGTAATGAGTATGATATACATACATAGGCATATATACACACACATACGGTGCTTCGTCATTAGTGGAGGAGGTCTGGCTCAGCTACAAAGACACAAACACATCCAGCTAACAAAATGTTGTGCTGTGACTTAAGTAGCTTAAGATCTGGCTGCAAGGTAAGGCCCTGGGTGCAAGTCCGGCTTCTGACACATACTGGCTGTTTGACTCTGAGAGCATCATTTAACCTCTCAGTGTCCCAGGCAGCTCTCAAGAGCGTACATGTCAGGGCACGTGCCTGTTTGCATTGGCAGAGGGAGTGCTTCTCTGGAAGTTTTCTCCAGTCAAATCGTGGGTCCAGAAAAGTATAAAATGTATAATGGTTTATAATTTTCCAATCACTTTCCTTTCTCTTGTTTGAGCTGCTCTTCCATATAACATGATATTCTATTTTATAAATATGACAATATCTACCTCTCAGGGTTGTAAGGGAAGTGTGATGAAATTTGTGAAATAATCTGCAAACCTTAAAGCTATTTTCATTCTACACTCTGAGACCAAACTCTTTCACAGTCTATCTTCTCTTTGCTAGGATGTATAGCCAGGACCATGACATTAACATTTTTTGATGATGTGTTCTCTAACTGAATGTAGTTAAGTTAGTAAGTTCCATTAAACTATTATGAACCACTGCTAAATTTTAGATTTTAACTTTTGTGTAGAGCATGGCATTTTTCTGTAAACCTCTGCCTGTTCGGTTGAAAATGAGATAGCCTAATTTTCTTGATTCATTTTACATCCTTGCTGCTAGATAATAAGCTTCCAATATAACAATTCATTTACTGCCTACTAACTGGGAAAAATTAATGAGATTTCCCACTCTGAATTTGATTGATTTGAAAGGTTGAATTGCCCCCACCAAGCATTAGGAAGAAATACTGTAATCCCAAAGAATCTGACATTGCTGTCATTTAGTTGCCACTTAGGGAATGTTAGTAATGTCTGCAGTAACCCTGCTCCTTGTTGCCCTTTTACGAAACACCAATAATGGTGCTGCAGAAAGAACAAGACAACATTTTGCTAAGCCTCAGCCCTGGTGGAACAAGCAACAGCCGTCAAAACATGCATGAATTCAGCCCCATTCTGTACTGGGCACAGTGCTTGTGGTGGGGGATATCGAGACAGATGTAAGACAGTTCCTACCTTCAGGGTACTTACATTTTAATGTTGGAGCGAAAACACATATATACAGCTATGTATATTATGAAGTGCAAAGTCCATAACCTTAGGTAGAGCTGGGAGAGGAGGCATTAACATCTGGGCAGGATAGGAAAGTTCTCCCACAGAAGACAGCTCCTGGACTGAGCCTTCAGGGAAACTGAAGATTCCTAGAGACAGAGTGAGGAGGGAGAGCATGGTGGGCCGGGACAGCAGCCAGGGCCCCAGGCGCTGAGGCAGAGCACAACATGGTCCCAAGGGGATAGACAGACAGAGTGTAAAGTGTAGGGGGGAGGACTTTGAGGCAGTAGGATTGAAGCTACAAGAGAGAGAGAAAGCAAACCAGTTTGGTACATAAAAAAATAGGAAAATACCCCTATTTCTTATACCATCAAATCCCACAAATTGTTTTAAGAACAAGGCCATCTCTAATAATAATAATACAAAAGAAGTTAAATAATTTATCCGTAATTGTGCGGCTCTTACAAAGTTCAGAAGCAAGTATTTAATATGAATAAAAGCATGTCCAATTCATAGTCACAGAAAACTATTCCCATTTAGAAGTATGTTCCTGTATTCATCTTCTCCAGAACCTCCAAATTAACCAACTAGAATCTTTTTTTAGAAAGTGTTTTATTCAGCCTTTTGAAACGAAGCCGTTATGTTTAGTGTGAGATCAAGGTTTCATTGGAAAGCTGCAAAACAACATCTTTGTTTTAGTTACTTTCCGTAAAAGCACATTTCCTGTTGGTTTAGAATATGATGTTTCCTATAGAGGATTGCTTTTGTTTAAGTAAAAGGCTGTAAGAAATGCAGTCTTCCCTTTCAGTGCCTTCTTCTGACTTGCTTCTATTGTGTGATTGATGAGAAACTGTGGTAATTTTATCATGTGGATAAATAGTTAGCAAAAATTACTTATTAAATGGTTCTGAAAACTGGGGGACAAGGGATAATTATTAGTCCATTAAACTCATTTATGCTTGTTCCTGAACAAGTACTCCTTGGAAAATAATGTATCTAGAAGCAAAATGTTGTCTATTTGAAGGAAAAAGAAATATAATCACTGCCTACAGCAGTTAACAAATTGTTCCAATTGTTAAGTGGTAAGATAACTCCCCAAAGAATACTATGCATGTAAAATATCCACCAAAGCAATATTAGAATATCTCAAAACTTTGGGGATCCCCTTGCTAATTTAATCATACTTTTTGATCCTGCCAAGGGCATTTGTAGGGTACAAGGCCAAAAGCAGAGTTTCTAGGAATGGAAAGCCATTTCTGGTTCCTTTCTGTCATCGTAAAATTCTCGACATGTGGATCACCCAGGAGGTCACTGGAAAAAAAATACCTGATTGCCCCCGGATAGACAGTCATGTCAGTGCAGGACTTGAATAAAGTGCACCAGTAGGAATTACTGCTACTTTTCCTTATGCGACTGTCAAAAGGAAATGAATCTCATGATCACCTTTTTCCTAAACTTTAACCTGATCTTAAACTACTACCCCTGTGGATTAAAAATGACAAGACAGAAATATAGATAGATAAATAATTAATAGATAGATAGATGGTTGAATGGATGGATGGATGGATGGATGGATGGATGGCACAAGACCAAGGTTCTAGGACTATTTTTACCACTAAGTAGCATGTTGACCTTGGAGGGGTTATATAACTTCTCTTGCCCTCTGTTCATTCCTAAAATGAAGGTAACAGCGTTTGTCTTTGAATCATTGAATAAACACTAAAGTTCTCTACAGATGCATGGGCTTACAAAATTAAAGACTCAAAACAATATGTGAATCAGCAAACAAGGATTTGTGTTTTGAATGTTAGAACATGTTTTAAACGTGTATGTTTTAAATTTTGTATGAGAACATTCTAATTCTAAATGTCTAAATGTTACGGAACTGGAACTTAGCCAATAAAGTACAGTGTATGGTGGCAGTTTGGTCCCCAGGAGAGGCATTCTCGGTTTTGCTCCCTCAGATTTCTCCTGTCCGTCCATTCTGTTGCATCACAAACGTACCGATAGTTCCCAGTTCTGTCCCCTTAATCCCTCCATTTGCCAGTTCCTCAATTCTATTGGCTCCCCAGTTCCCACAAGGATAAAAACTGTGCACTTTTGCCTGATCAGTGTGGTATTGCCATCTAGTGGCAATGGAGAGTAACTGTGAGCTTATGCAAAAGGTGCATCGTGCATATGGGGAATCAGTGTGTGTAGAGTTGTTGTCACTCGGTTTTTCAACTGAGTTTAACAAATATTAAATATCCACTAGATATGAGGCCCTATTCTAGGTATTGGAATTCATTGAAAGATGACAAAGATGCTTCTTGAATTAAGGTCATGTATAGAGGTATTTTATAATAAATTTATAGAGCTAAGTGGTACAGTAGATAAAGTATTGAATTTGGAGCCAGTAAAACCTGAGTTCAAATCCCACCGTGGGCACGTACTAGCCATGTGATTCTGGATCAGCCACGTAACCTTTATCAGACTCAGATTCCCCATCTGTAAAATAGAAATAATTACAGCAGCTGCCACTGGGTTATTGTAAAGATCCAATAATATGGCATATATTATATGCTTTACAAACCTTGAAGTAGGATGTAAATACTAGCAGATATTGTATACCAAGCACCAACTGGTTATAATTCTTTCCCCAAGGTACAGTAGCAAATTGCTACATAAATAGAAATTGTACATGAATGGTTGAATTTGGTCATTAAGATCGTCAAAATACAGACATCTCATCAAATACTGACAACATCCTAAATCTTTTAACATTTATTTGAAACAAACACACCAAAAACAGTGTTATATAAGATTTAGAATTAACTTCCATTGTGAAACAGAACATCAAATGTAAGAGTCATAGGCTCATTACATTTTAAAACTGGAAGGGACAAATATTGACGGATTTGACTATTTTTCCTGTCCCTTGTTGAGAACATCTTAGTGTGGAGGGAGGGGGGGTACACTGAGTTTTCAAGAACTTTGGCATACTCTGGTATTACTTGATCTTACAAAGATACAGTTTGAGTTCTGAAGCTATCATCTTGTCTCTTTCCTCGCCTCCTTCACTGTCAGACTTCTAGAAAGGAATCTACACTGTGCTTTTACTTCTGCTTGCTTATTCACTGTTTGCCATCTGATTTCTATCCCCACCACCAAACCAAAATTGATCTGTCATCCATAAACTCCAATCAACTGGGTTTTTTTTTCAGTGTTTATCTTCCCTTATTACTCTGCATTTGGATGGATGGTTATATAGACAGAGCATTTATTAAGTACTTACTATGTATCAGGCATAATGCTAAACACTGGGGATACACATAAAAGCAAGAAAAACAGTCCCTGCCCTTAAGGAACATATACTGTGTTGGAGAAAGAAAACACATAAAAGGAAGCTGAAAAAGAAAGGGATAGATGTGAAGCTGCATGACTGGAGATGTCCTGGAAGTGAGATAAGAGGCCTGAAACCAAGAAGGATCAGGTCAAAGCTGGCCTGTTAAAGTCCGGGATATCTCTAGTGGCTGAGTCCCATTCACATGAGCAGAGGATGTCATAGCCAGAGTGTAGTTGAGTTATAGACAACATTTCCTAAAATACTCCTGACATGACCGAACCAGAGGCAGAGAATAGCAAATGGAGACAACACTTCAATCAAGATAGCATTTCACACTCTTGGCCATCCCCATTCCTTGGCTTCCATGATCTCTACTCTTAAACTCTTTCTTGTCTTCTTCACTGGTCCTTCTTTCCTTTTCCTGCTGGGAATCTTCTTTCTTTATGCTACCTCTTCTACTCCCTGACTTCTAATCATCACTGCTACGTAGATGACTCCCAGTTCAGCATAGTGCTGTATGGCCAGCACTTGCTGTATGTTCGCCTGTTTCATATAGTTGTTGTAGAGGAATTGCCCTGTAAACCTTGGGATATATGGGATATATAAATGAAAATTGATAGAATCAGCTGGTTCAACTTGTTCAGCTAGTAACTGTCACAGATAGGATCTGAACTCAAGTCTTCTGAATGTTAAGAACAACATAATCCATCCATCCTCCCTACCAGGATCCCACACTCTCCGAGCTGTTGTTATCACTGCTATCATTCATCTACATTAGCTTATAGTGTAGAATTAGAGGATCTGAACTCAAGTCTTCTGAATGTTAAGAACAACATAATCCATCCATCCTCCCTGCCAGGATCCCACACTCTCCAAGCTGTTGTTATCACTGCTATCATTCATCTACATTAGCTTAGAGCGTAGAATTAGAGGATCAGAGATTGATGACTGGAAGGGACTGCAGAGGAAGTCATCTAGTCTAGTCTTCCTCATTTTATAGATGAGGAAACTGTGACCAGGGACGTTACATGATTTGCCCAAAGTTGAGCAGGCAATAAAAACCAAAGAAAGGATTGGAACCCAAGTCCTCCAACTCCACAGTGGTGTGATTCATTCCACTGTAACATACTGACAAAAAAAAATTAATATCCTTCCCCCCAAAATCTGGTTTTCCTAACTTATGTTTGTAGCACCAGAAATCCTCAAGTTAGGAAACTTGAAATCCAGTCATCTCTTTTTACCTTTTCCTTCATTTCCCAAATTCAGTAAATCCCAAATTCTACTGATTTTCTGGTGTCTTTTTGATGTTAGCACTTCCTGAAAATGGGATAGATCATAAACTGTCCATACCCTCATGGTCATGTATGATTCTTATTCATTCCCTTCCCTCAAATCACCCATAAGGGTCCACCTAGTAGGCTAGTGGTCTTCCTGAAGGCAGCATGATACAGTGGAAAGAATGTTGGATATGGAATCAGAGGTCCTAGGTACACATTCTCACTTTGTTACTTTCCGTCTGTATAATTTAAGACAAATCACTCAATTTCTCTGGATTCCAGTTTCTATCTGTAGATCTCTAAGGGGTAGGTCTCAGATGTCTTCCAGCTTTAGGATGGTCCTCGCTTTTATGTGGGTATTAATAGAGCACATAAAAGCTGTCCACCATTCTTGCTACAAGAGAAATCCACTGTCTTTTCTGGTCGACATCTTACCCATGATTACCTTTAATTAATGCCACTTATTGATACCAGCCGTACAAATCTCTCTCCTACCTTCCTCCTCTGTTTTGATTCCATTACAGCCTCTGATATCTAGGTCTAAATCACCCCTTTCCTTAACTATTGTAGCAAACACCCAACTTTTTTTTTTCCAATCCTGTTTCCTGTTAGTTCTTCATACAACTGCCCATATGATTTTTTTTCCTCCTTCACCATTATGATCACCTTATTCCCCAACCTAAAAACTTTTAGAGATTTCCCATTGTCAGCCAAGTAAAATACACATTCCTTGGTCTTTACCTGAAAAGCCTTTCACATTGTGACTCCAAAGATTGTGAGAAGTGCATTGTAACCCATAAAACATTATACAGGTGTAGGATACCTTTCCAGACTTATTTCACAGCTATACTACTCTCCATCATATATTTTTGTCTTGCCTTCTACTTTCTTTGTCTTTTCCTTATACTGTCCCCCATCCCTTGAGTGATCTTACCCCATCTCCACATATTAAAATGTTTACCTTCCTTTATGTACCGGTTAAGGTCCTACTTTAGCTATGAAGCACTGAATGATTTCCACTTCACACCCTACTCAAACTTTCTCAATCTGGAAGTGATCTACTTTAGGCTTGTCTTTTGTATTTGTTGTTTAATTTGTTTTATCAGTCAATTAGCAAACATTTCTTAAACTCCTGTATGTTAGTCTGTGGGGATGTAAAAGCAAAAATGAATCAGATCCTATCCCCAAGGAGCTTACATTTTATCTCTTATGCTAGTCTGTTGTTATTTGTGCAGATATCTTATCTTCTTAAAATCCTTCTCCTTACTAGACTGTAAGCTCTTTGAAGACAAGGACTATGCTTGATTTCATCTTTGTAGATCTAGCACCTAGAATCATGCATTATGTATAGTAAATGCTTATTGTATATTGAATAAATTGAATAAAATATACAAGGTGCCACATGCTTTTTGAATCTTGATTTTCATGGAGATAAATTTCTGTTGCATCTAGGATTTAAAAAACCATTGAAACATGAAACTTTACTCTTAAAAAGATTCAGTTTTTAAAAATTAAATAATATATTTGAACATCTTAATTAGAAAATTCCAATATCATCCCTTCCCCTAATGATCCTATGGCTGACTACTTTCCCCTTCCATTGGGCTAGATGGGGCCCTAGTGATAATATAATCTAACTCTCCTTTTTCAGACAACAAAATCAAGTTGCCAGAAAAATTAAATGATGTACCTAAGTTCACATAACTAACAAATAACAGAGATGGGACTAGAACTCAGGTCTTCAGTTTACCCTTTCCTTGATACTGCTCTTGAATCTAGGCTTCTGCCCTCTGGAGCAATGCAGAATAAATAAATCTAATCCCCCTAGATAGTTAAGGTGGGACCCCAGCACACATATCCACCTCAGGTCTCCCCAACACTCATTTGAACACCTTTAAATAATGCCATAAAATGACACCTGGAGTGGCAGAATCCACAAAAGGCCAGGGTGAAATAATTTTCCAGTCAAAGACAACTTGGAAGGTCGACATGAAAGATCTGTTGCAACTAGATGATAGTGGACCACAGTGCAGTGCAGGCTGCATCAGCATAAATCAGGAGCAGGCCTTGAGAGATGATTAATCAGCAGCAGCACTGACTGCTTCCTGAACTCTCATCTCACAGAGATTAAGGGGGTTGAACAATTGGTCAGAAAGAGGTTACAAGGGGTCTCTTTGTGAGCACTAGGGGCAGGACTCTGTTGCTTTGTACACACTTGGATCCAGGTCCCAGTCCTGGGTGGCAGTCCTAGGTCAAGGAGAAGCACGAGAAGAGCAGAGCTTGTGGTAGCAGTGGAGGGGGCACCTTCTTCACAGTTCCATGGCAGAAAAGAAGCCTGTGGTCACTCAGACCAGAGCATAGCCCAGGAGAGGAGTAAATACCTCTGCTTTCATCATACCACCTTGGAAGAACTCAAAACTTGTAGATCCCTAGAAGTATCTCTGAAAATACAAAACCCTTGAAACTTGGAACAGTGTGCCCCCCACCCTGGAAACAGAGCTGTACTTTAAGAAAGAGTTAAAGTCAAGAAATAGACTGCAAAAGTGAGCAAATAACAGGAAAAAATTCTTACCATAGAAAGTTACTGTGGTAACAAGGAACATCGAAACATACTCAGAAGAAGATGACAAAATAAAAGCTCCAACATCCAAAGCTCTAAGAAAAATATGGATCTCAGGCCATGGAAGACCTCAAAAAGAATTTTGAAAATCAAGTAAGAGGAGGTGTAGGAAAAATTGGGAAGAGATATGACAGCAATGTAAGAAAACCATGAAAATCAAGAGACCCCAAAATATGCTGAAGAAAATAACACCTTTAAAAATAGGCTAACCTATTGTAAAATTGCAAAAGAGGTCCAGAAAGTCAATGAGGAGAAGAATGCTTTAAAAAGCAGAATTAGCCAAATGGAAAAGGATGTTGAAAAGCTCACTGAAGAAAATAGTTCTTTAAAAATTAGAATGGAGCAGATAGAAGCCAATGACTTTATGAGAAACTAAGAAATTATGAAACAAAACCAAAAGAATGAAAAAATAGAAGACAATGTGAAATATCTCATTGGAAAAACAACTTACCTAGAAAATAGATCCAGGAAAGAGAATTTTAAAATTATTTAACTACCTGAAAGCCATGATCAAAAAGAAGAGTCTAGTGGGGCAGAGCCAAGATGGAGTAGTAGAAAGACTCACATATGCTAGCTCCGAACCCACAGCCCATGGATTTCCTCTAAAAAGAACTCTCAACAAATTCTGGAACAGTGGAAGCCACACAGCAACCCAGTGAAGGGGATTTCCCTTCCAGAGAGCCCTGAAATACCACTCCCTAAGGTCCATCGCGCACTGGACGGGAACAGAGCCCTCCTCTGCCCTGGCCGCCTGACACTGAGAGGAGCAAGCAGATCCAAGCAGGCTTCCGGGATGGAATCTCCAGTGGCCACGAAGGTCCCTCCACCCACAGACTTACAGGTCAGTGAGAGAGATGGGCTGAGAGGGGAGCGGGGTGTCTCTGGGACTCAGGCCTCCTCGGGAGGCAGCAGCAGAGGCAGCAGGTGGCTAGAGGCTCCTGGAGCAGGCAGGAGCTCAGCAGGAGCTCCATTACAAAAGGTCTCTGCATAAACCCCCTGAGGGAACTGAGCCTGGGAGGTGGCCCTGCCCCCACCTCAGCACCAGAAATTAAGCTCCCATTGAATAGCAGCCAGGCCTGAGGCTGGGGAGCAGCATTTGAATATCAGACCCCAAGCACTAGCTGGGTGGACCTAGGCCTGGGTGGAGAGGACTCTCAGAAGTCAA
>CM053769.1:664711444-664735214 GCA_028658325.1 Potorous gilbertii
TGCCCTCCCTTCCATCATCCCCCCCCCCACCCTGCTTATCTCCTTCTCCCCCAATTTAGGAAGCTGATTTGGCAAGGAAAAAGCATTTTTCTTCCAAGACTAGAGGAGGAGGGGATGGTGAGGAATGAGCTTGAGGTGATACAAAATACAGACTTAGAAAAGAAGAGAAGCTCTCAGTAATCAGTCTGATTTTTTCCCAATGAAATATAAAGTCTTCTACTTAGAGATCAAGGGTTCTTAACCTGACTTCACAGACCTCCAAAAGGGATCATCAATTCTGGAACTTGAATGGGAAAAACACCTTATTTTCATTAACCCTTAACTGAAATTTATCAATGTCTTCCACTACTCAAGAATATTATTCTGAGAAGGGTTTCATCAGCTTGACAAAGGAGTTCATAACACTGAATAGGTTAGTAAATTCTAGCTTCTATTTGACATAGTACTAGAAATGCCAACTATAACAATAAGGCAAGAAAAAGAAATTGAGAGAATACTCAAAGATGAAGGAAAAAATGATCACTTTTTTTTTTTAGCAAATAGGACTGTGCAATTAAAGAATAAACTTTAGAGAACCAACTAAGGTTAAAGGAACACAATTAAGTAGTAGAATTGAGGTATTTAAATAAATACACAAATCATCAACATTTCAATGAAGTATCAATAAAACATAGTGGGAAAAACTGAAAAATTGCATTTAAAATAATTACAAAACATATATTTAAAAACATAAGTCTATTTACCAAGATACTCACAAAAACCACATGAAAACAGTCAATGTAATAATAACAGTTTAATTTATATTCATGTGCTTACTCTATGCCATATCAATAAAACTACCAAATTATTACTTTATAGAACTAGAAAAAATAATAATATTAAATTCATGAGGAAGACCATGGTCAAGCTCAAGAGAATGAAAAAAAAAGAGAGAATGAAGGGGAACTACAAGTACCAGATCTCTAACTTTACACAAAGCAGTAATTCTCAAAACAGTATTTCCTAAAGGTTTAAAAATATGTTGATCAGTGAAAGAGATGAAGTGCAGAATATGTAACTGACCTAGAAAATAGATCCTGGAGAGATACTCTGAAAATTATTGTACTACCTGAAAGCCATGATAAAAAAAAAAAAGAGCCTAGGTATGATCTTTCAAGAAATTATCAAGAAAATCTGCCCTGATAATCTAGAACCAGAAGGAAAATAGATATTGAAAGACTCTACCAATCACCTAGATCCCCAAATAGATCCCCAAATGAACACCTCCTGAAACAGATCCCCAAAATAAAAACTGTCAGGAATATTATAACCAAATTCCAGATTTCCCAGATCAAGGAGAAAATGCTGCTAGCAGCCAGAGAGAAACAATTTAAGTATTGTGGAAACACAAGAAACAATTTAAGTATTGTGGAAACACAATCAGGATAACACAAGATTTAACAGCTTCTACATTAAGGGTTCAGAGGGCCTGGAATATGATATTCCAAAGGAGCTAGAATTACAACCAAGAATCACCCAGCATAACTGAGTATAATCCTTCAGGGGGAAAATTAATAGTCAATGAGATAGAGGACTTTCAAGGCTTCTTGATGAAAAGACCACAGCTGAATAGAAAATCTGATGTTTAAATACAAGATTCAAGAGAAGCATAAAAAGATAAACAGGAAAGGGAAATCATAAGGGACTTAATAAGTTTTAACTCTTTACATTCCTACATGGGAAGATGATATTTGTAACTCAAAAGACAATTCTCATTATTAGGGGAGTGGGAAGAAACATATATAGACCGAGGGCACAGATGTGAGTTTAAGATGAAAGGATGATAATGTCTAAAATACGAAATTAAGGGGTGAGAGGAATATACTAGGAAAAAGAGAAAGGGAGAGATAGAACGAGGCAAATTGTTTCACATCAAAGGGGCAAGAAAAAGTTTTTGCAGTGGAGAGGAATGGGGGGAAAAAAGGAAGAGTGGGCGAAATGTACTCTCATCAAAATTGGCTCAAAGAGGGAATAACATATATACCCATTGAGTATAGAAATCTATCTTACTCTACAGGAAAGTAAGAGGAGAAGGGATTAAGACAAAGGGGGCAGTGAGAGAAGGGAGGGGAGATTGGGGAGTAGTCAGAAGCAAAAACACTTGTGGAGGGACAAGATAAAAGGAGAGAGAGAATAGAATAAATGGGGATGGGGAGAATAGGATGGTGGGAAATACAGTTAGCAATAGTAATTGAAAAAATTTGAAGCAAGTTTCTCTGATAAAGGCCTTATTTCTTAAACATACAGAAAACTGAATCAAATTTATAAAAATAAGAGCCATCCCCTAATTGATAAATTATCAAATGATATAATAAGTTTTCAGGTGAAGTAATCAACACTAGCTATAGCCATATGAAAAAATATTCTAACTCACTACTGATTGGAGAAATGCAAATTAAACGATTCTGAGGTACTACCTCACATTAAATTGTCTAATAGGACAGAAAAGGTAAATAATAAATGGTGAAGGGGCATGGGAAATATGAGACATCATTGCACTGTTGGCAGAGTTGTGAGCTGATTCAACCATGCCATAGAGTAATTTTAACTATGCCCAGAGGGCTATAAAACCATGGATATCCTTTGGCTTAGAAATACCATTACTAGGTCTGTTTCCCTAAAGAGATAAAAAACAAAAAGGAAAAGGACCTATATGTACAAAAATATTTACAGCAGCTCTTTTCTGGGGATGAAGAATTAGAAGTTGAGGGGTGTCCATCAACTGAAGAATGGTTGAACAAGTTGTGATATGTGATTATGATGGAATTCTATTGTAAGAAATGATGAACAGGACGATGATCTCAGACAAACCTGGAAAAACTTTATGAGAGTAAAGTGAAATGTACTGTGTACAAAGTACAGCAATATTCTAAGATGATCAGTTGTGGATGATTTGGCTATTTTCAGCAATACAGTAATCCAAGAAAACTCTGAAAGACCTAGGATGAAAAATGCTAGCCATTCCCAAAGAAAGAACTGCTGGTGCCTGTATACAGACTGAAGCATACTTTACTTTTACTTTCTTTATTTTTCTTGCTTTTTTTCTTGAATGTTTTCTTTCACAATTGTTTTATTTGACTACACATGTATAATCTATATGGAATTGTTTGCCTTCCCAATGGGGATGGGGGAAGGAGAAAGGGAGAAAATTTTAAAAAGTTTTAAAAACAAAAGTTAAAAATTGTTTTTATATGTAACTGGGGAAAGTAAAAATATTAAATAAAAGCTTAAAAATAGTTGATCAGAAAAAAAGAATAATTTCAAAGACTTTTGTAAATTAATGAAGAATTAAATGAGAAAACCATTAAAACAATTTGTATAATAACAGCAAAACTGTAGGGAAAAAAGACTGAAAAGTTCAAAGAACTCTCATCAAAGACTGATGATGAAGCACATACCCACTTTCTGATAGGTGGTAGTGTCACAGTATAAAGGAGGAGATATTTTTTTGAGCATGGACAATGACGGGATTTGTTCTGCCTATGAAAAGGTTAAGAAGGGTTAAAATAAGTAAATTAGATCAATTAGAGCACTAATGCCTAGTACTGAGGTAACAGAATCTTTTGATCAAGGAGAAAAGGCTGGAAATTTTAAAGCACAGACTTCTTTGGGCCTTAGGATACGCTGGGCTAGGGTACTGTTGTAAAGACCTCAAGCAGAGGTTCCCACACTTACGTGGCCTACTGCCCCCTTCTCAAAAAATTTATTCAGCACCTCCTAGAAATCTACTTTCTTTAACCCTTTAACTTTTTTTAAATTTGCATAATTTCAAACCACTACAGTTGCCCTGGATCATTACAGTCCCCCTCCCCCACCCCCAGGTTGTACTATTGCTCACTTTGGGAACCTATGCAGGCTTAGAGCATTATGGACCAGCGGGCACCTGCAAGTTTTGGGAGAAGGTTGAGAAAAGGTCAGAATATGCCAAGAAAACACTACCTAACTTCAACTTTGACCTTATACTGGCCTATCAGAAATAGAAAAGAAAACATACAGTCCCTAATTTCAACAGCTCATATTTAAGGGTAAACAGCATTCATATTTCAGTTTAGTGGTATTATGGGTTAAGTAGGTTATTTTTGCAGTTTAATCTGGTCATGTGGTCATCATTTAAAATAGTGGGTTTTTTTAAGTGGGAAAATGAATTCTGAGTTCCAAACAATTCCCAAAATTTGATAACATCATCTATTCATAAATTGGAAATGGTCTGCCCGTTACGTAGGTTCAATAAATGCAACATAATCGTCATTACGGGCTCTGTGCTACACTTGTTTGCACCTAAGTTAAGCCTTAAGGACTTCTTTGCTCTAGAGGCAGAGGATATGATGTCAATGATGACTTCTTAAGGAGCAAGTTAAGTATTCTGGGAAAAGCATTCTCCCTCTCTACCCTCTCGTCTTATTTGTCATGAGACTGCCATTCTCCTCCCTTGGTGCCCCATGTGTTGCGGGAGTAACTGTCCTTGTACAAGGAGGAGAATTCACCCTCTCAGAGAAATAAATACATGTTCATTAGGTACACACCCTGCTCACTTCTCACCCTTAACAGGAGGGCTAACTACATTCCTAGGCAGACTTTTCCTTAACAGGAGGGCTAACTACATTCCTAGGCAGACTTTTCCTTAACAGGAGGGCTAACTACATTCCTAGGCAGACTTTTCCTTCAGAGTAAGGAATATTGCCCCTGGCGTGAGCAATTCCTAAGGGAAATGCCTTCAAAATATATAAGGCCTAATTGCTGTCTTCTTTGGATACTTGGAAAAAACAACAATTTCACCAAAATAGAAACTTCTTCCAGTGACAACAAAAGTCACAATTCCTCCATGTTTCCATTACTAAAAAATTCGGATCATCCTTCTGGTGACGAGGTACCCCACACTGAGCTGTCCGGTTCTTGAATGACAGAAACACATAACTTATCTCTGGGCCCTTTTTAAAAGCTTTTTCCTAGCCTGGCAAAATCCGTGGAGCTTGTCATGTGTTTACATAACTTCTGAGAGCCCAGAGTCACCTCCATAGTACAAACAAGCTTCAAAATAGGATTATATCAATTTTACATTCTTCAGTAATTTAGAGCCCTGTTAAAAGCAAAATTTACACTCCAATTTGAGAAGCAATATGACACAGACAAAGAAGACTTTCCTCAGCTATCACCATACTGGCTGTGGGACTCTCAGAAAGTCATTTAACTTCTCAGTACTCTAAGTAATTCTCTAAGACTGTAATTTTCAGAGAAGGTAACTGACCTGAATTGGTAGAAGAAGTTCCTTATAACAGTAAAATCACATCTCCAGTCCCTATTCCTACTCTCTAGATTCCAATTATGCCTATTACAAAATTTAAAAAATAGGCAAGAACCATGAGTTGAAGGGAAGAAATCCAGGTTGTCAACAGCTTTATGAAGAAAAGTCCAAGACACTAATAATGGTAGAAATGGAAATGAAAGCAACTCTGAAGTTCCACCTCACACTTGGGCCGATAAAATTGACAAGAAAAGGAAAATGACAAATATGGAAGGGACTATGAGAGAACAGGCACATTAATGCACTACTGGTACAGATATGAATTGGTACAGTCATTCTGGAAAACAATTTGGAACTATTCCCTAAAAGAGGCTGAATTGTGATACTATTATTTGACTAAAGAGATGGAAGAAATAGGAAACAGACCCATAGCCTCAAAAATACTTATACTAGCTTTTTTGTAGTGGCAAACAACTGGAAACCAAGAAGCATGGTTGAACAAATTAAGGCAGATAAATGTGATGGAACATTACTGGGCCACAAAAAATGACATAGGGATAGTTTTGAAGAAACTTGGAAAGACATATATGAACTGATATATAATGAAATAAACAGAACCAGAACAATTTATATGATGAAAACATCAAGAAAAGGAATTTGAAAGATGTGAGATCGCTGATCCATATAATCAATGATCAGCCATAATCCAGAGTAATGGGGGTAAGAAGTTGTCCACCTGCTGAGAAGTGATGAATCTGATATGCACAATGAAATGTAATTCTGGATATAATCAGTATAGATTTATTTTGTCTTCTGGGGAGAAAATGGGAAGGAGAGAAAGTTAATGCTTCTTAATTTAAAAAAAATTTAAAAGTTTAAACAAGATTTTAAAAGATGATGAACCATAGAATTGGGAACTGGTATAAAAGGGACTTTGGCAAGGGTAGAGAAGAGAAAAACGTTTTTTTCCACTGTAAGCTTGCTGTGTGGCACTGAAAAAATCACCAATTTACTGAACTATGTGACACCCAAAGAAGAATAGTCTTGGGGAGGAAGAGAGCACCAAAGATTGAGTATGGATGCTTATTCTGCCGTTCAAATATCTGGTCACCTAGCACTGATCCACAAGGAGACAATTATATTCACCTTGCTTGGAAATTAAATTTATCCTTTTCTGAAAGAACTCTGAGACAATTTAGTGGCCCTAGACTGCCACACTGGGTCATCTGGCTATGATAAAGTTGCAAATCCCCATGACTGTAGGTAGGCCTGAACAAAGCCTGTCCTGAACTTGAGTCAGTTCCCAAAGTTCTGGAAAATCTAGGTTCTGTTCTCTCCCCTCTCTCTCTTCTATCCTGTTCTCTCCTCTTTATTTTTCTTTTAAAGACGAGGTTTACCTATCTTGCCCAGTAAGTCGGTGGTATTCTTGGGCCTGATCTCAATACTGATAAGCTCTAGAGCTTTGACCTGCTCTTTTTCTGACCTGGGTGAAGTTCACAACTTCTTGGGCAGCTGGTTCCCAAATGGACTTAGTGCAGACATCTGAGCAACTCTGCCCACTGCTACTCAGAATTCCCAAGTTCAAAACATCCACCAACCTTAGTCCTCTTGGTAGCTGAGATCACAGGTGTGTGCCACCACAGCCAGCTGAATTCTAGGTTTTCTATACAGTATGAGGACTTACGGAAGCAGGCATGTGAATAATTTCCTTCAGTTTAGAAGTGACTCTCCTCAAAAGGACTATACTAGCAACAAAATCATCATCACCAGAATATGACAACACATCAGAACAGTAATGGAGGTTAAAGACCATGTCTGAGCTTATCAGGGACCCAGAAAAGTTGTAGGAGAAAAGAAAAGGTAAGAATCTACCCAATAGCCCAGAATTTTTTAACCTTTGGGTCTGATCTTATTCTGCAGTTAGCCCTCCCAGGATGTATTGTGGTAAAGGAGAAAGACAGGAGTGGTTAAAGGCAGAAGGGGATCACCCAAAGAGTTTGTCCTAGAAATTTAGAAACTAGCCTGAGAGTCAAGTATATGGGGTACAACAAGATTCTCCTCTAGCCTACTGTTTCTCTAGGGCAGGAAGAAATACGATGCATACAATCTTCCCAACTACCAGAGCCCTTCCTCCTTAATTTCCTTTGTATTTATTTTCTCTAAAAATTAAAATAAAGTACATGTTGTCTCCTATAGGCGACTATAACTCTTCAGAGAAAGATCTTTCATTTTTGTCCTTGTATCCCTGCACCACAGCAGCTGCCTCAAAGTAGGTGCTTAATAAGTTCTTGTTGTTTGATTGATTGATAATGAACAAAGTATTGACCTCTAAGTGGGTACAGAAGATCAGTTCTTCCATTGCTCCTTCTACCTCAATAAAGCCACATGGTTACCCTCCCTTTTAGCATGCTCCTCTTAGCTTGAAGGGTGGAATTGGACTCAATCATCAGGAACCTGCTATTACTATTTTTTCAAAATTTATTTTGATTAGAGTCATCTCTTTTACTTACATATTAAAATTCAAAACCAAAAAATACTATCTGCTACCAAGCGCCAAATGTACCTGTTCAACTTCTTCATGTTGTAGACAACTGACGAAAATAGATATAAATTTACAAGAGGCTGGGGCCACATAGAAGATACGAAGAGAAGAAACCAAAAAGATGAAATAATGGATTTTGAGAATGATTGTGATACAAAAGAAGTGAATATGATAATACTTCCCAAAGTAATAAGCAACGTTTTTTCGCTTTCTGATGCTTAGCTTTTAAAAAGACTGCCTATTAAGGTTAACTTTAGAGGGTAAGAAGTTTTAAAAGACTAAAGAAATTTATTTGTTCTAGAGTTACTCTGTTCTGTGTTAAAAGCCTTCTCTAATCCCTCATCATAGGCCACAAGTCACAGTGGAGAGAGCACCAGGTCTGGAGTCAAAAGTACCTGAGCTCAAATGCAGCCTCAGACACTTGATGTAACCCTGGGCAATTCACTTAACCCAGTCTGCCTCAGTTTCCTCACCTCTCAAATGTGCTGGGAAATGTCAAACTACTCCAGTATCTTTTCCAGAAAACTCCAAATGGGGTCACGAAGAGGCAGACATGACAGAAAAACAACTGAACGAAAATAACAGCTACAAGTCTTATCTTGAGTTAAGGTGTGGAGGAGATCCCAGGCTCTCCAAAGGCACATCCACATACTATTATACCTGGGAAATGCTGCACAATGCCCAACCAAGCTCAAATGGATCACAGGATTAGACATTTAGAGCTGAAGGTTTCTTAGAAGACATCTAGCCCAAACCTCCCATTTTATACAAGGGAAAACGGAGGCCCAGAGTGTATTAAACTGCAGAACCAGGATCTGAATCCATGTCCCCTGATTCTAATCCAGCACACTTTCCCATTCACCCTGTTGCTTTAAATGTGGAACCAGTAACAGACTGTGCATTCTCTAGAGACTAGACAAGTTCGCCACTAGTTGGCTAAAGGTTCGCATGTTAATGAACTCTTGCCCAGAAAAAAATCTCAAAGAACACATAAGAGAGATGTGATATATACATCAGTGGGGGAGCGTCTCTTCATACCCATAACAACACAGATTCTTAAATGACCGAAGTGTCACCAGTCATGAATTGAGACATCCTCAATCACCCAAGGCCCCAGGCTCATCATTTCTTGAAAACAAACTAGCAAGAGCTCATACCCATGATTCCAATTTGGCATACGCCCCAGAATATGATTTTACAGACTTCCAGTCATAGCTCATTCTGCTGATAAACACTGAAATACAGTTACAGGAGGAGCACAGGGAAGTACACTAGTGACCAGAGGGCTGCCCTACTCTGTACTTATCTCTTCTCACACCAGGTCACAAACATCCAGCCAGGGCCCCCATGGTCTGCACTGGCTCACTCAGTCTCCCACCCTCACTCTCCACTCATTCTCAAACGACATGAAGCCACAGGTTTACCAGTGCTTATCTCCTTGAGTTTGACTATTCAACTCCCTTCTCCCATTAAGGAAAATGGTATAGAGGAGAAGATGCCTGGGCAACAGACAAGCAGAAATATTCTAATATTCGTGGGGAGAGGCCCCAGAAGGGAGCTGCTGTGAATGTGAATGCACACTTGGAGGGCCTCTGGTCACTTCTCTGGTGTGATCTTCTCGCCCAGGTGCCTCTGGTTCTTTCCCTCTCCCCAAAGGAGAAGAGGAGGCTAAGCAAACTGTCGCTGGTTCTTTAAGTCTCAAATGAAGAAGCACCAGAGGACCTCTTATTACACACACACTACTCTATTGCTGGCAATGCCAGTGGCATTTACAAGAAACCCAGTTGTACCACACATCATCAGCTTTCCTTTCACATTCCCTCCTGACTCCTAGGCCAATTTCTCAACCTCCAAGCTATTTCCTGAAACTTTTCAGAAGCCCAACAGAATTGGGGGCAGGCGGTCCCCTTGCAGCCTCTATGGCACACCTGTTTGTCCTTTTTCTGTTCCATTACACAAGAATACGACAATAAGAACAATGAGCGCAGAAACATCCTTACCTGCCTTCTGAAAACAGAGGAAAATCATCCTGAAGCTCATGTTTGTGCAGGAGTTCTCCAAGTAGGAAGCCATTAGAAAAATCCTTTTCAAGTGCCTTTGGACCTGAATTTTTAAAAGAGTAAAACATTTTAAAATAGTGAACATTAACACATATTAAACTCTTAAATTCACACAAAACAAAATAAAAAATCTTTAAATCTTTGAATTATAAAAAGTTTTTTGAGAAATAGTAACCCATCTTCCAGGAACCAAAAGGCAAAAAAAGAAAAACAAAAAGGCAGCTGTGCTGTAATACAAGACTCTTCTCTTTGCCCTGCCTAAAGACAGGGCAAGCACATCTGGAAACAAGCCTACTCCCAACCCCCTTCTCCATGTATTCTGGAGAATGGGGCAAAAGATAGGACTGAGCAGGGAGCATGCTCACAAACCTGTCATCATGGGGGTAGGTGGGTGGGGAGAGGGCAAACAGCAGAATTTTGAAAAAGAAAGAGGCAACCAAATCATACTGGTTCCCCTTTGCTGCTGTGCATGCTACACTTAGGAAGGCCAGGATGTAGCTATTGGGCACAGAATGAATGGATTCTTTTACTCATGTTTGAGTTACATGAGTGAGCTGCAGCTGAGAATAGTCATCAGATGGGTTCGGCAGCAGAGACAGGAGCACAAGAGCAGACACAATGAGATCAGAGCTCTTGTTAGGGAGGCTGCAGTGAACTGAGTTCCTGGGGACAAATGGCTCCAAGGTCCAAATCAAAGCTGTGTGCCCTGCTAAGGGGATGAGAATTGATCTTCTCATTATAAGTAAACCAGAAGCAGATTCTCCCCTTCTAGGGATGCTGGCTAGGCTTGTGGCTTTGGGGATGGAACGAGGTGGCTTGGCATGGGGAGATGAAAACTTGTGGCTACATGTATGAGTAAATGGGAGTTAATACCAACCTTCATTGATACCGTTTTGTTATGGCGATTTTTATTACTTCAGTTAAATATTTATTCTAATTATTTTATTTTTTCTCTATCACTTCTCTCTCTCTTTCGCTCTGTCTTTTCTAATTACTTCAGTAATTAGGAAAGGAGAGGCAATAACCAGTGGAAAGAAAAGACAAAAGGGTAGAAGTTTTCCTAGCAGGAATGAGAAGTAAGAACTGAATTATCAAAGTAAATGTTACAACCCAGAATAAGGGAGTTAGGCGGAATGAGTCAGAGAATTTGGAAATTACTCCAGAGAGTCATTCAGTATTGGGCAGTGCTCACAGTGAGTTGGGGTGAGCCAGTGACTGAGAGTACCTGACCCTCAGGAATAGTGTCAAACACAGCCATGGCACCCCTTGGGTTCTACATAAAGCTTCATAAATCATGTAAGAAGAACAAACTAGCTATTCATAATAGCATATGCATCTTTGGAAGAAAATAAAGATAAGCATTGTTGTCTGACTCTCTGTAACCCCATACAGTGTTTTCTTGGCAAAGACAGTTAGTTGGTAGTTTGCCATTTTCTTCTCCAGTTCATTTGAGAGATAAGGAAACTGAGGCAAATGGTTCAGTGACTTGCCCAGGGTTACTCAGCTAGTAAGTGGCTGAGGCCAAATTTGAACTCAGGAAGATGAGTATTCCAGACTTCAGACTTAGCACTCTATGCACTGTGTCCAAGATAACCATAGACAGAAATAAATAAAACAGCAGTGAAGTTGATAGAACTAAAAAACATTATATAGGGGAAAAACACTGGATATTCCCTCAGTAGACTGTATTTCAGCTTTGTCTCTGTACCTGAATCACTAGATATCATTTAATTTCTCTCTGTCTCAGGTTCATCATTTGTAATATGAAGGAGTTGAGTTAGATGATCTTAGAGGCACTTCTAGTATTCTATGACTATAATGCTAGAGTTAAAAACAAAGGCATGGATACTAAAAACATTTAGAGAATTTGACTGTTATTTTGGTTGTCTTGCATCGCATGGAGGTATCAGTCAAGTAATTAAGCATTTACTAAGCACCTACAGGTGCTAGGTACTTGGTTAAATACTGGAGATAAAAAGGTAAAACAATTTTTTAAGTCTCTGTTTTTAGGGACCTCCCAATCTAATGGAGACAACATGCAAAAAAAAGAAAAGACATATAAAGGATACACTGGAGATAACTGTAGGGAAAGGGGCTAACACTGAAGAATACGAAGAAAGCCTTCTTGAATAAGGAGGGATGTCGTATGAAATTTGAAGGAAGTAACCTGTAGGGTAAAAGGAGGAAAGAGAGAATTCCAGGCATGGGGGTGTATTATTGATATATTTTTAGTGGAATGGGAAGATCTTTCCCTTTCATTAATAGGGCTATGTGACCTGCTTAAGTCACATGAGTTTGAGTCACTTGAAGCTGGTGGTGGGAGGAACTTGCTGAAGGAGTGGAACAGGAAGAAGAGGAGCTAGGGCAGAGCTGAGAGGAAGTTGGTCAGGCTAGTCAGGGGTAGGAGAGAGAGAAAGCTGCAGGTAGCTGTGACTAAGAGGGCAGTTTGCTTGAGGGAGTTTGTTTGTGGGAAGGCCTGAAAATGTGTATAGACTTCCTGGTTACTATGATGGATTTCCTTGTTGCTATGATGGATTTGGCTTTCTGGTGTCTGAATAAATATTTCGATTCTATCTTCCATGTGGAGAGTCTGTGATATTTTGAGATTCAGAACTGTGAACTGTGCTGGCTTATGAACATCACATTGGCCCTATAGGGCTAATGGAAATGTTCAGAGTTGAAAGATGGAATATCCTGTGGGAGGAGCCATTAGGGGACCAGAGTTACTGAATTACAGAGGGGATAAAGTATGAGAACACTTGATAGGCACAAGGGGCCCACGTTATATAGCACTTTAATAGAGTACTATATACTAAAAATCTCTAAATGAAGTTTTTTTGATTTGATCCTGGGGCAATAGGAAGCCACTGGAGTTTATCTGATAGGGGAGTGACAGGAATTATACTGTCCTCTCAATGTGCAACTGTGGGATCAATTCATGGATGCAGATTGCATTGGCTATAGAACTGAACTAATACCTGCAGATGGTATGGGACCTACTTTCTGCTTTTTTGATCATTTATGTCTTTTCTAAAATGTAATGAAGAGTGTCTTGCTACATTACTTTCTGACTCTCAGAGCTGCATCCTCTCTGACTGGGAGGCTGAAGGTCAGAGCATTGAAATCCTCCCAAGGCCTCCCTTATTGAGGGCTCAATTTTTTTCCAACTGAGTTCCTTATCATCATCTGCTCCCTTTGGTTTTCATTATGCCCCTGAGCGGAATGCCCTCAGGTAGTTCCCACCCCTCACCATTTTCCAGTTTCCTTTTGTATACTGTCTTTCTCCATTAAATTGTAAGCTCCTTCAGGACAGGGACTGTCTTTTCTTATTTGTATTCCCAGTGCTTAGCACATAGTGTGTGTTTAATAATGACTGTATGTGCCTAGCACATAGTAGGTGCTTAACGTTTATTGGCTATTGACTGGTATATATAACATGGTAGACTTACTGTAAAATTTAAAATTTCTACAAAATATAATCAAAAGGCAAAGGAGGTTTGTTCCAAATTATTTTCATATCTTTTACACAAAATATTCTTCACTGTTACTATCAGTTTCTTTTAGCTTATCAGATGCATTCATAATAACCATGATTTCTGAATCACGAACACAATGAACTAGAAATATTTCTTTGTCAGCCTGTATCCCTTTTTTTCCCTCTTATTTCCATAACATTTGTTGATGGGTTATAAGATCAGATGATACATCTCTCAACATTTCATTAATTTTTGCTAGCATGTCTGGGGTAGTGTAAGATTCAACATTCATCACTAGAATAAGATGATACCTTACAGGCACAATGTCACTATGCACTTTTCACCAAGTCTATCTTAGTATTTTATTATAAGTTCAAAGAGAAACATCTTGAAAGTTCTGTATTGGATCCTACTGATTTGATTGAAAATTCTATATAGAATCTGTACTATAGATAAAAATTGGTCACAAAATCTCTTCTCTACTAATATTTCTTATTCCAGATAACAATACCCTGGCACATAGGTTAAATAAGTGACCTAACTGGCAGGAAAGAAGATGTAAAAATATTATCAGAGAGTAACACAGAATATCAGAATTGACATGGACCTCAGACATCTATCTTGTCCAATAAGACTCTTTTACAACATCATAGAAAAGTGGTTACCTGGTTCCACTAAAAGGCCTCAAAAGCAATGAAGGGAGACAACTCATTCCATTTGGAACAGCCCTAAGTGTCAAGTTCTCTATTTATACAGCTGAAATCTGAATCACTGAAAGTTGCATGTATTGTCCTTAGTTCTAACTTGTATGATCAAGCAGCATCCTTATTCCATAAAACGGTCTCTTCAAATTCTTGAAGCTATCAGTCTCCCACAGTCTTTTCCTTCTCAACTATCCCAATTTCCTTAAATTAAATCTCATATGGTAGGTTCATCAGTTCTCTTACCATCCTGGTTGTTTCTTCCCAAAATACAAACTTATCAATATGTTTCCTCAAATTCAGTTCCCAGAACCAAACATGATATCCCATTATTCGGTCCAGGGAACTAAAAAGGAGAATAATTTTCCTTTGAATAGCTCTGAATATCATGTTTCTCAGTGCAGTCTAGGATGCCATCATCTGCTTGACTGTCTTGTCAAAATGATGAATTTCCAGTTCATTATGACCCCAACAAAATTTTCCAGGAACTGCTTATCAAGCCATATAATTTTCATCTCATATTTGTGAAGTGGATTTTTTAAACCCAAGTGTATAATTTTGCATTTATTTCTATTCAATTTCACCTTATGCAATTTGGCCACTCATCAGTCTTTTAGAATTTCATCATCATCCAGTGTTCTCCGCTTTCTCTTGAAGTAACATGTCATCTGTGAATCTTCTATATCTTCCACTCACGCACTAAGGCAAAGGTAGACCCTTGGGCCAATGCACTGAAGACTTTCATCCATGCAATTAATGGCTATTCTTTGGAGCCAATCATTCAACTAGTTCTGAATCTACCTAACAATATTATCCTATAATCAACATCTTTCCAGCTTGCCCACACAAATAGCAAGAGAGACTCTTTACAGCATGACCCTGATCTACCCTATCACGATAGGTGATTCTGACATTCTGGCATGCCTAGAATGTTCAAGTAAAGAAATGCTGGCTTTTAATTATCCCAGCTTACCTTCCTATATGATTACAAAGCATCAATATGGCAGAACTAAAAAAAAACCCTATTGATAAACACATACACACAAGAAAGTAAAAATTCTGAAACATGGAATTGAAGTGGAAGATGGTGCCTTGAAATGGCTCTCTGTCTCTCTCTCTTTGGGAGATCAAAAAGAAACTCAGAGTTAAAAAACCTGGAGGGCCTTAGTTACAGGCAATCCTTAGAAGTCTGCTAAAAGAACAGTCCCTAAAATTATGCTAACAGATGAAGTTTGGTCATCTGATTGACATTAGTAGGTAATATCAGAATTTTCTAACTATCCCTCAGACCTTTAGGCAAGTCACTTTTACCTCTGTTTGCTTCAGTTTCCTTATCTGTAAAAGAGGGATAAGAATATTCCCTATCTCTCAAGAGTTGTGAAGATACAATGAGACGATTTTGAAGTGTTTAGTATACTGCCTGGCACATAATAAGCACTATATAAATGTTATTAATTATTACTACTACTTAAGAGTCTTGAGACCAAGACACTACCCTTGGTGATCTAGAAAGTAAGATTTAAAAAATAGACTTAATACCAGCACATACTACTTAGCTGACTGGTCATTTCATGTTACAAAAATCTCAAAGACCTCAGACAAAGATTCTCAAGGAAAAATCCATCTTGATCAAGGTTCTGGACAGTCACAGACATTGTTTCTAAGAATAAAAGCAGCTATAGATTTTTCCCTAGCTTGGTGACCAGCTGGATTAGGCTTTAAGTTAAAGAAGACTTCTGCTAAAGTCAAGAGAAGACAGAAGCAGAAAGAATCTTGTGTTAAGTGGCTACTTCTGGCAGCAAACATAGCCATCAAGCAGCTACCATGAGACAGCAACACTCAAAAGCAACCCCATGCTATGCCATCTCCGTAGTAGGGACTGCACATCCCAAAAAAACCTGTGTAGAGGAGGCCCTGAAGGGGCAGGGCAAGAACATTCCCCCAAACATGGGTTGCCTGTTGAATTTCCCTTTCCACATGTTCTCTGGCCACAGATGTTCCCTATTCATGCCACTTCATGTGTTCTGGTCACATATATTATTTATATATGCACCAAGCCACACATGCTCCCTACTGATCTGCATTTCCAAATGTGTACCCTACATGATGTATGCTTTTTCATGAAGCCTCATTATGGGTGGCCACTCTTCCTGCTGTGTGACTATTCATGGAAACGTATGCCCCAAGTTTACAGAAAAAATATTGTATTATTATTTCTCTTCCTATGCTATATCCTAGAAAGACTGCTATGAGTTATGTCCTCTGGTGACCTTTAAAAGTAAACATATGAGGAAGGGCTCCTGAGCTTTTTTTTTCTTCCAGTAAGTGGGCACCCACAAAGTACCTTGAACCTGAGCTAGATTTTTTAGAGGATTCCATATGTGAGTACAGGGTTGTCTTCAGGTGCTATATATCTATCTAATATGTTCTAGAATTGTTCCTGAACACAAAATTAAGCTCACTTACCTATAGTTTACAGACTCCAATTATTTTCCTTTTTTTGAAAATTGTCCCAACATATATCCTTCTCTAGTCCTTTTCCAAGATTCAGTAGAGTTCGTACCAGCCCAGGAATTTGAATTTATTGAGGGCAGTAGTAGTTAAATTTGGTCTAACTCCCACCTCACTTATTTTGGGTTTCAATAATTCTCTTTGCAAGAGAAAAAAGGCAATGGTCCAGTGGCTAAATGATCTCCTCTTATCCCTCAAACTAATAAAGATTCTCTTACTGTGTTTAACATTCTATTTCATTTTAATCCTCAGATAATTATGGTTGCTCCTATCATACATCTGTGTTATTAATCTATACATGTCTCATATACATATAAGGCACATATGTATATGTGTGCATGTGCAGGTGTATGTGTGTGTGTATGTGTATACAGTTAAAGTTTCCACTTCAAATATACACAGATGGATCATTTTTTCCTTTTCATTTAGCCCTGGGCCAGAGATGAGACACCCTTTGATCTTTTCACTAGAGAGAGTTTGGAATCCAGACAATGGAAAGACTTCTATTAATACAGAGAACTCTATCCTACTGCTTTTGTATAAACTACCTATATAGACTACAGTGCTATCATGCATCATGACTCAATTTGCTACTATGCTGTGATGATGGCTGAGCTGTACTGGCTGATGTAGAATCAGTGGGGCCCTCCTAGGAAGCCACTATGACCTTTAACGTTATTGAGATGAACAGGGAATCTTAAAAGTATGAAAGGTACTTAAAGATTTTTTAGTCCGGATTTTCTAGTCTGGATTTTCTAGTCCGGCTCCCTGCCAAATTCTCCAATAATTAAACTGTCCTTTCTTTGTATCTCCAATGCTTAGTACAGGACCTGGTATATAGTTGATGCTTAATAAATAATTTATTAACTTACTGACCGAAGCAGGAAAGACTTTCATAGCATCCCTGACAAGTTGTCAATCATGCCCTGCATAAACGTTTCCAATGATGTGGAATTCAGTTTAAGTGACTCAGTAGACAAGATTACATTTTTGGGGAAGCCCTTATTCTTACAGCATTATTATAAAGGCAATATGTTTGCTTTCCTTTTGTCATTCACAATGGAAAAATTTTTAAATATTTAATATTTTATTTGCCCCCAAAATTACATGCAAAAACAATTTTTAACTTTCTTTTCCTTTTTTAACATTTTGAGTTCCAAATTTCTTCCTTCCCTCTCCTCCTCCCCTCAGTGCTCAATTTAAAAATATTTTTAAACCCAATAAAATTCAGACACTACTCTATAATTTGGGGCAAGTAGGTTGTGCAGTGGATAGAATGCCAAGCCTGGAATCAGGAAGACTCATCTTTCTGATTTCAAATCTGTTTTCTGACATTTAATAGCTGTGTGAACCTGGGCAACTCACTTAACCCTGTTTGAAGAGTAAGAGGACCCCAGATGGGGTCACAAAGACTCAGACATGACTGAAAATGACTGAACAACAACAATAGTCTGTAATTTGGATGACTTTATTAAAAGATCAACATTCAGCAAGTAAAGAGCTAGCCTGTGTCTAATCCCACTTGAAAAATACTTAGTTCTATTTTAATTTTTTCTCTAGTATGAGATTGAAATACACTCTGATAACCTATCCCTTTCAAGTACTTAATATAGTTTACAAAAAACCTCAGTATTTGGTATTAAATCTCAATTGCTACCTTATTGCCTTGTTTCATGGTACTGCCCACCATCCTCTTGGAAATTTGAAAAAAAAATTTTTATACTAAACTAAAGATCTGAATAGCCTGATCTTGATTTGCACAATGCCTAGGTGCTATTAGACTCATGATCTCAACTTCTATTCATTCTGAGCCACACTGCAATGAAGCACAGTGGAGACAAGTTATGCAAAGAATATGAAACTGGACTGCTATGCTGATGCCAAAAAGAACAAATTTTCTGATGAATATCGTGTCTGGAATTTGAGACAAGTTAGGGTTTTATAGTCTATCAAAAACTCTGGACTGGATATCAGAAGACTCATATCTAGACCTGGATCTGCCACTAATTCACCTCGGGCAAATTCCTTAACCTCTCTGGGCCTCAGTGTCCTAAAAGGTTAAGAGAAAAGGCTTAGTTCAAAGATTATTTGTATCTCTAAAATTCTCTGATTTTAAGTATCTTTTAGATTATCCAACAACATTAATCTAAGAGGGGGGAAAATCCTATACTACACTATGAAAGAATCCAAGGGAAGAGTGTGGAATGGGGAAATTATTTGGATGTTTTACTATGCATTGTTTCCTTTGAATACTACTTGATAATTTCCACAAAGCCTGAGCAAACACTCAGCATTTGTAATATCTAAGAAATAAAAAATATTATATTTTCTAATACTAATATTGGCATCTACTGAATATCATAGGTTGGCACAACAAAATTATTTAAAAGCAATATATTCTCTGTAAAAAGTAGTTTGACAGTTGTTTGGAATAATTTATATTTCAGGTGGTCTGTATGCTAGATGGAATGGACAGGGCTCCCAATTATCTAAACTAAATGTTTGAGGTTTTTTTTTTTTAACTCAATCCCCAGGAGACTGTAAAATCTTTAAGGCAGAGGGCTTGATTTAACTTAGTATTTTTCCAAGTATCTAGTACAGTGTATGTGTTTATCCTTCATTGCTGAAGAAGACCATGCCATCAAAGAAATAATGACATGACCTGCATTTGACTTTGTTTTGAGTGAAGGAGAGTTGTGCGGGTGCCCAGCCTCACTTCTCCTACACAGCCATCTGGATCCAGTGACCAGATATTCATCGGGATGACTGGAGATGACCCAGGATGAGGCAATTGGGGTTAAGTGACTTGCCCAAGTCACATAACTAGTGAGAGTCAAGTGTCTGAGGTGAGATTTGAACTCAGGTCCTCCTGACTCCTGTGCTGGTGCTCCATCCACTGCACCACCTTGCTGCCCCAATCTAGTACTGTATATTGTAACAGTAGGAATTAACATCTACTTCCTTTCATGGACTACTGACTAATGGCTGCTAGGTGGTGCAGCGGATAGAGCACTAGGCCTGGAGTCAGGGAGACTCTATCGTCCTGAGTTCAAATCTGGCCTCAGATGCAACTGAAGGACAACAAAACTGACTGAATAACTTCCTGCTTGAGTAAGAAGATATGTCATAGTCTTGGAGGGAAAGTAAGAAAAGCATCAAGAATTCTACAAAAGCTTATTGGCTACGTATTATTTATCCATGTGCTCTTTTCTGTTATAAAAGAATTAATGCAATCTCAAAAAAAAGTTTATGCTAAGATAATCCTTTCATGTTCTATTACATTTTAGTAGCTAATTTTACTTAAATTATTTATCTCTTAGATTATTTTCTGGAAGGAATTATTGTTACGTTTAATAACTTGCTGAATATTCTTATGGATGTGCACAAAGCAGTTAGTTCATCTCAGCTCTCAATGACAGAATCTTGAAACGACTTGAACTTCACTGTACTGTCTGCTACCCATTTGGGACCTATCTCCATAATTCTTGTTTTAACTAGTCTATGAAAATGCTAGATGCCAAATTTACAATGTCATCAAGAAGAAAATACTGAGTATACTAAGGATTAAGAGGTATTACTTATCATCAGTTAAGGATCCCTTGATCTCATTTTCTCTCCAAATAAGATTTTTTTTCCTTTAAATTCTATGATTCTTGGGACATGCAGAAAAAATATGATTGATTCAACTGTTGGCTCTTTCTAGCTATTTACTACCTGTAGTTAACCTTCATCAAAGCAGAATCAGTCACTGAGGCAACAGAAAAACACATCTCATTCATATTTTGTCTCCTATATTTTAGCAAATCTCCAGCATTACCACTGGATTAGAGAATTTAGAGGTGACTAAGAGACTGCCTAGTTCAATTTTCTCATTTTACAGAGTGGGAACCTGATTTCCAGGCCAGTGGTCTGCATTTTTTTCTAAGAGATACATCAAAATTCACCTCTTCTCCAAAATCTACCTTCTCTCCAACTGAGAACCAGTGTGCATTCTGTGAAGTAAAAAGTATTGTTCCATGACTGAATCCCTATAGTTCTGACCAAGGAAATGTATTTAGCAAAACATTTATCCATCACTCCATAAATTCCAGACTGTACTACATGAGGGTAGCATATGAATTACCACTGAAAGATTTAAAGAAAGAAATGATCTAAGAATTAATGTCTTAACATCCTTCCATGATTCAACCATTAACCAAAAACAATCCTGTACAAACAAAGGACATTTGGGAGAAAAAGTAAATTCTTGCAAAAACTTTCATGACTCTGTAAGCAATAATGGTGTGTTTATTACAGTTGGAAAATTATATATATATAGTTCCAAGTTCCTTTATCTTGAATAAGGGAACTTTTGCTTTAAAAATCATGTAAAAGTTTTAATGTATAAAGTACAGAATGGCCTATATAATTATGTATTTTAACAGCAAGGAAGATACTACACCATTTGTTTATATTTTCTCCTAATATCTGCTTGTTTCTAAGTACAACGCATGGTATGAAAAGCATTAACTACATAGTCTATAGTTTGGTTTCCTGGGGGGTGGTCTCTTTCTCAATAGATTGTCCAAACAGTTTAGAGGAAAAGATGCTATGTAATACATGGGGTTCCTAGGATTATATTAGGCTAGAGTTTTGTCTGCTAACAAGCAACTGCTTGTTACTGCAGGGAATACTGCAGGGAAGCATAAACTGGGATTTTTTCCATTAACAGTTCATGTCTTTAGGACTTTTTCTTGAAGGGTTGCTCAGTCTTCTAAACTTAAAAAAAAAAATTCTCTGTTTTCAAGCTGGAATTACCAACTGATTAAAATTATAGTGGGGCTACTCTTCTACTTTTTTAAAAAATTAATTTCATATATCTATTTTTAAGTGTTTCAATCTGTAACTGAGCCCTTGTGACTCTTGAGCAAATGGTTTTTACTGAGCAAATAAATAAGCTACATTAGGCTGAACAATCTGGTAATAACTTAAGAGAAGTCTAAATTAGTAATTAAATATTGCATTTTTGCTTGCATAATAAAAGAGGAAGTTTCTGAGTAAAGGATAATAGATATTATCTATTAATTTTATGTTTTAGGGAGACAAGAAGATCCACAGTGGGACCACAACAGAACTGAGTAGTCAGTTTTGCCTGTTATATCTCAGTGTAGGAGATGTAAGTTTGATAAAGCAACAGTATGAAGTTTCTGCTGCAGAATGCAATCTGTTTTTTGAAAATCTAGTGATGTTATGGAAAATTTGTCACTACTGTGTAAAAGCCAACATTTGTGGCACTTAATTTCTTTTGGGCACAATTTTCCCATCCACAAAATTGGACGAGATTATCTCTAAGGCCATGATTCATTTTGGAGAAATGGCCTTAAGATGGAATTGCACCGCAACTACTATATCAATAGAATCCAATTCTATTAAAAGTTCCTGGAGGTTGGTACCACAGAAAGGACAGACTGATAGATCTCTTCAGCAAAAGTCCAGAGATAAAATGGCACCAGTGGAAAACAATGAGGACAAACCAAGGCAGGGTGACTGAGCAGGCACGTTGCTGTGAGAACACAACAGTGTCATATGAGTCTGCAGTGGGTGAAGTTCACTCGGTAATGGGAGTAGAGCATTAAAGCTGTTAAATCACTGCAGAAATTAACTGCATCTTTTACCACAATGATATAGCAGTATGTTCTTGCTGTGGTATATTATCCCACTGGAGGTCTAAAATGTCAGTTTGCAGGATCTAGCAGGTGAGAGGTAATTCCAATTTAAGGCTATTGCCCTTAGATTACAGGATTAAATTAGATCACAGGATTAAAACTGGAAGACACTTGGGGACCATCTAGACTAGAGGTAGGGAATCTATGGCCTTGAGGCCACATATGGCCCACTAAATCCTCAAGTTCCGTCCTTTGACTGAATCCAAACTTCACAGAACAAATCCCCTTAATAAAAGGATTTGTTCTGTAAAACTTGGACTCAAAGGTTGCACCAGAGGACCTAGAAGTCCCCATGTGGCCTTGACGCCACAGGTTCCCCATTCAATTCTAGCTCAACCTCCTTATTTTACAGTCAGGAAATTTTAGATCTAGAGAAATTAAGCGATAAAACTTTCTAATTGTCACACTTCAGGGACAAATTTTGAACAGCAATCTTTTTACTGATGTAGGAGAAGTTGTGTGGGGTAGCAGATACAGTGTTGAATTGTAGTCACTGAAGACTTGTACCTATAATGCCTATTACCTGTGTAACCATAGGCACCTTAGTGTTCTTGGAAAATAGAGGTCATCATAGCACCTACCTCACAATGGGGCTGTAAGAATCCAATTAGATGATGTACTTTATAAATGGGACTCTGTTACTTTCATCACCATTAACATCATCAGTATCCATTTCAGCCCTAAAATGATCAGGGTGATATCATTTTGGTTGGTCTTCAAGAATGAACGACAACCAACCAACCCAGACTGGCCCTGAGTATGTGTGTACTGCTAGGGAAAAGTATCCAACACAAGGCAAGGATGAATCTTGGGGACTTGTAGTAGCATCATAGGTGATGACAGACAGAGGTCAATATTAGGAAGGCTAAACCTGAATCAAGAAGACCTGGGTTTGAACCTTGCCCTTGGCAAACAATGTAATCTCTGGCCCTTGGTTTCCTTAACTTTAAAACAAAGGGGCTGGACAAGATAACCTCTCATGTCCTTTCCAGTTCTAAATCTAAGATATTCTTCAAGTACTTGTTTAATGCGTGGCATTTCCCTCTCTTCACGTTAGTAAGAGTCCCTCGTAAGATCTTTTGACTCAAATGAGAAAAGAAATTCCTTAAGACGAGAAGTCCTGTGAAATCTTAACGAACACAGCAGCCCACTAGAACGGGGGTTGGATAAAGAGGAGCTAGGAGGTGAGCCCGCGTGGGGAGACAGCCAAGGGGCCGGCCCGGGCAGTTCGGACCCTGCGGGCTGGGAACTTGTTACAAAGTATCTGATCCCGGTGTTTCAGTATCAGCGGCTCTCCTTTGTAACCGCAGGCCTTTCATTAGTAACATTATTCTGGCTTCCGACGGCAGAAGGGGGGCGCACCCCTAGAGGTAAGAGAGCCCTCTCCGGAGCCGGACCGGCCGGGGCGCCCCCGGAAGCCGCGGGACCGTCTTTGGGCCTCAGTGTCTCCACCTGTAAAGGTGAGGAGAACCCGGGGCCGGCCCTGGGCAGTTC
>CM053769.1:664745568-664765639 GCA_028658325.1 Potorous gilbertii
TGACTTCAAATTGCTCCCTCTTCCCAGTGCCCTCCCTTCCATCATCCCCCACCACCTGCTTATCACCTTCTCCCCCGCTTTCCTGTATTGTAAGATAGGTTTTCATACCAAAATGAGTGTGCATTTTATTCCTTCCTTTAGTTGATTGTGATGTCATGTTTTTCTCTCAGCTCTCCTCTTTTTCCCTCCACTAAAAAGTCTCCTGCCTGCCTTTTCTATGAGAGGTAATTTTCCCCATTCCATTTCACCCTCTCTCCTCCCAATACATTTCTCTCTCGCTGCTTAACTTCATTTTTTTAAGATATGATCCTATCCTATTCAATTCACTCTGTGCTCTGTCTCTGTGTGCGTACATGTGTGTATGTGTGTGCGCAGGTACATGTGTGTGTGTGCGTGCATGTGTGTGTGTGTGTGTGTGTGTGTGTGTAATCCCACCAACTACCTGATACTGAAAAATTTCAGGAGTTACACATATTGTCTTTCCATATAGGTATGTAAACAGTTCAACTTTGGTAAGTCCCTTATGACTTCTCTTTGCTGTTTACTTTTTCATGCTTCTTTTCATTCTCGTGTTTGAAAGTAAAATTTTCTTCTCAGGGTTGAGGTAGAGTTCAGCTGCTCAATTTCCCCAAGGGCCTTATGCTGAGCACTCCAACAATGGAACAATGGACACTGGCTGCTGCTCTCATTGACCTTAAAACTGCCCTTGGTACCTGTGGGCTGAGGGATCTGTGAACCTCTGATGCTGGGGATTCCTCCCTCGAGGCCTGCTCCTCCAAGCATGTGGCCCAGATTGGGCTGTGCTCCTCTCCCCATCTGGCATGACAGATCCCTCCTGCTGGCCCTCCAGGTCACCCTGGACTGGAAATCTCCATTCCATCACTCTGTGAACTCTACGGCTCCAGAATCTATTGACAGCATTTCTTTACAGATATTTTATGGACTGTGGGGGAAGAGCTAGAGTATGTGCATCTTTCTACTCTGCCTTCTTGGCTGTGCCCCGCAGAAAGATTATTTTTGCAATCACTTGGAGCATGGATTGAAAAGGGGGATCTGGCCCAATAGTGAAACTATTATTCAAAGGCTAATGTAGTTATCAAGTCACAAATTATGAGAGTATAAACTAGGATGATAGCCCATGTGAGTTGAAAGAAGCAGTAGGATAAGAAAAGTTTTGTAGAAGTGAAATAACGAGGACTTGGTAATGGTTGGATTTGGGGATGAAGAGGGAGAGAGGGAGAGAGAGAGAGAGAGAGAGAGAGAGAGAGAGAGTGAGTTTGGGGCGGTTCTGATCTTGGGAACCTAAGCATCTGGGACTTGGGAGGGAGAATGACTTTACTGAGGAAAATACTGAGTTTTATTTTGGACACTGAGTTAGAAATGCTGCCAGAAGTGCTAGGTGCAGATAGTTAATAAGCATTTGGAGTTATGGGATATGGAGAGATTACATTTTGGGTTATTCATCTGATTATTATATGCCTTGAAATAAATGAGACCACTTAGAAAAGTAAGTGGAGAAAATAGAACTCTGCTGCTTTCATTGACCTTTAATGAGGATGCTGCTGAGAACATAGAACGTTGGAGATCATTAGCATTTTGGAGATAGGAGATGAATGAGGATCTTGCAAAAGAAATTATGTAGTGTTTAGGGGAGAGGTAGGAGAACCTAGAAAGAGAAATCAATCAATAAATATCTGTTAAGTACTTACTAAGTGCTGTGGATAAACGGTAAAGATAAAAGTGAGAAAGTCTCTGCCTTTAAGAAACTTAAATTCTATCAGGAGTGACAGCATATACGTTTGTCTGTTTTGGGAGGTCAAAAATGGTTTCATGCAGATGGTGACCCTGTATTGTATCTTGAAGGAGACTAAAGGTTCTAAGAGGTGAAAGTTGGAAGAAAATAAATTGCTGATGGAATTGCTTTTGAAGGCATGGGTACAGAAAATGGAGTATCATGTAGCAGTCAGTTTGGCTGAAGGGCAAGAAGAGGAAAAAAACTGTAGTTAGTCTGGAAAGGTAGATTTGAACAAGGTGGTAAAGAGATTTTAATAAAGAGGAGTTTGTAGCTGATTCTGGAGGTAATAGACTTCCCCTGGAACTTATTGAGTGGAGAGATGATGTGGTCAAACCTGACCTTTAGAAAAATCAGTTTGGTGGTTGTGCAGTGATGGCTGGTCCTGAGGAGAGACTTGAGTCAGGAGAGCAATTAGAAAGCTTTTGGAATAACCCAGGTCAGAAGGGATGAAGGCTTGAACCAGAGTGATGGCTGTGTGAATGGAGAAGATGGATGTGAGAGATGCTGTGAAAGTAGAAATGATAAAATATGACAAATGGAAGTGGAGAGAATGAAAGTGAAGTAATGAGGATGCTGCTGAAGTTACAAACCTAGATAGCTAGGACAGTGGTACCCTTGATGGAAGTATGGAACTGTAGAAGACAGGTTTAGGATGAAAAATAATGTACTCTGTTCTGGATGTGCTATGTCCAATATACTTACAGGACATCTGGTTTTCAATGTTCATTGAACAGTTGCTGATGAAGGACAGGAACTTAGAAAAAAATCTTGGATCTGTATTTATAGCTCTAGAAGTCACTTGAATAGAAACTCATTGGATCTCATAAGATCCTACAAGGGAGAGAGTATAGAAAATTGGAGAAAGCAGAAATCCTTGGTGTCTTGGGGATATATCCACAGTTAGTGGACACAATCTGGATGATGTGACAACAAAGGAAATGGAGAGAACAGTCAAATAGGTAAGAGGAAACCAAGAGAACAGTGTCATGAAGCGCAGAGTAATCAGGAGGATATGGTGATTAACAAAGTCAAATGTTTTGGTGAAATCAAAAATAACGAGGGCCATCATTGTCATAATTCTGACAATTAAGAGTTCACTGGTATTTCTGAAAACAGCAGTGTCACAAAAGTCAAGGGAAGAGAGAGTATCTCCCAAAAGAGGGTGGAAAATAGTATCAGGAACTACAGAAAGAATAAGGAATATGAGGACTGAGAAAAAATGGATTTTTCAGTTAAGATATCATTGGCAGTCTACTAGAGACCCTATTATTAGAGTGTCTTGTGATTTGTAGCTATGTTTTAATATTTATATTTCTGTGCTCCATATATAGAAATGTATCCCACCCTACAATCCAGCATACCTCTCTGCCAGACTAATCTTCCTTAAAAATCAGTTTAATGTATGCTACTCCCTTGGTCAAAAGACTTAATTCCCTATGTTGTATTGCCTCTGTTCTAAATTCTACTTCCAGGCATTAGGTACATCCAACATCCTTGGTCTTAGTCTCCTCACTCTGCAGGACTTTCTAGTGCTTCCAAATATCAACCCTTTGCTAGAGTCAAACTGATCTCTCTACCCAAGCAACACTTACGTTCATTTTTGCCTTCATGCTTTTTGCATGCGTTCTTGACTGAAATGCCCTCCCTTGCCTCCTGTTTATCCAAAACCTAGCCATCCATTTTGTAAGGCCCAGCATAAGTCCTATCCCTTTTCATGAAGCCTCTTTTCTAACTAGGAAGCTAGGTGGCACAATGGGTAGAGCACTGGGCCTGGAATCTGGAAGACCTGCGTTCGACCCTAGCCTCACAAGCTTCCTAGGCAAAATACTCAATTCCTGTTTGCCTCAGTTTCCCAAGCTGTAAAATGGAGACAATAAGAGTACTTGCTTCCCAGGATGAAGATAATAAATTATAGAGCATTTAGCAGTGCTTGATACATAGTAGGTGGTTAATAGAGTCTTCTTTCCTTCCTTGTCTCCTTCCTACTCTATTCAGTTAAATGAATTCTGTCTAGCTCATATTAATCCTGTCTAAATACCCATAGTGCCCTTATTACGTAATCTAACACTTCAGTATTGCTTTCTTTGTGCTTTTGTGTGTTCAGGTTGCTTTTCCAAGTATATTGCCAGTCTTTTAAGGTCTAGGATCAAGCTATATACTTCTTTGTCTCCCATAGCATAGTACTAAGTAAATGGAGACACAGGACCAAAAAGAATCACAACATTGGGTTAACACCATGGACCATCTATCCTAGTAATTTATTGACAGTACCAGCTTTATGAGATATGCTTGTCTTCCATAATGTTAAGGGCTTGACTGAGTAGTCTTTTGTGACTGTCATTCATGCATCTTCTCTTTTGAAATCTGTTTATATCTTCTGGCATTATTACCTCTTAGGGTACCAAGCTTTATAATTTTTTTACTTACTGCGCAATTTTGGTGCAGACAGGCAAATTTCAGTTTATGGGCAAAACACAACTTCCCAACACTTAGAGTTTCTTCAAAGTAGAATGTGCAAGGGATATTTGAGCAAAATCTAGATGACTACTTGTTGGATAGATTGTATTAGAGATTACTCAATTTTGGGTTGTACCAAAAGGCTTCTGAGATCTCTTCCAACTCAGAGATTCTGTGACCTCATAATTCTCTTTCCCCTTCCATCACACCAAATCCTTCTAACCATTTTAATCATTCTACTCCAGTTATAGCTTTCTTGGTATATTATAGCCCTAACCATGTCATTAACCTGTTCAATAAACACCTCCCAAAATTATCTAACATTTATTTTATACATACTTATTTCTACATATTTTATTTCCCCTAATAGAATGTAAGCCTCTTGAGGATAGGAACTGTTTCACTTTTGCATTTGTATCCTTTGTATTATTATAGTTAATAATTAAGTACATTTAGTTATACAAAATAATAAAAGTTCTCAAAGGTTTGTGGTCTGCTTCAAGGCTTCAACCCTGCACAAAATGATTATCTTCTAAAAGTAGAAGGTATTTAATAGGGTGAACCATACAAGATGTGCAACTGGAAGGACTAACATGAAGGGAATCATAGAGAATGATAAACATGAAAAGTGTGAGTAAGCTAACATTTCCCAAAATTATTGGATCTCTGCTTTCTTGCCTTAGACGGTCTTCTACCCAAGAATTTTGCAGGTTGCAAGATAGAGCAGGAGGAAGAAGCAAACTTCCTTTCCTCCATCCTCATCCAGGTTTCTCCTGTTATTTGGGGCAGGTTCATTGCCCATGCCCACAAAAAAGGGTGAAGGGTAAAAAGCACAATTTAAATCTCTCTATAGAGCATTAATGGAAGTGGAGACAAACAAGAATGAGATGAGACTAGTCATTTGAGAACTTGCTTTGTGGCAGAGAAGAGGCAGCCAGAGGAAGCACTAGGCTCATACTCCACTGGAGTGAGAACCTGGAGTAGTTCTATGCTGTTACACATGTTTGTTTTTCATAGTTAAATGTTTCCCTTGGTTTCTGTGAGAGCAAATGGAATTCCAATTCATAGCTTCTTTCTTCTCTCGCTACACACACTCACTATTTCTACCCTAAATAGGCTTATTCCCTTTTCCTTGTAACCCCTCAGACCAGTTTGTTTGGTCTGAAAAAGTTGGGGAAAGAGCTGGGGAGGGTGGAGTGGGATACTTGGAGAAAAAATATTATCAATCCTATAAGAACACGGTAATGTTTCAGCTGGCTAAATGGGCTATTGTTTCAGTGAACACGTGTGCTTTGTGTAGTACCTAGTACTGTCAATAAATTACATAACCATTCACAGTGAATTGTATGTTTCTGTTAGTTTATGAGGTCTCAACTGAGAGGGAGTGAAACTGGCACATGAGAAGATGAGGGTTTAACCAGTTCAGAGAGAACATATACATACACAATAGCTTATGTGGCATATATAATATATGGCATGTATGTTACATATGGCACAATGTATAATACATTTCTGTTTATATGTAGTATGCATATATATATATATTAATAATATCTAAGTATTTTCAAAAACATACCCTCCGGACAGTCATTAAACCTGGGAGAAATGTAATGGAGAATTAAGCAACTATGTGGTATACTAATTGGCAGATCATAGGACAACCTGTTCTCTAGCTAGAATGAATACCAGAGAGGAAGTTAGAGAGAGCAATGGGTGCTGTTTGTCACTAAGTGCATGTTTTTGGCATTTCACTGAGAACTACCAATATACAAACAGCTTGTTTTACATTAAATGAAATTGTTTATAACAACATAAAATCAGTCACTAGTTACAGATGTGGCAGAAATTTCAGAATCTGTGGGCAGTTGGATAATTGACTATGGGGAAGACACTGACTGCATGTGAGTATAAGAGCTATAGCCTAATCTGTATGGCTAGGTGGCACCATAATTCATGGGCCTGGAGTCAGCAAGACTCATCTTCCTGAGTTCAAGTCTAGTTTGGTGACTCTGGGCAAGTTATTTAACCCTGTATGTCTCAGTTCCTCATCTATAAAATGAACTGGAGAAAGAAATGGCAATGTATTCCAGTATCTCTGCCAAGAAAACCCCCAATGGCATCATGAAGAGTTGGTTAAGACTCAAAACAACTGATCAACAGCAATGAGAGACAATGTGGTATAGAGCATTGGCCTTGAAATGCTATTTGAATAGTTTCTCTGTCTCTCCTAAGTCTTTTCACCCTCAAGCTAAAAATCCTTAGTTTCCCTAGATAGAGAACATCGTCATAAGTGTTCTTATATTTAATAATCCTCTAATTTAATCATCTTCTAATAATAGTCAACAAATAAGAATTTCAACTAATTGATTAATGAACTAATTTGTTACTATCAGTTTGCCTAAGATTGTAAATTCTTAGAAAGCAGGAACAAAGTTAATGTTATGGTACTATTCTTAATTAGGCATTTAGTAAATGCTTTATATCCTTGGAGACAAAATTGTTACAATTAGATCTTCCCCTCTCCTAAATGATCTGACTCCATTTAGAGTCTTCTAAACAAATTTCATTTTGTGGCATTGCAAGAAATTCCAGCAGTCTGTAGAAGTTTTGTCTCTGAGAACTCCACCTAGTAGGTACCATGAGGGACTGTTGTATTATTTATTTTTCTAGATGCCATATTTTCTAGTCACTATGATTAGTGTCCTTTATAGGGATAGTATAGAGAGGAATAGGGAGTGGACCTGGGTTTTTTTTAAATTAAAGTTTTATTGTAATTGACAGAAATCTATTTTTTCTTCCCCCCCTTCCCCACTCGGTGGGGGTGGGGGAGAGAGGCAAGGAGAAGGAAAACACATATCCTGCAATAAATATGTATAGTCAAACAAAACAAATTCATTATTTGGCCATGCTAGATCTATGTATCTGTCTATCTCCACATGCATACATATATATGTGTATATGTATATACACATATATATGTATATACACATGTATGTATGTGTATATACATACACATGTACACATATATTACATTTGTATACCTATATACATATACTTCTCTACAGACCTCTGGAATCATGGATGACCTCATAGCTTTCAAAGTTATTTGTTTTAAGAGTGTTATAACTGTATAAATTGTTCACCTGGTTCTGTTCACTTTATTTTGTATTAATTCATGTAAGTCTTTCCATGTCTTTAAATCATTTCCTTGCTTCTTGAATCACAATGATATTCTATGACTTTTATGCAGTGCAGTTTGTTCAACCAATTGATGAACATGTCCTTAATTTCGAGGGAGTTCTTGCAAAAAGAAAAAGAGCTGATATAAATATTTTTCTATGTATGAGACCCATGATTTCAGTGGATAAAGAACCCCTTGGTGAGAAGACTCCCTTTACTAATGCAGACCAATACCTTCTCTCCAACTTGTACTCTTAGAGAGTCACCTAGGGCACTGAGCAGTTAAGTGGATTGTTGGAAATTACCCAGTCAGTATGTGTCAGGGTCAGGACTCGAACCTAGCCATACTCTCTGTGTCCCTCACACAACTGTCAAAATAATCTTCCCAAAGGGTAGGTCCACCAATATCATTCCCCTACTCAAAAACCTATGGTGGTTTTCTATTACTATAAAGCAAAATAAAAGGTGAATCCTTTATGCTGGTATTCAAGGCTCCCCAAATGTACCTTTCCAGTTCTATTTCATGCCACTCCCTTTTGTGCACTCTACATCCTGCTAAACTAAACTACTGGTGATTGCCTGATTTTATCCGGCCTTCTCTTATCTCTCTGTATTGTAACAGGCCACCCATGTTGGGATGTATTCCCCCTTTATCTCTGCATGCTGCAATTCTTCTCTTCTTCAAGGCTCAACTTACCAGAGACACTACTTGCTCCATAATGCTTTCCTTCATTCCTTCAGTATAATGGAATTAGTTCCTCTTTAACTTTCCCAAGTACCTTGGACCTCACCTTTGTCCTTGCCATGTTCTACATTTTATTATGCCTTTTTGTGTATATGTTGTATCCTCCCAAGGATTGTAAACTTGTGGAAGTCAAGGACTATGTAATTTTTCATTTTTTTATTCTAGTTTCTTTGCACATCACAGGTGCTTAGAATGTTTATTGAATGAATTAATGAAAGAGTGAACAAATGAATGAACAAGTGAAATAATGAAAAATAAAGGTAGTAGGTTACTAGAAAATTCTGCCTGGAATCTTGTATCCTCTACTAATGAAAGCACTTAGTTTGATAACCCAGAGGCTCTGTGCTTTTTTTTGGTTTTATAAGTCAAAATCTTCTCCAAAGGAGGGCAATTTTTACGTGATGTGTTCAAAATCATGTGGATTTGTAAATGTTTGTCTTTCATTTTAGAGAATGCTCAGCTGATTTTAAGAATAAGTACATTTCTTAATTTTTTTAAATGTGTGACAAGGATTTCTTTGTTAAAACATCAATCATGGTCATTAAGACAATGTCACAAAAATGCTATTTATTAAGACAGTCAGCAAGTTTCTGGCTTGAATTTCATTTTAGAAATGACAGTAGAGTACATTTAAGCCCTAGGACAAAAATTAACTTTATAAATTGTTTTTATTCAGCCATGTAGTTTTCCTGGTAGACTTCTTTTTCACTTGAACTTATTAGCTTTCTCTAGCTGAAATTTCTTTGATTCCTTTTCCCTTGCACATATCTCTGTTTTCAGTCAATAATCCTTCAGTACACCTGAAGTGCCTAACAAGTCTTTCCAACACAGAGGACCTGAACCAATTGAAACATAAAAGTCAACCGTCCCTGCTGTATTTCTAAATAGTAGGAGTTTTCAACTATAAAAGCAATAGTTACAACACAGTCTAAGCTTTCATTGTTGAAAAACGAATCAATGTGTAGATAGGCTTGCTCTATTCTAGTCCAATAAGGATTTTTTCTTAGACAAGGGCTAAATCTGTTTGTTGATTTGTGCAGTAATAGACTTTCACATAAATTTGTCTAGCCCAAAAGGTAGAAATGAATTCTTATTAGAAAGGTTAATTTTGGACACTCTAAGAACTTCCTATATTTCACCATAAAGATTTGTAGCACTCTATATTATGCCTCCTCTACATAAATATATAGGTACCCAAAAAGCTACCCCAGATTTAATGCTCCCCAAGGACCAGAAGCCATTCAAAATCATAGCTAAAGAGTGGTTGTTGTGTGGTTTTTTAAAATGGATTTTATTGATACTTTTTGTATTTATATCATAATCATTTCACTGCTCATTTCCAGACTGACCCATCCCTTGTGACAAAGAACAATTAATCAAAAACATATGATAACGACTTCATATGATAATATTAAACCCCAATAATTCTATAACTTTTTGTCATATTAGGAGATGTATTTTTCTTTATCTATTCTCAAGGAACTTTACTGTTTTTTGTTTTGTTTTGTTTTTTGCCCAGGAACTCAAGAGTTCAACTTCCTTTATTCTTTTAGGGATCTTTAAATGCACATTATGGTAGTTTTATGTATATTTTCTCTTGATTCTTCTCATTTTTCTCTGAATCAATTCATATGATTTTTTCATGTTTCTTTGAATGCTACACATTCCTCATTTTTATTAAATAAAGATACTAAATACTATAGGGTTTTTTAAAGTACTTTCCCAATTAACGGGTAGCCATTTTGTTCCTAATTCTTTTGCCTTTCACTTTTGCTTTAAAAAAATCAATGAAGATAGAATTAGAAAAAAATTCACTTTTGCTTTAAAAAAATCAATGAAGATAGAATTAGAAAAAAATGGAGAAAAAAATTAATCTCTAACCTCTAACCTCTAACACATCAAATCTGGCCTCAGAGACTTAGTAGGTGTGTGATCTTGGGCAGATTACTTAATTCTGCTTCAGTTTGTTCATCTGTCAAATAAGCTGGAGAAGAAATGACAAACTACTCCAATATCTTTGACAAGAAAACCTCATGGGGTCACAAAGAATCTGAAAAACAACAGAACAACAACAGTAGTTTTCTGATATATAAAATCTGTTGGGAATTGATACCAGTATGTGAAACTAAGAGCTACCAAAAGCTGTGGAAGGAATTAATATAGTTTGTAAAACCTGGGGACTTTCATTTTCAGTTTTTAGAATTTTCATATTTTCTTTTCTACCAGAGGTCACACAGTTACTCTTTCACCAATACTGTCACTTACTTTGTACAATTAATTATGGGAAATATCTAATGTGGAGACTTTGAAGATGTGTATGAACAAGAGAATGTGATGCTTTGCGAAGATTAATCTGACAACTCTTTATGTAGAAGGGCTTATAGTTTGAAAAGAAAGGAAGTAGAGGAGATAGATTAGAAGGCTAGTATTATACTCCAAGCAAAAAGGAAAGAGGACCTGCTTGAATGCTAGTCAAGAAAATGAAGAGATGTGAGAGATAATGAGGAGGTAGAAATGACATGATTTAATCATTGATTGGATACGGGAAACAATGAAGAGGGAACTGTCAAAGATGTGAGAATCAGCAAAGAGTTAAGTTTCCACAGAGCTGCTGCTTGCTGAAGTCATTGAGAATAAGTCAGATAATAAGAAAACTAGCAGACTGCAGATGGACTCAACCGATCAGGAGATAGACAGTGGCCTTTAGAAAATCACAAAGTTTTTGATAAAGGGGAACCAGCCTGAACCAAAATGGGAAAATGACATAGAATAACCTGGAGAAAGCTTTCTTCACTGGGCTTGCTTAATGAACCTCATGCATATAAGACACACCCTGAATAAAATTACTCCTCTATTTTCTGATCATGGGACCTATGACAAGGGAAGGATACCTGTCTACTCATGCTTAGGGGAAAATATACAGTGGGGATGTCAAAAGATTGTGACCTGAAAGAGAATGGACCAACCTGTCTTCTGATGGGATGATCTGTCCTGAACTAACAGTATAAAAATGCTCTTACTTCTGTATCCAATACTCTCTCCCTTCCTGAGGAGGGATTAAGCCCACTTTTGATGAAGGCATTCAGTTCCTCTGAAATTTGCTGTAATAAATTATCCTCATACCTTTTTGTGTGTCAAGCATGTGTCTAACAAAAGATAAAAAGCAAGATGTTAAGTTTTAGCGATGGGAATGTATATATCATTGATCTATGGAGAGAGATATTAGGAAAAAATGAATTGATTTTGATGGAGAGGATGATGAGTTTCAATTTTGAAAATGGATAATTTGAGGTGTCAAGGGACATTCAGATGATAGAAATTAGAAATGCCAGACTGGCACTCACCCCAAAGAGAGATCAGAACTGAAGATACTGACTTTGGTGATGGTTGAAGGTATTATAATAAGTAAGGACACAGAGAGAGAAAGGAAGGAGGGAAGGGGGGGAGAACAAACAAAAAGGGAGCTCTGGTTGGATTCCAACATTTATAAGGTGGTAAAAGAGGAAGGGGAAATGTGACTGGGAGAACAGATAGAGAAGTAGAGGAAGAGCCATGGGAGTTCAGCTTCTAGGAAGCCAAGAGAGGAGTTTCAAAGAATAGCTTAACATTGTAAGATGCTTCTAAGAGGTCAAGAAGAATTTTAACTGAAAAAAAGAACATTTGGTTGGTAATTAGGAGATCATAAGCAACTAATAAAATTCTCTTTCTCTTGTACATTCTACTTTTTCTCAGGCTCTAAAGTTCTCCAGACTCAGCATCATCCTTAAGGCTTCCCCTTGGAAAGGAAGTGGAATTGAGGTTAATACTCAATACCACATCAATCTAGCAAATCCTTTTTTAACCCTACAATGACTTTTCTTTGGGTGAAATTTCCTTGTAAGTGAAAAATATTTGGAACTACAGACAAGCTCCCTTCACACTTGACTTAGAACATCTGAATAATTCATTGTAATAGCAGAGTGTAAAGTTTAGGTCCTTTATCACTTTGTGTTGTGTTTTTAGTTTGTTTTCAATGTTCTCATTACATGGTGTCACATGGGGATATTCTTTTTCTCTTCATAAGGTATGCTACTAAAGAAATTTCCTTTACTTCAAAAGATCGAATTCTTAGATTCTCCAACTTGAGGTTACTTACAAGGTTCCTTCCTCTCATCCCCCCTTGGCTGACACTGTCCGGCAAACACCTAAGATGGAGTATTGTATTCTGGGATCATGCCACTCCCAGATGGCTCACATGATCAAGGGTGGTAGGCCACATAAGTCTTCCCAGGTTTCTCTGAAATCTGCCTGCTCATCATTTCTTATAGAATAGCAGTATTCCATTACATTCTTATATTGCAACTTGTTCAGCCACTCCCCAATTGATGAACATCCCCCCAATTTCCAATTCTTTGATACCACAAAAATATTTTTTGTATATATAAATACTTTTGTATATGTGGGTCCTTTCCTCTTTTTTATTATCTCTTGGGATGCAGACCTAGTGGTAGCATTATAGATCAAAGGAAATAGAGTTTTATAGCCTTTTGGACAGTTTCAAAATGTTCTCCAGAATGATTGGATCAGTTCACAATTCCATCATTAGTATTCCAATTTTCCCACATCTTCTCTAACATTTATCACTTTCCTTTTCTATTAGCCAATTGGATAGATATTAGATGGTACCTTATAGTTGTTTTAATTTGCATTTCTCTAATCAATAGTAATTCAGAGCCCTTTTTTATATGACTATAGATAGCTTTAATTTCTTTCTCTAAAAAATGTCTGTTCATATCCTCTGACCATTTACCAATTAGGGAATGGCTTGTATTCTCATAAATTTGACTCTGTTATCTATATATTTTAGAAATGGGGCCTTTATCAGAGACACTAGTTGTAAAGATTCTTTCCCAGATATTTATGCTTCCCTTCTAATCTTGGTTGCATTGGCTTTGTTTGTGCAAAAACTTTTCAATTTAATGTAATCAAAATTATCCATTTTGCATTTCATAATTTTCTCTATCTGTTGTTTCTCCATAGATCTGACAGATAAACTATTCATTGTTCCCTTAATCTCTTTAAAGTATCGTCCTTTATATCTATCCTATATCTAAATCATGTACCCGTTTGGACTTTATTTTGGTATACAGTGTCACATGTTTGTCTATGCCCAGTTCCTGCACATACTATTTTCCAGTTTTCCCAGCAGTTTTTCTCAAATAGTGAGTTCTTCTCCCAAAAGTTGGAGTCTTCGTGCTTATCAAACAGTAGATTGCTATAATCATTGACTACTCTTCGTTGTGTACCTAACATATTCCACTGATCTATCCCTCTTTTTCTTAGTCAGCAACAAATGGTTTTGATAATTGCTGCTTTATAATACAATTTAAGATCTGATACGGCTTGGCCACTTTCACCAACATTTATTTTCAATAATTCCTGATATTCTAGATCTTTTGTTCTTCCAGATGGATTTTGATACTATTTTTTCTAGTTGTATAAAATAACTTTTGGTAGTTTGATTGATATGGCACTGAATAAGTAAATTAATTTAGGTAGAACTGTCATTGTTATTATATTAGCTTGGCCTACCCATGAAAAATGATGTTTTTCCAGTTATTTAGATCTGACTTTATATGTGTGAAAAGTGTTTTATAATTGTGTTCATATAATTCCTGGGTTTGTAAGTAGACTCCCAAATATTTTATAATGTCTACAGTAACTTTACATGGAATTTCTCTTTCTATCTCTTGCTATTGGGGCTTGTTGATAATATATAAAGATGATGAGGATTTATGTGGATTTATTTTATATCCTGAAACTTTACTAAAGTTGTTTATTATTTCAAGTAGTTTTTTCTTGATTCTCTTGACATCTCTAAGTTTATCATCGTATCATCTGCAAAGAGTAATGACCTAGTTTCTTCTTTGCCTATTTTAATTCCTTAAATTTCCTTTCCTTCTCTTATTGCTAAAGCTAACATTTCTAGTGCCATATTGAATAACAGCGGTGATAATGGGAATTCTTGTATCACCCCTAATCTTATTGGGAATGCGTATAGCTTATCCCCATTACATGTAATACTTGCTGATTGGTTTTAGGTAGGTACTACTTATCGCTTCAAGGAAGGCTCCATTTAGTCTTATGCTCTTTAGTGTTTTTAATAGAAATGGGTGTTGTATTTTGTCAAAAGCTTTTTCTCCTTCTATTGAGATAATCAGTATGGAAATGGATAATCATTCCATTTAGATCCTGGGTAAGACCTTTTGTTAGTATCTGTAGGAAGATTTTTGCCCCTTCTCTAGGGGATTGCTTCCCTACAGGAATGTAGACAGTGTCCATTCTTTAATATTTCTCTCATTTAGTCACACAAAATGGTGCATACCTGTGATCCCTGCCGCTGAGAAGATGAAGATTGGCACACATCTTGAACTCAAGAGTTCTGAACTTCAGTGAGCTAAACCAATTGGGAGGCTGCACTAAGTTAAGCTCTATTGTGGGAAGCCTCTGGGATGAAGAGGATTTAGAGTAGGGGAAGAGCCAAGCTGCCTGAGGAAAGGCAAACTTGACCAGGTCAGAAATAGAGCAGGCCAGAATTTCAGTGCTTATCAGAGTAGAATGGGTCCATGAGAAGCTCCTATACCTCCAGTCTGGTCAAGATGGGGAGACTCAATCTCTTTAAAAAAAAAAAAAAGGTCTGAAGATGGTAGAGAGAAGCCAGGAAATTGTCTGAGTTCTCCTCAGTTTCCCTTGGAAGCAATATTATATCAAGTCTCTAAATGGATTCTGGAGTGACAGAAACCATGAAAAGATGGAATGCCACTTTTCTGGCTTAAGATAACTTAGAAGGATCTCATTTGGGTAAAAGGGGAACACAACTCAGTACATATGGTATCCAGGCAAGCAAGTGGAAGGCTCTTAAGCCAGAGCATAGATCAGTAACTGAAGCCCCTCAATCTTGGCTCAACAGACCAGCATGAGGCTTCCAGACTCAGTGCAGAAGGCAAATTGTGAGCCTTGGAATCTAAACACTACACGTGTGATTAGGCCAGGCCACCACCATTACGATGGACAAGTCACAAGCACCTGAGGTCCAGGTGTGAAAAGCCAGTGACTAGGCCCTTGGCATCCAGCATAAGAAGCTTGGGATAATGTCCTCTGTGTCCCAGGAGCAGAGCTCAACTTTAAAAGTCATGAATTAGACTGAAAAATGAGTAAGAAACAGAAAAGAGCCTTGACAATAGAAAGTAATAGAAAAGATCAAAAAACAAATTCAGAAGAATACAATATCAAAATCCCTATATGTGAAGCCTCAAAGAGGATTATGAATTGATCTCAAGCCCAAAAAATCCTCTTGGAAGAGCTCAAAAAGATTTTAAAAATCAAATAAGAGAGAGATAGAAAAAATGGGAAAAGAAACAAGAGTTATACAAGAGAATTATGAAAAAACAGTGAAAACCTTGGAATAGGAAACACAAAAAGTGACTGAAGAAAACAACTCCTCAAAAGAAAATTGGCCACATGGGAAAAATATCCATTGAAGAAAACAACTCCTTTAAAAGTAGAATTGGTCTAATGGACATAGAGTTTCAAAAGCTAACTGAAGAAAATAATTCCTTAAAAATTAGAATTGAGCAAGTGGAAACTAATGACTATGAAATATCAAGAGTCAGTCAAGCAAAATTTAAAAGAGGAAAAAAGAAGAAAATGTAAAATAACTCATTGGAAAAACAACTGACCTAGAAAATAATCCAAGACAGATAATTTCATAATTATTGAACTACCTGAAAACCATTATCATCAAAAGATCCTGGACTATTCTTTCAAGAAATTATCAAGGAAAACTGTGCTGATATCCCAGAACCAGAAGGTAAAATAATCACTGAAAGAATACATTGATCACCTCCTTAAAGAGATCCCAAAATGAAAACTCCAAGGAATATTGTAGCCAAATTCCAGAATGATCAGGTCAAGGAAAACATACTGTGAGTAGTCAGAAGGAAAAAAATGAAAGTAATTCATATACCAGGGAAACACAGTCAGAATTGTATAGGACTTAGCATCTTCTACATTAAAGCATCACTGAGCTTGGATATGATATTCTGGAAAGCAAAAGAGCATGGATTACAATGAAGAATCAACTACCCAGCAAAACCGAACATATTCTTTCAGGGAAAAGATAGATATTCAATGAAATAGGGGATTTTTAAACTTGCCTGATGAAAAGACCAGAGCTGAACAGAAAATCTGATCTTCAAATACAAGACTCAAGGGAAGCATAAAAAAGGTAAACAGGAAAGAAAAAAACATTATTCAATAAGATTTGAACTGTTTTCCCTAGACAGGAAGATGATACTTGTAGCTCTTGAGAACTGTATCTCTATTATGATAGTTAGAAGGAATACACATAGACAAAGGGTGTGAGTATAAGTTGACTCTGCTGTGATGATATAAGAAAATAAGGTGTGTGAAAAAAAGATTATACTGGGAGAAAAGAAAAGGGAGAGGCAGAATAGGGTAAATTACATCACATGAAGAGGTACAAAAGATCTATTATAGCAGAGGGAAAGAAGGAAGGGGATGAGCATTGTTTGAACTTTACTCTCATTGGATTTGGCTCAAAGAAGGAATAGCATACACACTCAGTTGAGTATAGAAATTTACCTTGCCCTATAGGGAAGTAGGAGGGGAAAGGAGAAAGAAAAGTGAGGGCTGATAGAAGGGAGGGCAGTGATCAGAAACAAAACTCTGGTGAGGAGGGAAAGGGTAAAAGGAGAGAGAAAAGTAAAAACAGGGAAGAACAGAATGGAGGGAAATACACACTTAGTAATCATAACTGAATTTGAGTGAGATGAGCTCTCCCATAAAACAGAAACTGTTAGCAGAATGGATCAAAAACTCAAATCCTAAAATATGTTGTTTACAAGAAACACATCTGAAGCAAAAATATAAACACAGAATAAAGGTAAAAGAGTGGAGCAGAAAAAATTATGCTTCAGCTGAAGTAAAAAAAAAAAAAAGCAGGTGTAGCAATCCTGATCTCAAATCAAAAACAAAAATAGATCTAATTAAAAGAGGTAAGGAATGAAACTACATTCTGCTAAAAGACACTATAGAGAATGAAGTAATATAAATACAAAACATGTATGTATCAAGTGGCATACTATCCAGATTTTGTGTGGTTAAGTGAGTTTCAGGAAGAAATAGACAGCAAAACTACACTAGTAGAAAACTTCAACCTCCCCCCCTCTCAGAACTAGATAAATATAACCACAAATTAACAAGAAAAGTTGTGGTGAATAGAATTTTAGAAAAGTTTGATAAGCCTCTGGAGAAAAATTGAATGGGGATATGGAATACACCATTTTCTCAGTGGTACATGGTACCTACTCAAAAACCGACCATACATTAGGCATAAAACCTTATGATTGAATGCAAAAATTGAGAAATATTACTGAATCCTTTTTGGACTATGGTGCAATAAAAATTACTTGTAATAAAGGGCCATTTATTTAGATAGATTGAAAATTTGTTGGCAACTAAATAATCTAATTCTAAAGAATGAATGAGTCAAAGAGCACATCATAGAAACAATCAATAATTTCATCAAAGAGAGTGACAATAATGAGACAACCTACCAAAACTTATGGGATACAGCCAAAGCAATTCTTTGGGGAAATTCTATATCTCGAAATGCTTCCATGAATAAAGTAGAGAAAGAGGAGATCAATGAACTGGACATGTAACTAAAAAAGCTAGAAAAAGAACAAATTAAAAATCCCCAATTAAATATCAAGTTAGAAATTCTGAAAATTAAAGGAGAAATCAGTAAAATTGAAAATAAGAAAACTATGGAACTAATAAATAAAACTAAGAGTTGGGGTTTGAAAAACACTATAAAATAGATAAAGCTTTGATTAATTTGATTTAAAAAAAGAAAGAAGAAAACCAAATTATCAGTATCAAAAATGAAAAGGATGAATTCACCACCAAAGATGAGGAAATTAAAACAATATTTAGGATCTATTTTGCCCAACTCTATGGCAACAAATCTCACAATGGAAGTGAAATAGATGGATATTTACAAAAATGTAGGTTGTCCAGCTAACAGAAGAGAAAATAAAATACTAATACAAACTCATTTTAGGAAACGAAATTGAACAAGCCGTCAATGAACTCCATGGCCAGATGAATTTACAAGTGAATTCCACCAAACATTTGAAGAACAGTTATTTTTAATGCCATATAAACTATATGGAAAAATAGGTGGAGTCCCATTAAATTGCTTTTGTGACACAAATATGGTGCTGATATCTAGTCCAGGAAGAGCCAAAAAAGAGAAAAAAATTATAGACCAATTTCCCTAATGAATATTGATGCAAAAAAATCTAAATAAAAGATTAGGAAAGTGATTATAGAAATTTATCACCAGAATAACATAAAATGACCAGGTAGGATTTATAGCAAGAACGTAGGGCCCATTCTATATTAGGAAAACTATCAGCATAATTGGCTATATCAATAACAAAACTAACAGAAATCATATGATTGATAATCTCAATAGATACAAAAAAAGCTTTTGAAAAAATACAGCACTCATTCCTATAGAAAACAATAGAGAACTTAAGAATAAAAGTTTTCTTTTAAATGATAAGCAGTATCTATCTAAAACTGTCAGCAAGTATTATAAGTAATAGGAATAAGCTGGAAGCATTCCTAATAAGATCAGGGGTGAAACAAGGATCTCCATTATCACCACTATTATTCAATATCAATACTAGAAATTTTAACTTTAATAATGAGAGAAAAAACAGAAATTGAAGGAATTAGAATAGACAATGAGGAAACAAAACTATCACTTTTTGCAGATGGTATGATGGTAGACTTAGAGAATCATCAAAAAAATCTACTTGAAATAACTACCAATTTTATCAACTTTGCAGGATACAAAATAAACCCACATAAATCATCAGCATTTCTAAATATTATCAACAAAGCCCAGCAGCAAGAGATGAAAAGAAAAATTACAATTAAAGTAACTATAGATAATATAAAATATTTGGGAGTGTACCCACCAAGACAAACCCAGGAATTATATGAACTTAATTACAAAGCACTTTTCACATAAATAAAGTCAAATCTAAACATTTGGAAAAATACCAATTGCTCATTGGTAGGCCAAGCTCATATAATAAAAGTGATGAGTCTACCTAATTTAATTTATTATTTAGTGCTATACCAATCAAACTACCAAAAATGATTTTATTGAGCAAAAACAAATAATTAAAAATGCATCTGGAAGAAACAAAGTTCAAGAATATCAAGGTAATTAATGGAAAAGATGCAAAAGATGATGATTTAGCCATATCAGATCTGAAACTATATTATAATGTGGTAAGCATTAAGATATTTGGTGTACTGCCTAAGAAATAGAAAGTTGGAGCAATGGAATAGGTTAGGTACACAACCCACCGTAATCCATGATTATAGACATTTACTATTTTTTTTAATATAAATTTATTTATTTGACTTTTTACATTCATTTTCACAAAATTTTGGGTTCCAAATTTTCTCCCCATTTGTCCCCTCCTCCCACCCCAATATACCGAGCCTTCTAATTTCCCCTATCACCAATCTGCCCTCTCTTCTATCATCCCTCCCTTCTCTTGTCCCCATCTTCTCTTTGTCCTGTAGGGCCAGATAACTTTCTATTCCCCATTACCTGTATTTCTTATTTCCTAGTAGCAAGAACAATACTCAACAGTTGTTCCTAAAACTTTGAGTTCCAACTTGTCCCCTTTCCTCCATCCCAACCCATTCCTTTTGGGAAGGCAGGCAATTCAATATAGGCCATATGTGTAGTTTTACCAATGACTTCCATAATAGTCATGTTGTGTAAGACTAACTATATTTCC
>CM053769.1:664766139-664793066 GCA_028658325.1 Potorous gilbertii
TAAAAGCTGCTAGATCTTGTGTTATCCTGATTGTGTTTCCACAATACTCAAATTATTTCTTTCTGGCTGCTTGCAATATTTTCTCCTTGACCTGAGAGCTCTGGAATTTGACTACAATATTCCTAGAAGTTTTCCTTTTTGGATTTCTTTCAGGAGGTGATTGGTGGATTTTTTCAATATCTATTTTATCTCCTGATTCTAGAGTATTAGGGCTGTTTTCCTTGATTATTTCTTGAAAGATGATGTCTAGGCTCTTTTCTTGATCATGGCTTTTAAATTGTCTTGCCTGGATCTGTTTCCCAGGTCAGTTGTTTCTCCAGTGAGATATTTCACATTGCCTGCTACATTTTTATTCCTTTGATTTTATAATTTCTTGATTTTTCATGAAGTCATTGGTTTCCATCTGCTCCATTCTAATCGTTTGGACCTCCTTTTCCATCTAGCCAATTTTTCTTTTTAGGGCATCCTTCTCATTGATTTTTGGATCTCTTTTGCCATTTGGGTTAGTCTATTTTTTTAAGGTATTATTTTCTTCAGTATTTTTTTAGGTCTCCTTTAGCAAGCAGTTGATTTGTTTTTTATGATTTTCTTGCATTACTCTCATTTCTCTTCCCAATTTTTCCTCTAACTCTCTAAAGTCCTTTTGGAGCTCTTCCATGGCCTGAGCCCAAATTATATTTTTCTTGGAGTCTTTGAATGTAGGAGCTTTGACTCTCTTGTCTTCTTCTGTTTGTATATTTTGGTCTTCCTTGTTATCAAAGTAAGATTCTATAGTCTTATTCTTTTTTCTGGTTTTAGCTCATTTCCCCAGGCATTTACTTGACTTTTGACTCTTTGTCAAAATAGTTCTTTGCTTCTAGAGGGGGTAGGGGTGTGCTGTCAGCTGCTAGATGACCCCACAAACAGTGTGCCTAGAGCTCCAGAAACAGTTGCTGTCCCTTCACCTCCCTTTTATACTTCAACTGCTGCCATTGCTATGGTAGGCTCCTCTACCTCCTCCACCATCCTGGGTTGGGGCCAGACCACTTTACTCTCTCATACATCTCAGACAGGTTTTTTCCACCAACCTTCCAATTTGTCCTCAGAGATTTGGGGTTGTGAAGTCTGGAAACTACCACTAGTGCAGAGATTGAGCACCCCCTGCTCCCCAGGCCTGCTCAGGTCTATGCCAGTGTGGTGGAACTGTGCTCTTCTCCCACTGCAGCATGATAGATGCTTCCTGTCAACCTTCCAGGCTATCTTGGGCTGGAGATTTGCTTCACTCCATCGTTACGTGTGTTCTGCCAATTTAATTTGTTTAGAGTCATTTTTTCAGGTATTTGACTAGACTTGGAGGGAGAGCTCTTTTACTCTACCATCTTGGCCCCAGCTGTCTTCTGTTAAACCAGACATCAAACTGTTTTGCAAAAATATATAAAATAATGCCATTCATCATTAAATTTTCTTTTGCTTTAAAAAATATAGTTGTTTTTCACAAACTTATGTTATTTATGTTAGAATGTAAGGAGTTTATTATTGTTATTTTAAATGAATAAATAAATACATATTTAACATTTATATTTTAATTTCTAGTATGGTAAATATTGGTAACCATTACCCATATAAACAAAAACTCATAGGGGTCCTCAATAATTATTATGGGTGCAAAAGGTTTCTTTAAGAACAATTGCCCTAACTTATGAATGGACAATTCAGAAGGGCAAAAACCCAGACCTGTGAACAAACATGTTAATGCCCTTTTTATGGAACGATGACTTAATCTTGCTGTTTTGGAAAACAATTTGGAACTATATCCAAAAGAGCTATTAAATTGTGTATGCCTTTTAACCCAGTAAATACCTCTATTATATCTATACTCAAAAGAGATGAAAGAAAGAACAAAAGGTTCTATATACACAAAAATACTTATATTATAGCAGATCTGAGGTGATGCCCATCACTCGAGGAATGCCTCAACACACTACGGTACATGAATGTAATGGAATATTATATGATATAAAAAACAGTGCAGGGGATAGTTTCAGAGGAACCTGGAAATGCTAGTATGACTTGATGCAGAGTAAATAAAGTAAGCAGAACCCAGAAGACAATTTATGTTATGATAACAATATAGTAACAGCAAACAGTTTTGAAAGACTTGATAACTCTGTTCAATGCAATGATCAATCATGGTTCCAGGGAACCAATGAGAAAGCCCAATACTCAACTGGGGAATGACTGAACAAATTGTGATGTATGAATGTGAAAGAATGTATTGTACCATAAGAAAAAGAAAGAAATAAACTATTTAGACTTGTATGAACTAATGCAGAGTGGAGCAAGCAGAAACAGAGCTATGAATACTGTGACATCCCTATCATAAAAACAAAGAATTTTGAAAATTTGTATAAATTGATGCATCAAATTAGCAAAACTAGAGAATTTATATAACAACAATATAAACAACATTGAAATCTCAATGAACTTTGATCAATGCAATGAGCATCCATGACTCCAGAGGACTGATGATGAAACATGTCCCCCATCTCCTGATAGTGAGATGGATTTGGGGTGCAGAATGAGATGAGAGTATATGTGTGTGTGAAAACATAGGATAATATATTTATAAAATAAAATATACAGATATTCTTACAGTTAAATTAGCTATAAATCTATATACACATCTAAGTGATATATTCTATCTGTCATGCACAGTAACTCTCCTAAAGAATGCAGTGGTAATGAGCAGTCATTCTGCAAGGAATGAGGGGACACTGTGCCCTGATTCATTTAAAGGGTGGAGATCTAACCTACTTGCCATTGGAAATTGACCCATATGACATCTTTGGCATGTATGATATATGTCACCAAACCCTCTTTTTTGAGCAATGGGAATTCACCGGAAGTTATTGAGCAAAATAATATGAAGAAATGGATGCTTTAAAAGATTAATCTGGCATCAGAGTATACAACAGATTTTAGTGTGGAAGGAGGGAACCCATTTAGGAGACTGTTGTGGTATAAATATTGTAAAATGAAGCCTCAGGCTTAAGTCAAGTATGATAAGAGCAATAACCTAACCCTTTCTTCCATACAGATTAGGCTAGTTTTTCCTTCAAAATTTTAGTACAAACTCAAAGTTTTCTCAAATAACTATCATTATTGAATATCATTCTGTGGTGGCTAAGTAGATTTCCTTCTGTTAACTGTTGAATGACTTATGAATGGCTCATTTTATTCTGGTGCTGTATCTAAATTACCAGGATACTGGCCTGAATCAGGTCCAACCAAGAATAATATGGACGTATGAATAAAGAGGAGAGCATTGTGACAAAGCAAAACAAAAGAATATTTCATAAGCGATATGATTTGATGATGGATTAGATATATAGAGGATCAAAGTGAGAGAACAGTGCTAGATGACTCCACAGTTGCAAGCCAGGAGAACCAGTGCTGTTACATATGGAAATAGTTAAAGGGGTTCAGTTTTAGGGAGAGAAAGTAGTATGAAGTATTAATTTTCTGAAATATAATGATAAGAATTTGTTTACTTTCAGCATACACATATTTGTATAATGTAACACATAGCAACTACTTTAATAGGATTTTGAAATTTACTTCTTTTAAATGTTCTGCCTTCAGCATCATTAAACAATATTTATGAATTTCTTGAGGAGTAAACTAAATGGCCTTTTGGGGTTTCTTCCAGACCTGTGGTTTGTAGTCCAGGGAATAATTCAGCCTTGTGTTTGATAACTCATTTGTTGTTTTGAACCCTATTTGAAAAGTAAAAATGGAAGTGAATTCTTTCCTCCCTTCCCATATCTATTACAGAAACATTTAGGATGAGTCACACAACTCATTTTCCTCTGAAGTCTTACAAAATTCTCTTCAGAGACTGAAATGAGGTGGCTGATAAATATTGTTTTACAGGCACAATAACAACATATTCAAAATACAAAATCCTTACGCTTCTATTTAGGGAGTGAAAAACAAACAGAATTCTCTTTTGTCTTTGTCAATATAAAGTGGATTAGTGCAGTGACTGGAGCATAATAAATGCTTAATAAATGTTTATTGATTGATGATTGGAAAGATAAACTGGAAATTATTTTAATTCTTCTTAATTTTAATTTAATTTCAATCCTAGATTTAATCCCTATCATTGAAATATTTGTGGAAATGTGAACGAAGATACTTTCAGGAAATTCCTAATGCAGGGTTGTATTCCAAGTTTGGTTAGTGGTCACCTAGGTCAGTGGCTTTACTCTGAAACATGCTAATCTGCATAAAGACAATTAATTAGGAACCTGAAGATCTAGATTCATCTCTCATCTCTGCTGCTCACAGGCTTTTATTTGCTCTGAATTTTCCATGTCTTTTTGGCTTTCTGACCATTTCCAGGCCATGCCATCCCAACTACCACTATCATTCCCATCTCTACTTCCTGCTTGCTTCCTGCTACCAAAACCTTGGACTTCACCCTTGGGTTCTATTAAGTAAGATTTCAACTCATCTTGTCTAGGACCAAGCTCTTAACTATTTCCACACCCTGATTCCCAATCCTCAACAGCTTACTCCAGCTTTCCTTTATGCATTGTCTTCCTCAGATAGAATGTAAGGTCCATGAGGGCAGAGACCAGAGGTGGGGAACCTATGGCCTCAAGGCCACATATGACTTGCTTGTATTTGTATTTCCAGAACTTAATAAATACTATGTCTGGCACATAGTAAATACTTAATAAATATTTTCTTTCTATTTTTCTTTCCTTTTTCCTTCCTTTCCTCTCCTTTTTCCTTCCTTCTTTCCCCCTTCCTTCCTTCCCTCCCTCCCTCCCTTACTTCCTTCCTTCCTTCTCATTTCTCCCTTTCTTTATTTCATCTATATCAATCTATCTGTATCATGTAGATATCTATCTATATCTATCATATTTCTCTAACTCTCCATTTATCTTATCATATCAAGTTACTAAGGTAAGGATAAAAATCTGCTTCCCATCCTAACCTTCAACAAAAGATGATTAAAAGCATGTTTAATTATTTGGAAAAAGGAGTCTATAAATCTACAATCCTACATAGCCTCTCTTCTGAGATTAACACAAACTGTTTCAGGAATAGGTATTTAGTTAACAGAACTAGAATTTTACCCTTTTCTAATAGAAACTAGACTTCTACCTTCTTTTATAATGAGTTAAAATTTATATTTCAGGAATAAAATTTGTATTTCAGGAAGTAAGTCCTGGGATGGGGGAGGGGTAGTCAGCATCTAGTATATGGGACTAGAACCAGTTGTATCTGTGAGCTTTTAGAGCCTTTGTGTAGCTTTAAAAAATTTTTTTTAAGCTTAGCATACAGGAAAAACTATGGTGATGTCTGGGAACACTATTCTTTACTGCAACACTGAATTTTTAAAGATTCCCTGAGGATAATGTTTTAAACCTTTGTTGTCTAGACTAGCAAAGTAAGTCTGTTGTAGGAAGATTTATTTTAAAATTAAAAAAAAATAGGATGATAGATGTTGTTTTACTGCAGGAGGCAGTGAGGCTAGAAGAAAGTACAGATGCTGGGTGTCTAAGGATTTGCATGCTTATCTTGCCCAGTATGAGAGCTTCCGGCAAATTACAAAATTATTGAATTTCAATGTTATAAAGGAACTGAGAGGCCCTGTAGTCCAATAGTGAATAAAAATGCCCTCTACAGCATAGTCAACAACTGGTCATCCATCTTTAGCTTGAAAATACAGGGAGGGGGATCCTTGTGCTTCCTGAGACAGCTTATTCCACTGCTAGACACTTTTGATTTTTAGGAACCATTTCCTTATATAAGACATCTGCCAAGGTCCTCCCAAGATCTGAGCTTAATCAGAAGAGGCCCAAACTCAGGGGCTGGGGCCCCTCCCCTCTCTAGCCCTTTGGCTTAGATTTCCATTAATCTTGATAACAGGATCCTTAGCTCTCATACAGATACTCCAGGTAGCAAATACGCTTTGGATGGAGGACAGCTTTAAATGCAAACAAATTAGAAGACTCAAAGCAGTTCATAGATAAATTCAAGTAAGTCATAAAGTTCTCACTGGTGTTGGTAGAAGTGCCTTGAGACAATATTCTGACATTCCCAGACTCATAGTTCTTCCTTGTTTTTGTATTGCACCTGGAAGACAAACATACTTTGGAGCTGTGGGACATCTATGATCCTTATAGATTATGTAAAAGGATAGTAGTGGTAGTGATACACAATCTGTCTTTTTCTCCCCCATCTCATCTCTTTAGTCCTTTATTAACCTTTTCTGTGTTAGGTCAGCCTCTTCTTTCTTTAAGATACAATAACAAACTGTTATTGTGGGAAGAATGGACTTGAAATGAAGGCTGCTAGGCTGGATAGGGTGGTAGATAGGGGTGGTGATGGAGGTGAGAACTGCAGAAGATCATCTTCACCTTCTACAAAACAGTATCATATATCTTGTTATTAACTTCCCACTGGGCCAGTAAGAAGTATTTGGGAATCCAGGGAGAAGCTGCTCTGAGAGGGGAGAATATGTGACCCCAATATATCTTGCAGTCAGATTAATATGTAATTGGGAAATGTTTAGCAAAAAAAATACAAATAAAATAAAATTGAGATGATGTTAATTTGTGGTTTTCTAAATCAGTTTGCAACCTGCAGGGATCCATTTCTATTTGAGTTTGATACCATAGGTCTAGAAACCATAGTTGTCCTTTCAGTCTGTCTGATTTGGTGGCCCCATTTGGGGTTTTCTTTGCAGAGATATCAGAATAATTTGACATTTCCTTCTCCAGATCAGTTTACAGATTAGGAAACTGAGGCAAATGGGCTTAAGTGAGTTGTTCAGCATCACACAGCTAGGAAGTTTCCAAGGCTGAATTTGAATTGTTTTATTCCTGACTCCAGGTCCAGTACTCTAACCAGGGGATCACCTAACTGCCGGAAACCTTTACCGCCACCTGTGAAAGCTGTTGTTCTTAGGTTTCTTACTGAGCCTCTGTCCTCTGCTATTTCACAGCAAAAGGAGAACAGAGTACATGTACAGGGACATAATTGTTCTTGACTTTTTTCTCAAAATTGGATGGAAGAGAACACTTGGAAGAAGGCAGTAAATATCATAGACAAAACTTTCAAAATAAGATGTAGTTCACAAAAATAAATTAGCATTAAGTGAAACACAAGTAAAATGCAGTCTATTTTGTTTTGCCCTGAAACAGTTTACCACCTCTGAAGCCTACTCACCCTGGAATATTCCTCTTCCAGGCCCAGCTGTTTGTTGTTAGGGCTATTTGTCCTTCATTCTAGAAGAGGACCATGACATCACAGGGAGGTGATGCCATGACATGCAAATGAATTGGATTTAAGTAAGGCAGGACTGTGCAAAGTCATCAGCCTCACTTTAACCTCCAGAGTCATCTGGGTGCAGTGGCGAGATATAGATCAAGACAGCCAGAGATAGTCAATTCCTTTTTTAATGGAAAAGTCCAGGCAGATCTGCCTCTATTCTCATGGAGGACATGTTCCTGATTCTCTCAACTTCAAAATCATGCTCCTGGCACAAGGTACCTTCTTCCTCCACCCCAATTTGTGTTTTCTCATTAAAATGAATACTACCTGGATACAAAGACTGTCTTTTTGCTTTATTTATATCCCCAGTGCTTTAGGAGAATGCCTGGCACACAGTAAGTGCTTGATAAATGCTCATTTTCTTCCATCTTCGCTTTCTTAAATGTAATTTTATAGGCAGCTTGAAGCAAAGCCAACAAACACAATAACCCAGAATTTTGGCATAGTTGTGCATCAATGATTGCAGCCCATGCACAATTAGTTAAATACATTATTCTCTAGATTAATAATTCATTAAAAATCAATATTCTACTAGGGGGAGGGGTGTAGAGCCAAGAAATCTGATTCCCCTTGGCTTATTTTGTGATAATAGTAACATAAAAAATAGCTGCCCTCATTGGCTTGTCCAGACAGAACTTCACCCACTGTTTTCCCCTAGCCTGTTTTTTTTTGGATGACTCTGAGCCCACTTTTGCCATACCATCTTTCACAACATAAGTTGTGCTGATGAACAATTTTAAAGGAATGTTTCTCTAGGAATGAATGGAAACATGTTTCTCAAAGATATATTTCTTTGCTTTTCACCCCAACATATTTCTACTTTTCTTTTTAAAAGAGCTCCTGTATTAAGATCACTGAATGTGAGCTGGGATGACATAGGTTTGAATCCCATGGATGGACCATAAACTGGCTTAGGGATCTTGGACAGTCATTTTGTTTCTGTTGGCTTTAGTTTCCTTGTCCATAAAGAGGGAGGATTGAAATGGAGATAATCTTTTTTTGTTCTTTATGGTATTATACTCCTAAAATTTCCATAACCTAATACTCTGACACTCAACCTACAACTAAGTATCTAGCCTCTTTATGTTAAACTGTATTCTGACTTTTGTTTTTAATTAAATTCAATTATGAAAGATACGTAAGAGATACAACATTAGGAATGGTATTATCACTGCATTCAAGGAACTTAAAATTCTTTTTTTATAATGAAGAACTGGGGGAATACTACAAAACTTGAATTTGTGAAATAGGCAAGATTAAAGTAGAGTATAGGATAAAACAATATACTCCAGCCAGCTTGGAGACTATTTCTCTTCTCTCATGCCTAATATCACCCTGACACTCACCCCAACCCTAACCTAGGTAAGTAACCAAGGGGTGTTTTAACAATTTTACCCAGTTGTCTCAGAAACATTCTTTGGAATTTAAATGGTTCAATTAGAAACAAATTGGGATTATTTTGTTATGTCTTTAAAAACGTAAAATTACAATTGTAAGTCATGGGAGACACTGGCATAGGGCCACCCAGCATGGCATACTCACATCAAAGAAGCCCTTGTGCTCTATAATCAAAGCAGAATCACAGTAGCACAAAGGATGAGATGTGCAAATCTAGAGACGTCTTCTTCCCAAATGTTCAAATGGACTATTTGTGCCCAATCAGTGTAGCGCCTCGCAAATTCATATAAATGGATCAGTCACAGTTAAATACACTGTACCTTGACCCCAACATTGTGACATCATTGGTCCTCTTCAAGTACAAAGGATGAACCACCACAACAAGATGATCCATTTCAGCAGGGAACACCTTTCAAATAAATTCAGGTAAAAACATTTACTTAACACCAATTATGTGTCAGGCACTGTGCTAAGGGGTTTGGATACAAAGACAAAGAAATGAAACTGTCCCCTGTAGTGATGGAATTTATATTCTACTAGTGGAAATGATACACACATAGGTTATGTGTATGTGTGTGTGTGCTTTCCTTATTGGTTATGTGTATTGACATGGGTCTATCTAGATATGACTCACAGAGAAATTAGAATGGAAATGCATAGGGTTTCTCTGTCACTCTTTTCAAGGGTGACTTTGATTCCTGCCAGGAGAGGAGCAAGAGATTGGTACCATTAGGCTGACTCCTCTGCTCTCCTCAGAGAAAGAAATACATTGCCCCCCATAGATATCACTGGTCTAAGGGAAATATATTCAGGTTCAAGTTTTCTCCTGATCACTATCCCTTAACAGGAAAGGAATGCTGCAACCTTCCCTTCCAGCCTCCAACTCCCTTCCCATCAAATGTCACTTATACAAAGACCACACATAGTGAATAGTAAATAAAACCACTGATCCAAGCTGATAGCAAACAGAAATCAGAAAAGTTATACAGATGAGAATATATCAGACAATACATAGAATGAATGAGCTCTCCTATTGGAAACAAGATATCTCATCTCAAACAAGAAAGAGTTCCATATCTCTCAAATGAAAACAATTTGAAGTCTCTGATGTAGTAGGGAAAGAGAAGGAAAAAGCCTTTTATTTAGTACATGTTGCGCATACTAAAGTTCCCATGTGAAGCATTTTATAAATATCATCTCATCTGATCCTTACAGTAGATCTGAGAGTGATGTGTTATTATTTTCCCCATTTACCATTGAGGAAAATTAGGGAAATAGTGGTTAAGTGATTAGTCCAAGCCGACACAGTGAGATTTTAAGTCAAGTCATCCTAGCTCCAGATCCAGTGCTCTGTCTACTGAAGTTGGGGCACAATCAATGTATCAGCTACTCTAAATCAGTGTTTCTTAAACTGTGTGTCTTGATGCAACAGAATGTGTAGGTCATGAAAAATTTGGCAACTGTTAAAGGTTTCTGAACATGCAACCACAAAAAATTAATTCAAAATCAAATGTGGTGAATTTGAGGTGTTTCTAATAGCTTTTGCCTGTATTGTATTGTGAAACTTTACTGTAGTCTTGGTTCTGACTACAAAGCACGTGCACTTTGCACTGCACATGCCTTCATGCCAAGCAATATCAACAAACACTGCCAGAAATACCTCAGCTCAGATTCAAGATTATCATATATTACAAATTGCAGTGTTTTTACCGTATATACAAAGTTTTCTGCTCTCACAGAAACAGAATATTTTAATTATGGAAAATAAAGATTTTTAATATTTTTCTACTATCATTCCTCAGCATGTAAGTATCAAATTTCAAAGATCTTTGGATTGTATTGTGTTAGAATGTTTGATTTTAAAAATTACTATTTTTTTATTTTTTTTTACAGAAACATAAGTGTTTAATTGCAGCAAGTAAAGACAAAAGTTCTTTAATCATATTTCTCCACCACCACTGCTATATGTGAATGTAAGTATGAACATCAAGCTTTTTAAATTAAGCACAAACAAATGTAATTTCATACACTAAAGCTAATAAGTATTTGAGAAATTATTAGCAATATTTATATTTCAGGACAAACTATTTTTGTTTATAAGTAAATGGCTGATTTTAGACAGAAAAAGGTAAAAATACTGATGACAATGTGGCAGAGTCTTCACTACCAGGTACACCTAAATTGACAAGAAAAAGACAATATGTTGAATCATTTTTGCAATATAGGTTTACTTCTAGTAAGGAAAATGGCAGGGAAAAACATCTTTGCTTAATTTGTATAAGATTGCTTAATGGCTATGGAGAAAATGAAACCAGCCAAACTAAAGTGACATCTTAATACCAAGCATGCAGCATATTGCAATAAACCAAAGCAATGTTTTGAATGACTTTTAAAATCTTCAAATAAAGGAAGACAATGTTTTGAGAAACTTGTTGCTGTCAACGAAAAGTATTTACTTGCATCTTATGAAATTTCTTACTTAATTTCAAAAATTAAAAAGTCCTACACGATAGGAGATCTGGTGTTACCTGCTGCTATTAAAATGTCAGAAACAGTTCATGGGAAAAAGTATGAGGATGAAATTCATAGAATTCTTTTATCAAATGATACTGTTTCCAGAAGAATTTCTGAAATTATTAATGACTAATTCCAGCAGCTTTTTACCAGGCTTAAGGGCAGCCCAAAGTTTGCAATTCAGTGAGGTGAAACAACTGATATTTCTAACATGGTGCAGTTGTTACTTTATATAAGATATGTTTATGAAGTAAAAATACATGAGGAATTATTCATTTGCTACCCTTTGAAGGGCACACAACAATGGAAAATATATCTCTTAAAGTTAATGAATTTTTCACAAATGAAGATGTACAGTGGAAAAATTGCATTGGAGTGAGACAATGGTGCTGGAGCAATGCTGGGTGAGAATGCTGGATGTGTAGCAAAAGTTAAAGCTGGTGGCAATGAACATAACACTTTTTCTCACTGCATGATCCATTGGGAGGCACTCATAACCAAAAAAATATCACCAGAGTTAGATGTACTTCGAGATACTATGAAAAGCATTAGCTTCATGGATTCTTAATACAAAAGCCTATTACTACATGCAGAAAAAAAGTGACTCTCAAGAGGGTAAAATTTAAACATATTATTGAAATTGATAGATGATGTAGTTTGGACTGAGCAGGAAGCCAAGTTTGTTTGTTAATTTTGTTCATAGTGACTCATGGCTTCAAAACTGTGCTGTCAGATATTTTCAAAAACGTGATTTAAACGTGTTGCTTCAAGGAAAACAATTGGAACACCTTTATATTAAAAGATAAAATTGAAAGTTTTACTAAAAAAGTTAATATGTGAAAGAAGAGGATGGAAAATGGTTCTTCAGAAGTGTTTACAGCTAGAGATGATTTTACATGAAAATAATCTTCCCAAAGATTTAATTGTAAGAATTATGATTGCTCATCTGAAGTATGTGGAGACACAGTTTCAGAAATACTTCTCAAGCTTTGATTCTAAAAAACTAAGCTGGGTTCATTAAACCATACTCATTTGAAACAAACAATGTCAGTCACCCTCCAGGAAAAGATCAAGACAAATTTGCTGTGTAATCAAGTGACACAGGTTTAAAACTTAAATTTCCTAAAGAATCATTAAATGAATTTTGAAATTTGGGATTAGGACAGAATTTTCAACAATTTCTGAAATGGCCCTAAACATACTTCTGCCATTTTGTACTATCTATTTGTATGAAGTGGTGTTCTTAGCTATTACAAAATCAAAATATAGATCAACTCTGAAAAATGTTGAAGATTCTTTAAGTTCTGCAGCATCAAAATATTTCACCAAGATTTAATTCTTTATGTCACAATAAACACGCATATCCATCTCATTAATATGCAAATTTGTTTCCATCTTTAATAAATGGTGAAATTATACCATTATAAGTACATGTTTATATATAATTAAAATAATACCAAAGAATTGCTTTAAAATAAATCTCTTTATGGTTTATTAATGCTAAATGTTTGATTTGTATAGGGTTGCATAAAAATTTCTCAGGCAAAAAGGGGTCAGGAGTGGAAAACGTTTAAGAATCCCTGCTCTATATATTGACTTCATTCCAAATATTTTCTTTCCTTTCAGGGATATTTCTCTGTGAAGAGAACTGAGACTATCTTTTAAAGCTAGAAGCCAGAAGACCAGTATCTTTCTCTCTTCCCCAAAGTTTGCACCAACTCTGCCTTTCCTGCAGGAAGAGAGCATTAAATAATTGATCTCATCAATAATGAAGAGTTTTGTGCAATTGGGATTGAACCCTTGATTATATTCACGCGTAAGTAAATACTAAATATATAGGAGGTTTATATTACAAAGAAATGGGTGAGGGGACACTAACAATTGGGGTGGTGACATCGTGTTAAGATATTTCGGCTGGGCTTTGAAAGGACCTAAGGATTCCAAGAGTTAGATAGCCCATGCAAAGGCATAGAGATGGGACATAGAACATACTGTATTGAGAAGCAGAAACAAGTCCAGGTGAGTGGAGAGTAGATAGTAGATAGAAAATAAAATGCTTAAGGAGGGATGATGTAAAAATCAGTTTAGAAAGATAGATTCGAGACAGATTGTGAAGGACTTTCAATGCCCAACTGATTCTTAAAGGCATAAAACTGTCCTAAATCAGTGAGAAAGAAAGCATTGAAGATTTGTACTTGGTATATTTATACCTAGTGATAGTAATTTGTATTCTTTTGAGAAAGTGTAGCTTGAGTTTTGAGTCCTTGCAAATTTTTATGAGGCTAGAGTTGATAAAGAAAGTAGCACAGGGACAAGAGCTTCAGAAGGGATGTTGCTATGCTGGTATTCTATGGCCAAAGCTATAACAGAAAGATCTTGTCTCCTGCCAGACCAGGCAGCTATAAAGGACTTTCTGGAATGAGAAGGGTTGGACCAAACAATTTCAAAATTTCATCCCAGCTCCAAACTTTGTGTCTTTCTGAAGCCAAACTTTAATGACACACAATCTAGAAATATTACTACAAATCAATTGTCAAAAATTATATGGTGAAAGAATTTCTATAAAATGCTCCGTAGTTTAGGTAAAAACAATAAACTGGTGTTTTTTGAGATATTCAATTTGCAATTTTATGAGGGTTAGGATGGTCTTCAAACTGAGCAACTTGTGTTTGGGAAAACTATTTATTGGGAATGTTGTAGATAGGATTCTTGTTAAGGTATGAATTGGATAAGATGGCCCCCAAGATTCCCCTAGTGCCAGGATTTTGTATGACTGTGATAAATCTAACAATCATCTGTCAGGCTGAGACTCTCTGTGATACTAACACAAGTTATAAAAATCTGTTCTCTTTCATCTGAAACAATAGCCATATCCCCACTTGTTTTTGTGGGAATAGGGACAAAGGGATGGGAATAGAGACCAAACTATCCCAACCAAACTAGAGGAAGCAGACATATTCAATCAATCAACTAGTCTTTATTAAATGCTTGCTATGTGTCAGGCACTGGGTTACATACTGGGGATACAAAGAACAGAAAAAAAGTAGTCCTTGCTCTCATGAAGTTTATTGCCTTATGCAAATTTTTAGTATGCTCTAATGAGCACTGAATTTCAAACCCTTTGAAAATCTCAAAGCTCTTTCTGAAATGATCCTAATGATCCTGCAATGAATTAAGGTTCTCTGATTCTTCTGTTGAAATGCTACGATTTTTGCTTAGTTGTAGTACTTTGTTTGGAGATGAGGCAAGCGTGTAGTCATTAAGAGGTCTGACTCAGCAGCACTTGGACAAAGGCCGAACCAATTTTTCTATAAGCAATATTGAGATCCCAACTAACTCAATTATTAATGCTAAGATGTTTTACTCTTCCTAACAATAGTTAGAGAGTTCCTGTAACAGATATTTGCTTTTCTGGCCAAATAGGAGTAGTTATGCTCAAGCATTTATATTCAATTCCTTTCATGGAAAGTTAATATTAATTGCTATTTTACTGATGATCACAATAACTCGCATTTATAAAGGACTTTAATATTTACAAAGTACTTTCCTCACAGCAACCCTAAGAATTAGGTAGGACAATTACTATCCTTATTTAACTGAGGACACTGAGGCTGAGAGATCACACAGCTAGTAAGTATTGGAGAGTACGGACCTTGCTGAAGAGCTGCCACTACTTTGCTCCTTGTCATGTCTGACGTTCCAGGTTATCACTCAGTTTCACATTGTTTTGGGGGAATCTTACTGTCTATTATCTCCCAGTGAGGTGATAAGCTTAACACAATTGACTGGATGAATGAATGAAAAGGTATTTAAGTGGTATTCCCTTGCTTCAAGTATTGTGCTTAAGTGTTAAGGATAGAAAGAAAAAAATCAAGACAGTCTTTTTCTCTTCAGGAGTTCACTTTCTGGTTGGGGGAGAAAATACATGAAAGAAAGTTCTGTTGTAGGATATTTAGTAAGGTTACAGGGGCCTTCCTGTGGTGAGATCAGTGAGTCTAGAGATAGTACTGAACTCAGGGGATAAGGATGGATGGCAAGACCTAGTGACTCTTCAACTCACCCAGAGCAATAGAGCTGAAAATTCCCATCTCTAACAGCAAGGACACCAGCATACACAGGAGGGCCTGCTGTCAAGGTTCTCAGATCTTCTTTTCTAAAAGGAAAGCAACTTTTGAGGGGTCAGCAGTCACTTTAACCAAGCACATATATCATTCACTTATTTCAGGGGAAAAAGTCAGTACCCTGAATTTCAGAGAAAATATAGAGAAATAAAAACCAACAGACAGGGCTTCCAGCTATCTGACCATAAGCAATAATACATTACAGATCAACAGACAGATCCAACTGTCTGACCATTACATACATACATAGTTACCAGGGAGAGAAGCACCAATATCTAGGTTTTCAAAGCCAGGGAATTCTGCTTCAAGGCTACTTAGAGTCTCATCTGGCCAAACACTTCCAATGAGTAAGGCCCCAAAGTAAAACCTCACTTTGGAGTATTTATACATTTTTCAGAGCTGGAGGGTGGGACCCTCTGACCTAGTGCCTTAATAGAAATTAACAAAAGGTATTGAGGCCTAATAATGGGTGGAGAACATCTTTAACTCTTTCCCCCACCTACCATTAACCTTAAATTACCACTATATCATCTCATTCAAGCCTTTTAATCAGTCAAGCAGCCTGATGGGTTGAGTTAGAGAAGGGGTAAAAGGGTGAAGGAGAAGGCCTCTCACATTTGTGGTGGTGGGAATTCACTATCTGGTGGTTCAAGATCATCCTGAGACATTAAGCAAGTTAATTACAGTCTCATCACAAATCTGTGATAAGTCATTGCTACCTGATCTTTTTAGGTTTAATTCATTGATGTGCAACCCTCATGTATCTGTGTATGGGTGTATGTGTATATAACTCTAACAGTTATAGATAGTGTTGCATGACATTAGTACTTCAGATCAAAAGTAAATAAACATTTCTTAGGCACCTAATATATGCCAGATACTGTGCTAAGTGCTGAGGATGCACAGATGAAGAAAGAAAGATATGCCTTTCTCTTAAGGAGTTTCCAGTCTAATGGGGTAAGACAACACACAGAATGAAACTGAAAAGTTTAGAGGGAAGGTACCCAATGTGAGGGTATGGTGGAGAAATCAGAGAAGTTGCAAAGCAGCCAGGGAAATGAAGAGATATCTGTGCTAAGATTCCTCTTCAAATGGAGGTTTTAGAATTCATAGCTCCATCCTCCAATCAGAGAGGTATGGTTATGATGAAGGGTGAGTACCAAGGCTAACTTTACTTTTCAGAGTGATGAGGTTTTTCCTAATAATAAATTTCCTGGGTCATGGTGGAGAACTCAATCACAGAAGTCTCAAAGTAAGGCAACCAGATGGGAAATGAGAAATATTTTAGGAATGCAAATGATGAAGAAGTCAGTCATCCAGGTCTTAAGTTGGTACTCTAATTAAATTGATCCTAGGCATTTTAAGCTTTGTGTTAATTTACTAGCTCTGTCAAGTTGTGTTTACCAAGCCCTGGCTTTGTTAACTGAATGCCTTTGGATTATTCCACATAGACCTAATGATTACTCACCCTTGTTCTCTGGACAGCCACCCCAGCCCTCTGATCATGACATGTGACTTCTGAATCAAAATATAAATTTAGGTCTGGGAGGGACCTCAAAAGTTATCTAGTCTGTCTTCCTCATATGTCACAGAAGTACCTTATTAGAGGCTAAAAGAGGTCAAGTAACTTGTTCAAAGACTCAACAGTTGTATATAGTAGAATAATGAGTCAGACCCAGGGACCCTTTCCAGGGCCTCAGAGGTTGTCTAGAGGGTAATGGTGAGTAACCATAACAGTCTATGGATTATTTCCACTATACCATGAGACCTTGGTCATTTGCAGGAGTTGTATTTCTCTCTTAAAATGTAAAGGCAAGGCATTATCTAGATGGTGCAGCTAGATAGCACAGTGGATAAAGTAGAGAAAGAACTCATCTTCTTAAGTTCAAATCCAGCCTCTAGGCAAGCCACTTAACTCTATTTGCCTCAGTTTTGTCATCTGTAAAATGGAGAAGGAAATGGAAAACCACTCCAGTATCTCTGCCAAGAAAACTCCTAATAAGATCACAAAGAGTTGGACATGACTGAAAAACAACTAAACAAGAACAAATTACCTAGGCAAGAGTTGCTTTGCCATCTGCATACGGCATTTGTATTGTTGATCTATTGTGAAACAGCTTGCAAGGCTAATAAACTGTACTGACAACCAGTGCTTTCCACTTGTGCTGAATGTTCTACGTGCATTACATCATCTGATTGTGAGCTCCTTGAGGGTAGCGATTGTCTCCTGCCTCTTTTTGTATTCCCAGGGCTTAGCACAGTACCTGGTAGTACATTAGTAGGCATTTGATAAATAGTAAGCATTTAATAAATGCATACTGACTGATGGATGTATTAAGCCTTATTTTTCTGTTTAGGGATATATTTTCCAGGAACCTATTTCCCTTCTTCCTTCCCCCTTTCCCTTTTTGGAGATAAAGCAAGCTTGTGTCATTTAGTCATAATTAATATCATGTTGATTTCCTTTAGTGTAACCCTGCATTGCTGTCTCAGTAGAAATGAATTCCATCCTCTGTGTGAGGATAGATTCATGAATACTTACACCAGTCCTCCAAAGGAATTAGTCACCTGTCTTTGAGGTAGGTGATGGATGGGATGACATACATTTCTTTCCTTTCTTAGACAGCATCTGCATACTATTAATTAGTAATAACAAAATTGTTGATTTATGTTACTATATAGTTGACCAGAAAGAAGTGAGGAAGAAATAATTCATTTCTTTATTGGTGCTGGGATAGCTGTACAAGGAAGTATGGAGTGAGCACTGGAACAAAAACAGCAGATGGGGGAGACCATTTGGAGATTGATCAAATAGCACTGAAATAAGCAAAGTGATACTTATTGAAGTGACACTGATCTCATGGACACTTTTTCCCCCAGCGATACTACAATTGGAAAGGATATCATAAAGCAAGTAGGCTGGCTCACCATTGGGACAATGGTCTATTTATCAACATGCATATTTGATTAACATTTATTAGTATAACCATCTTCATTTTCATTATTTACTAACATAATTTATTATATTTATAATCTTTCTTATGTTGACTTAATTAAGTATTCTTGGTATAAATCCAATCTAGTCACAGAATATAATCTTTTGAATATGTTTTTGCAACCTATTTGCTAATATTTAATTCTAAATTTTTGTGTCAATGTTCATCAGGGATATCAGTCTGACGTTTTCTTTCTCTACTTTATCTCTGTTTAGATATCAACACTTTATTTGTATCATAGAAAGGTATTGGAAGGGTCAGTTCTTTTCCTCTTATTACAGAGGAAATCCTTGAGATCATTCAAATTGACTTTGGAGTCTATTTCAAAATATAGGTTACTAAATTTTGGAAAAAAAATGGAAAATCTTAGCAGTTTTGCAAGAGAGTTCATTGGTTGCCTCTGTGTAAGGAAATGCATTTGATGTCCTAATCACTATCCTATATCTCTGGCTTGTATGATAAGAATCATAGCAGCTAAAATAATAGTGGAGGGAGGCAAGTATTATCTCTACTCTATGAGATGAAGAAACTGATGGAGTCATTTGCCAGAGCAAAGATCAAGCCCAAATCTCTGGATCGTAAATCACCGTTGCTCCTCTGCTACTTTGTGCTCCCTCTACATGATTCTGAAATAGTTTGGAATACAAGAATGGACCAGTTAAGTGTGGAAGTTCTGATCCAGAAATTCAGTGCTCTGTTTTTGTTTTTGGAGACTAACTCTTCTTACCTCATTCAGACTGAAAGTGCAGCAGCCTCACATGGGTCCAATCTGACCACTGATTGGCATAGGAACTTTGACCTTCTATTTCTGACCTGGATTGATTTATCCTTCTCTAGGGAGGTGGAACATCAAAGTGATGCAGTGAATAGAGTGCTGGGCCAGGAGTCAGGAAGATCTGAGTTCAAATCTGATCTCAGGTACTTACTAGCAATGTGATTCAGAGCAAGATGCTTAACCCCCTTTGCCTCAGTTTCTTCATCTGTCAAACGAGCTAGAGAAGGAAATGGCAAACCCCCTCCAGTATCTTTTTGATGATGACAACAGGCCGTCAGGTGCCCCCCCCCCCCCGCCACTGCCCCCACTTCCAAGTGTTGGATTAGTGTGGACCCACTTGACTTATCAGAATTCCTGAGTTCCAAGCAATCCCTCAACCTCCCCAAAAGCAGGAATTACAGGTGGGTGCCACCACACCCAGCTAGTGTTCTCTTTTTAAGCTGAAAATATATGCAATAATAAATATGTCTTTGTATGTAAGGTAAATTTTAGTGTAAACAAGGTGGATTTTAGTGGGTGTAAAGTGAATTTTTGTTATTATTTCTTAGAGTTCAATTTCCCAGGATCCATAGCTATAACAATCACTTGTTTCCAGGTATTAGAAATGAGTTCCCACAGTTATAGTTCAAAACATCCCTACCACACTTGTGCAGCATTATATAATGACTGATAATATAAACATCCACTGCAGCTGCTCAGTGAGATACAGGGACAAGGTAATGTAAACTTGTGAGGCTATCGGTGGCAATGTACGCTCTTTGTCTGATGCATTATAAAACTGGTGGTCACTGGTCAGTCAGTGGAGAAACTTAGGGTGGAATGAACAAGCTGTGTGTGCCTTGATTGGCCCCCATCAAGGCTTGGGGGGGAGTCTGTGTTTGTCTCAACGGGCCCCCATTGAGGCTTGAGGGGATTTAAGGGAAGCACAAGCTGTGCCTATCTCGATTGACCCCATTGAGATATAGGGGTAATTGTCCCGCCTCTCCCTCGCAGGAAGTGTGATTAGAGAATGCTGTAGGAGCTGTACTCTCATTATCAGCAATCCTCTTTGGAGAAAACTAGACTAGAATAAAGTAAGATTATTAACCCCTTCTTAGTGTCTTTCCTGTCTGACCAAATCAAGAGTGTGCTAGCAGCTCTCCTGTATGCTGTGTTTATCTGTTTTACAGACTTCCTAGATAAGCAGATATGAACATCAATGCAGTACATCTCATAAAATATATCTACCTTTAGAGCCACAAAAGAAAGGCAATATACAAAAATAGCAAACCATCACTCAGGCAGAGGTCTGAGCACTTAGATGAGTCAAGAGTAGGTAGGCAGATGCTCGCTCTTCAAAGACACCAACAGCAAGGAGGAAATAGTCATGCGTTCCCTTCTAGAAACTCAGGATTCAAACTCCCCCCATTTTCCCATAAAAATAATTTTTCCCTATTTTCTGATGGAATCTTCCCTATGTCCCCCAAACATTCAACTTTACGATTGTTCTTCATTCATTTCAGTCCTGTCTGCCTCTTTGTGAGCCCATTTGAGGTTTTCTTGGCAAGGATACTAGTTTGTGATTTCCTTTTCTAGCACATTTGACAGGTGAGAAAACTGAGTCAAACATGTTTAGGTGTCTTGTCCAGAGTCACACAGCTAGTAAGTGAAGATGGATTTGAATTCAGGAAGATGTCTTCCTGACTCCAGGCCAAGCACTCTGTCCACTAAGCCACCTTTTTGCTATATATAGCATGTTCTATTAGACTGCTAGTTCTATTTGACTTAAGATAAGGATTGCATCATTTTCATGTTGTTTCCCCACAGCCTACCATGATGCTTTGCACATAGGATTAAAAAATATTGTATTGAATTTCTGAGACAAAAAGGTCAAGAGACTATAAAAGATCTGATCTTGCCTCTTCTTTCTCTCCAATCTTATTTGGATCTGTTGGGCAGCTAGGTGGTGCAGTGGATAGAGCACCAGTGCAGGAGTCAGGAGGACCTGAGTTCAAATCCCTCCTCAGACACTTGACACTCTCTGTGAGACTTTGGGCAAGTCACTTAACCCCAATGGTCATCTCCAGTCATCCTGACGAATATCTGGTCACTGGATTCAGGTGGCTCTGGATAAGTGAGGCTGGTGACCTACACAGCCCTCCCTCACTCAAAAAACAAAATCAAGTGCAAGTCATGTCATTATTTCTCTGATGGTATGGTCTTCTTTGGTAACAAAGGATGAACACACATTTGGATCTGCTAAGTCAGGTGAATCAATCTCAACTATCAGTAGAGTGGGTATAGCTTGGGTGTGACATAAGGAAAGAGATATGGGGATAGCAGAGCTTCTTGTCACATTAATAAAATAACTGGGTATCTTATCACCTTAGGTTATGAACTAAGCTGTCAGATAAAATAAAGTACCTTAATACCTTAATGCCAAGCATGAATAGAGAGAAATATAGAGGGCTCCCATGCAACAAATATTTCAGGAATCATTTATATGCTACAACCTCCCCAAAGAAAGGCTTATAGCTTCAATATTTCTTTTTCCCATGATGACAGGATGTGCTAATAAGTATTTAACAACTGTACAGAAAAAAATGTACATATCACTCACTTTTATTTTGAATTATTAACACTTTCTCTATTACATTCTTAAGTGTAGACAATCAACAAAATAATAAACATTGATTTGTAGCATTTACTGAATTCTGAGGTGCAAATCTCAAGTTGAAACTTTCACAGTCAGTTCTTGAGACCTGCACTAACTCCAGTATGCCCCTGGGTGACAATGGTAAACTTAAATTTATAATACCATAAGCTGACCCTGACATTTTGAACAGGAAGGCTGCAGGGTTTATGGTGTAAAGCATTTACCTCTGTATGGGTGAGAGGTAGGTGGTGGAGTGAAGAGGGCACTAGACCTGGAGTCAGGTAGACCTGAGTTCAAAGCTGACCTCAAGTACTTACCAGCTGTGTGACTCTGGGAAAATCACTTAACCTATGTTTGCCTTAGTTTCCTCATGTGTAAAAGGAAGATGATAATAGGGTTGCTGAGGTGGTTGGTCAGTAAATGAGATAGTTGTAAAGTGCTTAATACATAGTAAGTGCTATATAAACATTATTTATTGTTATTATATGTATGTATATACTCACATACATATAGACACACACATATGTATGTATATATACATATATGTATATAAGCTAGTCACACTATGTCCTAGAACATTACAATCTCTGGAAAAACATAGAAGATACATATATGGATCACGTCCCCTTTAAAGATACAAACTCTTGTTCCTTTAAATGTTCTTCATGTTTTAGGATTTCCAAGTCTCAAATTCTCTTGGTTACCTTCCTCTGCAAGCATTTCATTTTGCAAATTTCCTTATTAAAAAAAGTGATGCCCCAAAGTGGGCAATGATGTGACCTATGCAAAATACAAGTGTCCAAAAACAGCACTGGTTTGAGCCTTCTGTAAATGTAGTGTGTTAACCCACATTGATGTAATCTTGGCTCTTTTAAAGTAATTCAGTAAAAACTGCATTCATTCTTTTTGGTGACTCAATGTTCACCCTACAGTTAATTAAAACATCTCAGTTTGGTTTACAGAACTGTTGGTTAGCTTAATGTATTTCTACAGTTGACTTAAAAAAAATCTTTAGTATAGGGCTTTACATCTAATTAAATTCTACCATGTTAGTTCTGGTCCCTTATTCCAATTTTTAAAAATTACTATTTTAATTGAAAAATTATTTTAAATTTTAAAGTTGTTTTTAAATCATCTTTAGTTGTTTAAAATGTTTTAGTTTTTAAATTATTTTAATTTAAAAATATTTAATGTGTTTGAAATTAAACAAATTATTTGTTTTTTAAAAGAAAGTGTGCTCTCCTCCACTGTTGGTATTATTTGCAAAGCTGTAGTAGAATAAGTTCCTAGAGGGTGGAGACTACTGTTCTTTTCTATCTTTGTACCTCTAGTACACAGAATAACACCTTAAAAAATAGGAATTAAAGTAAAACTTGCTGAGATGGATTGAATATGAGCTTGCTAAATTCTTGCAGTTATTCAGTTTCTTGGTTCAATTACCTTGTCTGCATAATGCTAACATGGGGAGTTAAGTGACACAGTGAATTGTGGCTCTGGAGTCAGGAGGACTGGAGTTCAAATGCAGCTTCAGACACTTACTAGTTGTATGACCCTGGACAGGTCACTTAACCCTGTTTGCCTTAGTTTCTCATGTGAAAATGGAGAAGGAAATGGCAAACCACTCTAGAATCTTTGCCAAGAAATCCTAAATGGGATTACATAGAGTTGGATATGACTGAAAACAACTCAACAACAAAAACAATGAACATCAAAGCATTAAGAATAATACTGACGAATGTAATGAAAAGCCAACAAAATTTTTTAATTTTTTTTCTCTCACAAGAACATATTGCATCTCCCCTTTAATGGATAAAACTAGGCAGTGAATCATGGAACAAGCATTTTGTATCTTAGGAGGCTCCCATTTGGGGCAGGAATGGAGTCATCCCCTTGCACATTACATATACATATATACAAAACCAACCCTTCTCCATCAATCACAGATGTCACAGCTACTTTGCATTTTAGAGCCCTGGATTGCCAGACCGATGGAGGAAGGTCTGCCCTGGTAAGCTAGAAATGTCACTTTGTACACAGGCAACTGCAGGTTCTGTTTAGTCCTGGGAGCCAGGAACTGGGAGCAGGGCTCAGGGGAAGGAGGTGGAGGTTATCTGACAGGACAAGAGGACAGGCATTCAGGAGAGAAGCCCATCAAACTGAAGTATCACAGGCATCCAGCCTGCTCTCTCTTCTGCCCCCTCTAAATCTCCATAAACAGCTAAGGAAGCACCAGTTTTCCAGTGGCTGGACTATATAGATGGTGAGTCATAGAGATATTCAAGTTGTTAAGACTTGCTCTCCAACCAGGCTGGAGTCCAAGTGTGGAAGTCAATGGAATATGAAAATGAGCAGCCCAGGGTTCTACAAAGGCTTCTACCTTTGACGTAGCCAGAATAAATAACTTTTCTAGGCATGGTTTTATAGAGCTGCAAGAATCTTGCCCGGAGCGTAAGAAGTCAGGATTATACCAACTATGTACATTTGCCAGCCATGAAGCATACACATCCAGATGTGTTAGCACTTCCAGTATGGAGTAAGGGATGAAAGGACATCTCTGAGTAGGTCAAGTGCAGGTGGACAGTTCAGTAAATATATGGGATAGACCACAGTAAAAGTCTAATGGTGACTGAGGCTTACAATGCCTTCTCAGGGTTTCTCTCTCCAGGCTGGTCTATGCACTCAAACTGCAAAACCAATTTTCATGTCACACTGGCCGCATTTCATTAGAACTGGAATATTTGCATGTCTGGTGGTCAGGAAGCAGACCTAATGTGTTCCCTTTAGCCTCTGGGCCATTACCCATCCACTCTCTGTAACTCCAACTCAGGAGATCTCCTTAAAAAGATGATGTCCAAATCAAATGATTTAGGTAAAGGCCAGAGCTCTGAATCTGACTGTGAGGCTTTACAGGTGTAGGTCATACCCCAGGCCGTCAGCTCCAAAGAACCAGGGAAGACGTGAACAGACTCGAGATGCTTACGATGCCCCAGACGGACCTTTTCATTGTACAGTCATCCCTTCCATAGCATGGGGCGTAGGGGCACAACCTGAAAACTCTGCATGCCATTTTTGGCCCTCCCCTCCTGCCAGAGAAGTCTTATTTCTTTTACGGAGCGCTTACAGTACTTTAACATAAAATCTGGGTTAAATATTTGGCCACAGCTCAACGTTGAGTCAAAATATTCACCTCTGAGTGTCATTTGCTAACTTTCCAACAGCAATTGTGTATATTTACGGTATTAAAGGATAGAAGATCTTGACATTACACAGCACTATAACCCATTTTTCGCATTTCCGAGGTTCTAACCATTCTCTGTCATCTGCTACCCTTGCGGCGCCCTTAGGGGCTTCTACAAACTCCCCCCCCCATTCCCATTTATTCTCCCGCTGACCCGCGATCTCTCGGAGACGTGATGGGCGAGGGCAGCCGTACTTCCGGGCGCCCCCTCCCCGCCAGGCCCGGGCCCCTCGGCAGGCCCCAGCCCTGGCTCCTCGGCAGGGCTCGGGAGCGCCCCCCCTCCCCCGCACCAGGCTCGGGAGCGCCCCTCCCCCGCACCAGGCTCGGGAGCGCCCCCCCTCCCCCGCACCAGGCTCGGGAGCTCCCCCCCGCCCCGGCCCGGCCCTCGTCTCTACCTCTGCGCCCACACCAGGGCCAGGTAGAGCGCCGCGCACAGCAGCAGCAGGGGGTCCGGGCCCCGGCGGGGGCGGGCCTCGGCGCCGTAGAAGCCCACCAGGCGGGAGCAGTTGAGGCCGCCGTGGACGCGCGCCCACGCGGCCAGCATCTCCTCGGGCTCCATGGGGTGCACCATCATCATGGCGCGCAGCACGCAGGGGTCCCGGCTCGGGCGGCTCCTCCCGAGGGCCGCGATGCCGAAGGACCTGAAGCCGGGGTGCGGCGTGGGGGCCAGCGCCAGCGCCCGCAGGCACATGCCCAGGAAGACGTCGTCGATGGGGTAGAGCGGCAGGCGGCGCGAGGCGGCGTGCAGGCGGCGGGCCGCGCTCCGGCTCAGCAGGTAGCCGCCGCCCGCCACGTAGGGCGGGTAGAAGGTGCCGTTGTACAGCGGCCGCGGCACGAAGTACTTGCTGCGCGGGCTGCGGATGGGCCGCGCGCCCCGCAGGACGTCGCCCAGCACGAAGCTCTCCCGCGGGCTGCGCTCCTCCAGGAACTGCAGCAGGTTGGCGGGGCTCACGAACACGTCGTCGTCGCCCTTGAAGACGAAGCTGGCCCGCGGGCAGAAGAGCTCCAGCCAGCGCAGGAAGTTCACCTCCTTCAGGGTCAGGTTGAAGAAGCTGTCCAGGAAGTCCCACTGCAGCAGGTCCCGGTACAGGCGGTCCTCCAGCTCCAGCAGGTAGGCCTGGGGGTCCCGCGCCGGGCCCCGCGGGGGGCTGCCCAGCAGGAAGAGCGTGCGCACGGCCCCGCGCCCGCCGCGGGCCTCGGCCTCGCGGCCCCACGTCCGCCGGATGGCCTGGCGCCGGTCGGCGCGGGCCGGGCTGGACTTGACGGCCAGCAGCAGGTGCACGCGGCCCGAGCACTTCTGGGCGGGGTGGCGCAGCAGCGGGAAGTAGCGGCAGTGGCGGTGCAGCATGAACTGGCGGACGTGCGGCGGCCCGCGGCCCACCCAGGCCTGCTCCAGCACGCGCGCGTCGGCCGTGCAGGCGGACACCTCCGCGTCCCACGCGGGCCGCCCCTCCGCGCCGGGGGCCTCGCAGCCGCCGCGCCCGGCCGGGGCCCGCGGGGGGCACGGCCCGGCCGCGGGAAGGCGCCGCAGCAGGTACAGGGCCGCGAGCAGCCCCAGGGCCGCGAGCAGCCCCAGGGCCCCCAGGGCCTTCCGGCAGCCCGTCCTGTTGGAGGGGAGCATGCTGGCGCAGGGCACCCCGGGCCGGAGCGCGGAGCTGGAGCCGGAGCCGGGGAGGAGGAGGAGGAGGAAGCGGCCGGAGGCAGGCGAGGCCGAGGCGCTGGGGGCGGGGCGGGTGGGGCCGGCTTCCGGTGGGGCTGGCTTCCGGTGCGGCCGGCTTCCGGGTGGGGCCGGGAGCGTGGGCGGGAGGAGGGGAGGGGGCGTGGGCGTTTATGGAGATATGCACATATTTTATACACAGACATATGTGTATATTCAACCATATATGTTAATATATATGTATATACAGAGAGAGACAGTACA
>CM053769.1:664793566-664817755 GCA_028658325.1 Potorous gilbertii
GAGCTAGCAAATGTGAGTCTTTCTACTCCGCCATCTTGGCTCCGCCCCCTCTCTTTTCCATAATTAGAGATGACTGGTAGTAGTCCAATCACAACTGAAATTTCCTTTAACATTCTTAAAGAAGAGACTTCTGGAGAAGAGGGAGGGCTTTAATTTTCTATTTATATCCCCAGGGCTTAGCATAGTGTTTTGTACATATGCTTCATTCATTCGTTAATTTATGCACTCATCTTGTAATGTAATTATATCAGCATGGAAACAAATTCCTTCAAAGCAATCATGTGTTCTCTCAATATTTCTTATCTTATCTTGGATTTCATCTTCCTAGTAATGAATTCCATTTGATGAACAATTATTAAGCATTTGCTATATGCAAGCAGTGAGGACTTGAGGGGCAAAGGAGCTAGAGAAAAAAGGTGAGAGGCTTTTAGAAGTGTTGGACAGCAGTGCTGAATCTGTTTGCAATAGAAAGGTGGGAGATGGAGGATCCATGTGTGGGGGAAAGAGGTCACAGAAGGAGGAGTTTGTGAGTGTGTGTGTGTGTGTGTGTGTATGTTATTTGTTGCTGTTTTTTGTCCTTTTCTTTCAAAGAGGACCAGTGACATCATAGGTGATGCATTGACTTGCTTGGGAATTAGATTTAAATGAGGCAGATGTATAGTTAAAAAGGTTAAAGAAACAGTTTCTGGGTGATTTAATCCTTTTATTAATAAGGCCAGCAGGTTGGTCACTTGGCCATCTCTCTTAGAATAAAGACCATGAGGACGGTGGGGCTCACAGCAACGAGGTAACATCTTGTAACCCTGGACAGAGAAGTTATGTCTAACTCAGACACCTTGAAGCCTCAGACTATCTGGATAAAAGAATCTGTTTCCATCCAAGTTTGAGTAGTATACAAGGGGCTTCCCCAACCTACATTAAACTCTTTGCAAGGTTGGGTGGGATTTGACTAAGGTCAGGAGAGTAAATGCAGTCTCATTATCTGTAATGTCCTTCAAGAAAAACTGAACTTTTAAAAATGAGGAATCTGAATCTCTGAATCCCCCCAAGATATTGGTTATTAATAATCATTTCTCACACCAGAGTTACACAACGTCATCAGCCTCACTCTGTCTTCCAGAGCCATCCAAATCCAGTGGCAAGACAGAAGTCAAGATGACTGGCAATGAACTGGGATGCCAAACTCTAGTGCTCCACAACACCTGCTTCAGCCTCCTTCATGGCCATGGGGACAAATGTTTCTCATCTACCCATTCCTTCAGGGAAGTCTTCACTTGTTTAAGGTAAACACCCTCTTGATTCACGAACTAGTTTTCTGTCACTTACCCTCAACCTGGTTTAGTTCATCTACCAAGATGGCTTACTGGGGTGTGGCCATTGCATATTGGACAGCTTATTGGAGTCACAGGTGCAAGCTGAGTGCCTGGTAGACACCAAAGGTGGATGAGCAGTTCTGAAATGGAGTTGGCAGTCTGTCACAATAGAAGTGCTAGTCCTCCTGAACACTTCATACACATGAGGAATGTACAATGAAACTGGAGAGATAGGTTGAGGCCAGTTTGTAAGTTTGTAAAGAGTTTTTGTTTTCCTTTTCTTTCTTCTTTTTCCCTTGGAAAAGTGCTTTTAAAACTTAACAGGGGAAGTTCCATTTGATTTTGGAAACAATAATAAGCCAGTGAAGTTGATTGAATAAAGGAATGTCGTAGTCAGATCTGAACTTGAACAAGATCGCTGGTGAGAGAGACCTGAGGCAAGAGAGATCAGTTTGGAAGTTGTTGCTGTAATCTGGGTAGGAGTTGATGAATTTTCTTTTAACCAATGTAGTAGACTTGTAGTGGTGATCCTTCTAGTATAAAACTGCTGTCAAGAAATTGGGGCTACCATCAATATGTGCCATAAAGTACCTGCTTAAATCTACAAAAGTTAAAACAGAAATCAATGCTGAACTCTTTTTTATGTGCTGACTCCCCAGCTTTGAGAGTAGGAATTATCTAGTTTTTTCGGAGTACTTTAAAACCCTATCATATTTCTTGTCCCAATGCTCTCCAAATGATACCAAAGGGTTCAAACAAGACGACCTCTTTCCCCGCCTTTGTTCGTTTGGTTCTTCTCAGGTGTGTCCTAATTGGAAAGACCATTGGAAGCCTTTATTTACTGATTTCCAAAAGTAGCTACTTTAAAATCTAGATAATTTTTGAAAGGGTCTCAGAAAGGAACACTTCATGGTTCACTTGCTCTCTCTTGATATAGCCTTTGAGTCAGGGTTTCTTCACTATTTTTGTGTCTTAGATCCCTTGTGGAGTCTAGTACAGCCTAAGGACCCTTCCCTCACCTCAGAATTATGTTTTAAAATAATTGAAGGAAAAGTTAAATTTTAATTAGAAATTAAAAAAAGTAAACCTGGAAAGACTTACATGAACTGCTGCAAAGTAAAATGAATGGAACCAGTAGAACATTGTACATAGTAACAGCAATGATGTACAATGAAGAACTGTGAATGACTTAGCTATTTTCAGCAATAGAATGATCCAAGACAATCCCAAAGAACTCATGATGAAGCATACTATCCACTTCCAGAGAGAACTGATACTGTCTGAATACAGACTGACACACATTTTCCTCCCCTTCCTTCCTTCCTTCCTTCCTTCCTTCGTCTTGTACAAAAAGGCTAATATGGAAATGTTTTACATGGTTATATATGTATAAACTATATTACATTGCTTACTGCCTCAAGGAGAAGGGAGGGAGGGATAGAATTTGGAACTCAAAACTTTTTTAAAAGTTTAAAAATTGTTTTAACATATAATTGGGGAAAATAAAATATTATTTTAAAAAAGAAATTAATGAAAATAAATATGTATTTTTCCCCATCCAAGTTCACAAATCTAAAATCTATCCACAGACCCCAGGTTCAAAACATCTATTCTAAGCAGTTTAATACCTCCATTAATCTTATAACTCCAACTAATTTATATTACAAAGCCATTTTTCCCCATGAACCCTAAAAATATTCTGGAGGTCCCAGAAACCCTTTGGGCCATGTGTTCAAATTAGTAATAATCCTGGGGCAAAACAGGTCATCTTTTCCTTAGGTAGTGATGCAATAGAATTCACAGCACAGGTGAAAAACTGCTGAAAACTATTAACTGTATTCCAGGCCATGTGATCAATAAAATGGAGGACTGGACCTCCCTGAAACAGATATTGTATGCTAAATATAAAGCAACTTCATCTTTCTCCATGATTTAGAACACTAAGAAAGTTAAAAAAAAATTAACTGACTTCTATATTGAGCTCACTCAGCATCTCTCTCCACCTCCCATGCTACCTGCAGTAAGGCTACACTTAGCCAGTCCAAGGATCTGGCCCAAGGACCAGAGATACGAATTAGCAAAAAAAGTGAAATCCATACCTCTTCCCCTCTCTCCCTCCCCAAGACTGTTCCTGGCTATAAGCTATAGAAGCCTGTTGGGGCCCTGACAACCAGCCAGTGGTGCAGCAGTGTTCCAGGGACAGAAACTTACTGGGGCCTTGAAAGGTAGCCAGGAACTAGCACAGAAGCAGTGAGAGAGGGCTTAAGCATACTGGTCCCACACAGTGGAAACCTGCTGGAGGGATGGGGATGAAGAAGGATGTAGTCTGTGCTGCAAAACATCCCTGCAGCAGAGGCAGGAAGAGAGAAAGAGGCAGGATACCTCTCTGGGCTGGAAAAAGAGCTTAACACCACAACCCATCCTGACCTTCTCCCAGAGCCTTGGGAGACCCAAACTATGAAAATCAAATGCTTAACACCAGAATGGTGCTTCTAAACTGTTGGTGACAAGCCAGAGAACTGAGGAACAAAGGGAGAAGGACAGAACAAGGCACCACGTTTTTGAGGAGCTGTACTCCAGTCAACTTTAGGGAAAGGGCTCAGTTTCTAGCTGGGGTCAACAGTCATTAGAGTTAGAGACCAAATCTGGTGAACCACGAATTCTCCAGTGTTGGAGGAGGGCGAGATGCTTTGAGATCCAGCCCCAAAGGAAACCACCATCAGAGCAGGGAGTCAGCCAGTGAACAATATTGGAAAATAAATGTGTGTGGGAGGGGGAGGGGGGCGGGGGGAGGACTGAAAATACCAAAGATAACAAGAGGAAGAAAACTCAGAGTCATTGAACATAAGCACATAAATCAATAGGGAAAACATTGACAATGGTAAATGAGTTCATGCATCTAAATAAATACTACAAAACAAAGGAAAATGATATGTTTTATGCGAGAGAGGACCTGATGAAATTTGAGGAGAACATGGAAGCACTCCACAATGTTCCTGAATGCTTTAAATGAGAAATGAGAATTATTAGAACGGTATTTATGATCTGCACAACAAATATAAAGGGCAGAATTTTAAAAAGTGAATCTACAATGTTAAGTCTTACCAAAAGAAACAAGAGAAAATAATTGATTGGGAATACAAATTCACAGAAGTGAAGAACAACCGGGAAGAGGAAAAGCAGAAACCAAGAACATTAAAGAAAATACACTCCCTATGCCAGAAAAGCATATTGATCTTGAAGATAGGATGTGTAGAGACAACTTAAGGATCATAGATCTCCCAAAAGAAGCCCTAGAATGAAAATCTTTAATGATTGTAAGTTCAGGAAATAAGAGAACTGCCCAACATTTCTGGAAACAGATAACAAAATACCAAATGAAAAAATCAAAGATTGCCTCCAGGAAACAAAACCAAACAAAAAACAAGGCATATGGAGGTTAAATCTAATAGTTTAATTAAGAAACAGCAAGTTCTATAAGCAATCAGGAGAAAGATCTACAAATAAAAAGAAAAAGGAATGTGAGTAACCACTAGACTATTTTTTTTTAACACGTTGGAGGTTGTTTTAATATTTCCCATATTCCACGATAGCCTTGGAATTCTCCATCTGTTACTCTCCACTTTTGAGACATTATCAGTCTAACTTCTTATACATGTTGTTGGTGGTATATTTTGCAACCCTTTTAATTATATTTTGTTCAGTGTTTTTCAGCTATGTCCATCTCTTTGTGACCTCATTTGGGATTTCCTTTTTTTAAAAAAATATTTATTTATTTTTAGTTTCCACAAGAGTTTGAGTTTGACATTTCCTCCCCATCTCTCCCCTCCCTGCACCCCAAGACATCATGCATTCTGATTATCCCTTCCCCCAATCTTCCCTCCCTTATATCACAGCCCTCCCTTCCCTTATCCCCATCTCCTCTTTTTTCTTTTTTTTCAATTTATTTATTTTAGGTTTTCATTTCCACAAAATTTTGAATGCCAAATTTTCTCCCCATCTTTCCTCTCCCCAGCTCCAAAGTGCTGAGCATTCTAATTACCCCTACCACCAATCTGACCTTCCTTCTAACATCCCTCCGTTCCCTTATCGCTGTCTTCTTTTTTTGCCCTGTAGGGCAAGATAAATTTCTATATCCCATTATCTCTACTTCTTGTTTCCCAGTTGTTCCTAAAACTTTGAGTTCCAGCTTCTCCTCCTTCCTCCCTTCCCACCCATCTCCATTGAGAAGGCAAGCAATTCAATATAGGTTATACGTGTGTAATTATGCAAAAGACTTCCATAAAAGTCATGTTGTGAAAGACTGACTATATTTCTCTCCATCCTATCCTGCCCCCTATTTATTCTATTCTCTCTTTTTACCTTGTCCCTTTCCAAAAATGTTTACTTCTAATTACTCCCTCCTCCCATTTGCCCTCCCTTCTATCATCCCCCTTATCCCACTTATTCCCTTATCCCCTACTTTCCTGTAGTGTAAGATAGATTTTTCATATCAAATTGAGTGTGCATATTTTTCCCTTCTTAAGCCAAATGTGATGAGAGTAACCTTTACTTTTTCCCTCTCACTTTTCCCCTTTTCCCCTCCATTGAAAATGCTTCTTTCATGAGAGATAATTTGCCCCATTCCATTTCTCCCTTTTTCCTCCCAATATATTCTTCTCTCACCCCTTAATTATATTTTTTTAGATATCATCCCTTCCTGTTCAACTCACCCTGTGCCCTCTGTCAATGTGTATATAATCCCTCCAACTACCTAAATATTGAGAAAAGTCTCAAGAGTTACAAATTTTATCTTTCCATGTAGGAATGTAAATAGTTCAACTTTAGTAAGTCCATTATGATTTGTCTTTCCTGTTTACCTTTTCATGCTTCTTTTGATTCTTGTGTTTGAAAGGCAGATTTTCTATTCAATTCTGGTCTTTTCATCAAGAATGCTTGAAAATCCTCTATTTTATTGAATGACCATTTTTCCTCCTGAAGTATTATACTCAGTTTAGATGGGTAGGAGATTCTTGGTTTTAATCCTAGTTCCCTTGACTTCTGGAATATTATATTCCAAGCCCTTCCATACCTTAATGTAGAAGCTGCTAGATCTTGTGTTATCCTGATTGTATTTCCACAATGCTCGAATTGTTTCTTTCTAGCTGTTTGCAATATTTTATTCTTGACTTGGGAACTCTGGAATTTGGCTACAGTATTCCTAGGAGTTTTTCTTTTCGGATCTCTTTTGGGAGGTGATCAGTGAATTTTTTTCAATACTTATTTTAACCTCTGGTTCTAGAATATCAGGGCAGTTTTTCTTGATAATTTCGTGAAAGATGATGTCTAGGCTCTTTTTTTTTGATCATGACTTTCAGGTAGTCCCATAATTTTTAAATGATCTCTTGTTCTATTTTCTAGGTGAGTTATTTTTCCAATGAGATATTTCATATTATCTGCTATTTTTTCATTCCTTTGGTTTTGTTTTATAATTTCTTGATTTTTCATAAAATCATTAGCTTGCATCGCTCCATTCTAATCTTTAAGGAATTATTTTCTTCAGTGAGCTTTTTGATCTTCTTTTCTATCTGGTCAGTTCTGTTTTTTAGGGCATTCTTTTCCTCATTGGCTTTTTGGATCTCTTTTGCCATTTGGGTTAGTCTATTTTTCAAAGTGTTATTTTCTTCAGCATTTTTTTTGGGTCTCTGTTAGCAAGCTTTTTACTCACTTACCATGATTTTCTTGCATCACTTTTCCCAAGTTTTTCTCTACTCTTCTTAATTGATTTTCAAAATTCTTTTTGTGCTCTTCCATGGCCTGAGACTAATTCATGTTTTTCTTGGAGGCTTTTGATGGAGGACCTTTGACCTTGTTTTCTTCTGTTTGCATATTTTGGTCCTCCTTATCACCAAAGTAAGGTTCTATAGTCTGAGTCTTTTTTCAGTTTTTACTCATTTCCCCAGCCATTTACTTGATAATTCTCTGCTTGTAGTGTGGGTGGAGGATTTACTGTCAGCCGCTAGATTCCCCCCACAATCTGTGGGGTCTAGAGCTCCAGAAACAGTTGCTGACTCTTCACCTGCTGCTGCTATGGCTGCTGAGGGTTCCTTTGACCCCTCCTTCCTCAGCTGCCTTAGGGCTGGGGCCCAGACCACTCCACTTTCCTGCACTGGTCCCACAGGCTTTTTGCACTGACCTTCCAATTTGACCTTGACACTTTGGGGTCCTGAAGTCTGGAAACTGCCACAAATGTGAGAGATGCAGTCTCCTCAAGGCCTGCTCAGGTTCTGTCTGTGCTGTTACAGCCCATGCTGAACTGTGCCCTGCCCCCAGCGTGGCACGATACACACTTCCCAGTGACCTTTCAGGTTGTCTTGGGCTGGAGATTTGCTTCATTCCATCATTCTGTGGGTTCTGCAGCTCCAGAATTTATTTAGAGGCATTTTTTACAGCTATTTGGCTGGGCTTTGGGGCAGTACTCTAGAAATTGTGTGCTGTTACTCTGCCATCTTAGCTTCAGCCCCTCTAGACTATTCTTTATGCATCAGAAAATGCAAGAAGTATTGGAATAATATATTCTGGAGAGTATTGGAACCCAGGAGGACCCACCCTGGATATGTTTGCTTAACCATAAATGAAAAAATTATACATTTGATAATAAAGAGGCATTTGAAATATTCTTAGGAAGAAAACCAGATCTGAAGAGATTATTTACTTCTCAAATACACTAGACAATTGAAATGCTGTAGGGATGAATGAATGCAGCAGCCAAGGAAAGCAACAGAACATCAGAGATACCTTTGTAAATGTAAACCAGGAGATGGGCGAAGGCAGAAGTCAAGTGGAAGTACCAGTGAAATGACAGGTCTGGATCAAAGTGGGCCAAGCATGGTGATGTTCATATATATGTCAACATATACACATATACATACATATGTACATAAAATACACACATTTTGTATACGTACACATAAATACGTATATGAAGTATGTTACAATATGAGAAAGTACATGAAGGGGGAAGAGGAAGAAGGGAAAAGAGAGGAAAAATATATGGGGCAAATTGAGGGCTAGAAATGAGAACTTTATTTCTGTGGTCTCAGGAAAAGAAAGAACCTATAGGAAAGAAGGAAAAGGAAAGGAGGGAAAAGGGGAATGGATTGAAAAAGGTAGAGAGGGGACAGATGCCTTTCTTTCGTAGTGGGAGAGGATTCCACTGATGAATACTTCTATTCTATGAAGGGAGATGGGGATCTTGTGTTGCCCGTGGTCTGTGGGACTTAGTTGCTTGAAAAGATCATTCATCCTACCCTGGGAGGGGGAAGTCAGAACTCCAAGGAGCAAATGCTTCCTGGGAGAGTGGGAGGGCATGAATTCAGGGAGGAGGTTTTGAGGCAAATAGAGGGGGAAAAATGGAACGAGAGGAAGATTGTAGATGGTGGACTTCCTAATCAGAAATGTGGGAGGTAGAAGGGGTGGGGGTCCTACAGTGGACCATATTCTGCAATAATTAGCATTGTTCTGGGAGTTAGGCACAATGGAAAAGAAAAATCTGTGGGGAAAGTTTTGAATAAAGTGCTTAGACAAAAGAGTCCCACTATGGATCCTTCCAAGTTTTTATTCTGTGAACAATACAGAGAATAGAAAGGCAGGTAATTGCAGGGATTAGGAACCAGAGAGTGTGGTCTAGAGTAAACTGAAAGAAAATATGGGTAATGAACAGAGTGAAAGAAACCCTTTCTGGAGAGGGAAACAAAAATTAAGTTGAAAATATTCATGGACAGGACTAGCTGTAGGGGAGGAGAGGAAAGGGGAATCTATTTGACTAACTGGGAAGGCAGGGAGGAGAAAGAGAGAATTAAACAGTCAGATAAAAATCAAGAAAGAAAAAGAAACTAATAAGCAAAACCCCAAAGGGATATGGGTAACTAATAGGAGGAGGTGATGAGATGTGAAAGGAATAGAGTTGATGGGATTAGGGCCTCCTTAAAAAAGAATAAGATAAAACACCTGAAGGAAGGTAGTACTGTGTTTATAGCAGACAAAGAGAAACCACAACTTAAAAACAGTTAGAGATAAATGGAAGAAAATATAGACCTAACCTTAAACAATCCAATAAAGCAAAAAGAGTGACAGATTTGATAAGAAAGTAAAACTCTGTAATCTGATGATTACCATAAACACATTTAAAAACAGATATAGATAAAATAAATCTGAAGGGATGATTAAAAAATATTATAATACATCAAGTGAATCCAAAAAGGCAAAAGCTGCAAACATGTAATCCAGAAAAACAAAAACATTCAAAAGTGTTAAAGGGATAAACAAGGAAGCTGCATTATGCTGAAAGGAATCGTAAACAACAAGCCAATGTTGATAATAAACATGTACTCCAAGTGCTTCAATGTCCAAATTTATAAAGGAAACATTATCTAAGCTTCAAGAAGACATGGATAGTAGCACAATAGTGACAGCAGACTTCATTATTTTCTCAGTTTTGAATTAGTCTAACAGATAATCAAAAGGGAAAATATGAAGATGAAAAGTTGCTAGTGAATATAGAATTAAAAGACTTACGGCATTCTCTTTATGAGATGGCAAAAGAATATGCATATTTCTTAGCATCACATGGAATGTTTATGAAGTTGGACACGTTAGGGTATAGGAATACTGAAAACAAATGTAAGAAGACAGAAATACAAATTACAAATGATAATGTACTAAAAATTGTCATTTAAGCAAAGATCGCAAACAAGAGACAGACCCAAATGGAGACATAATAATGAAATCTTAATTAATGAGTGGGTCAGAGAACAAATTAGAAATAGTAATTAAGTCAAAGGAGATGATAATTATGAAACAACATATCAACGTTTCTGTGATGCAGCTAAAGCAGTCATCAAGGGAAAAAATCATCTCTGTAGAAACATACATTAACTAAGTAGAAAAGGAGGATTGATGAAGTAATTATTCATTTAAAACCAGAAAGTCAACAAGTAAACCTAAAATAAGCAAAAAAGAGGAGACACTAAAATTGAAGGGGAAATAGATAAATTGAAGGGAAAATCAGACATGATGAAGAAAAGTGAAAATACTAATAAAATTGATAAACTTTTGAGAAATTTGATTTAAAAAGAAGAGAGCAGAAAATCAAATCAATAAAATAACATGAGATAAAATAACACAATTAGAAGAAATAAAAATAATCAGATGTTACAGTTATATGCTAATAAAACTGAGAACACAAAAGAAAGAGAGAAATATGTTTGAAAACATAAAATACTCAACTATCAGAAGACCAGAGAGAGGTCTTAAATAATCCAATCTTAGAAAAGAAAATGGATCTAGCTGTAAAGGAACTACCAAAGGGAAAAACAAACAATTAGTCCTGATGAATTCAGAGGAGAAAGCTATTAAACTTTTAAAGTATAATCAGTTTCTATACTTCATAAATTCTCAAAAATTGACAAAGAAAGCACCCTATCAGAACCGTTTTATGAGAAAAATATAGTCCCAATATTTAAAGCAGGGAAAGATAAAACATAAAAAGAAAACTATAGGTCAATATCATTAATGTATGGTGACTTCAAAATTTTAAACAAAATCTTGTTAAATAGATTACAGAGATTTATCCAAGAAATCATTCATTATGACCAAGTAGGATTTATACCAGAAATGCAAGGATGGTTTAACACAAGAAAACAATGTAATTAATCATATTCAAAAAAAAACCATCTAAAACCACATCTTAACTTTTTAACACATACAGAAAAAGCCTTTGACAAAGCACAGCACTCTTTTAGTCTTAAAATCCCTATGAAGTATAGGCATAAAAGGACCTTTTTAAAAAAAATACCATGTAAAGCAACTATCTAAAACCAAAAGCAAGAGTTATATTCAATAGATAGAGATTAGAACATTTCCCCAATAAGGGCAAAAGTGAAGCAAAGATGCCCATTTCTTCTGTTATTGCTCAATGTTGTTCTGGAAGTAATACAACAGAAAAATATTAAAAGCACAACGATAAGTAAAGAGGAGATAAAACTATCCCTACTAGCTGATGATGTGATGTGATACCTGGAAAATCTTAGGGAATCAGCAGAGATACTGAGGCAATGAATAGTTTTAACCAAGTTTCAGGTTACAAAATAAATCTTCAAAAATTAACTAAATTTCTACATAATAACAACAAAATGCAAGAAGCAAAAATAGGGAAATGCCATTCCAAATAGCTCCAAAACATTTGAAATGTCTAGAAATGGACCTACCAAGTACACAAAAGACTTGCATAGATTCCATTACAAAGTGCTTCTTAATGAAATTTAAAAAAAAAAATGAACCATAAATAGCTGGAGAACTATTCAGTACTCATAGCTAGGATATGCTGATAAGACAAAAATGAAAATACTTCCAAAGTTAATTTACCCTTTTAATGCTATACTAATCAAATTACCAAAGGAATACTTTATAGAACTTGACAAAATAATAACAAAATTGATAAATTCTGTTTTAAAATACAAGAGAGGCAATGGTTGGCATCATTTCTGAATCAGCTGTCCGAGTCCTATCAGGCTAACAACTTGTTAGAGTAACACTCAAAATCAATTTCAAACTAGGACAGTAAAAATGATAAGATATTAACATGAAAGTGAGATAACTTCAATTAGACTTATTTAAATTAGGTACCAACTTGGAGGATTTCTAACACAGTTCAAATAAAAGATGAATTTAAGTTCCAGCCTTCTCTTCTAGCTACTTCTGTTTTCAGAGATTGTTACCTATGTTGTGTTAAGTCCTACTAAGAAGCCTCCTAAAAGGTTTTCCTGACCACTCAAAGAATTTGACTCACCTGTTCACACAGGAAGAAAAAAAAAAAGTGTATGAAGAATGGCTATTGCCAAACTATCCCAACATCACACAAGATCGCAGCTTTTGAGCTGGAAGTGATTTTAGAGGTCACCTAGTCCAAATCCCTCATTTTATACATAAGAAACCAGGTGCAGAGAGAGTTAAATGATGTGCCCAATCTTGTATCCTGGCTCAGCTACTTGCTGTGTCGTTGAGTAATAAGTAGCTGTAATACTAATAACTGAGAAGTGGAGCCATGCCCAATGACTCCAAATCCAGTATTCATGCTCCAGTACCTTTTTGCCTCTGTAACGTGCAGCTGGATGTGCAACCTCTAGAGTTGTTCTTTATTGGACACTTAGTGTTGTTATAATTAGACACTGTGTATGCATAATAAGGTAAGCCTGGAAAGATGGCAGGATTATATTTGGGAAACCTGTGCTTTTAATGACCTCAAGTTTCTTCCTGAAATAGACCCATGTTTTTGAGAACATTTTTCAAATAATACTATATAGCTACAATTTGTAGACTACCTCTGTCTTGAAATGCATATGATCAACACTGTAAGTGATGTTCCCTGAAGATGGCCAGGGAACAGTATCTGTGTAAAAGATTAGAATGTCTTAAGTACACTGGAAGTTCATTGTGAGCCAGTGGTATGACATGATAGTTGAATGTTAATGTGGTTTTACAGTGCATTAAGACTCATGTGCTATACAGGATTCTAGTTCTTGATGTGATAACTTTTGTGTACTTCGTGTGATTAGATCACAGTTGGGGAATTATGCAATACACCATATTTTAGCAAGAATATTGACAAGCTAGATCATGTCTGTGGGATGAAAAAGGGCAACGATGGTGAGAGGGTTGGAGACCAGAGAGGAAAAGCCTGGGGACAGGAGGGCATCATAGTCATTTGCAAGGGTATTCCTGTGGATGAGAGATTTAGTTTCTTCTGCTTGGTCCTAGGAAGCAGAACTGGGAATAGTGAATTAAAATGGCAGAAAAATGGGTTTAAGCTTGATGTAAGGAAAAACTGCCCAAGAATTAGGCTGGTTCAAGAGTAAATGCATTTGTGAAAGCATTTGTAAATGCTTGTTCCCCTTAGTTGAGGATCATCCGATAGAAATCGCATGAAAACTTGTCAAAAAGAGAGGATTCCTGTTTAGGCATGGTTTGGATTAGGTGACTTTTGAAATCACTCCAGCCATGAATTGCTGCAGTTGCTGGACGTTAGCTCATGGTTTTTTGACCTACTGCACGTGTCCTGAAGGAATAATGACAGCAAATAAGGCTTTAAAGTTTTCAGAGAACTATATAAATGCTATTTCATCTGACTCTCACAACAAGTCTGAGAGGTAGATGCCATAATTATTCCTATTTTACAGATGAGGAAACTGAAGCTAAGAGCAGTTAGATGATTTGCCAAGAGTCATCCAGCTAGCGTCTGAGGAGAGATTTAAACTCAGGTCTTCATGACTCTAAGTTCAAAGTCAAGCCATTGCATTAGAGAGCCATTACTCTTTAGGAAAAGGAGTGGCCTCAGGGATGATGATCAGATATGTAATTTTTGCTGTGCTTAAGGCACAAAATCATGCCTAGACCTTGGAGTAGCTTACTGCCACAGCCATAGCCACAGTCACATAAGACAAATAGCGATACTGCGCTGAGTGCCTTTCCCGGGACGTGGTGACAAAAATGGAAAACACCCTCAGGACTATAAACCATGTTAGCCTTTCTGGTTCACTGTTAAAAGACCTTACCTGGTACATCGTTCTATTCTAATATAGAACATAATATTCTGAATACTTTATTCTCATCTGTTATTATAGAATATAGCACTCTAAATTAGGACAGTTGACATTGTGTGCTGGTATAGTGGAGAGGTGGGGAGCTCCAAGGAATTTCGTGGTTAGGAGCTATGGGAAACTGAAATCTCTTGCAGATATAAATAAACTTTTGGGTCTCCTCTCTATTCTAGCTGATGCTCAGATGAAACACTTTCTTTTCTTCCTAAGATTCTAGGAAATGATCAGCATATTTTCCCTCCTATGGCCATAGGGCCATCACAAATTATTGAGTGGCAAGTTTTCTCTCTTTCCCCAATATAAACTGAAATAATCCTTAACTCAGTTTTATTGGAGGTTATATGTGTGCCTATGTGTGTGTATATACATATATATGTGTGTATGTATGTATATATTTGTTGTTAGTAAAAACAATATATGTATATATTTCTCCTAATAACAGCAATAAAAAAGGAAATAGAGAGTCAAAATATTGCTCTTCATTGCCTCTTCCTAATTGTTTTTTTTCCTATATTAAAAGCTAAAGATGTTAATTGTAGATCTTATTACACATAGGACCTAAGTCAGATTCATCTAAGTTTCAGCAGAAAAGCTATTGCTGTCCTTGGCATTTCATCTTACGAGACAGCTGGACTGAATATTGGATAGGATGCCAGACTTGGAGTAAGGTCAGAAGTGAGTTCAAATCCTACCTCAGACAGTAGCTTTGTGTCCCTTGGGAACTCACTGCATTTCTCTGGGCCTCAGTTTGCTCATCTCAAATGAAGAATGGCAAAAGGAGGGGTTTGGAACTTGCAGAATCTAAGGCCCCTTTCAACTCTGAATGTGTGACTCTGTAATCATTGTAGGACCTCTAAGGTAGGGGTCCCTATTAAGGGGTAGTGCCGTGAAGGATTGCTGGTGAGGACCTCTAAGGTAGGGGTCCCTATTAAGGGGTAGTGCCGTGAAGGATTGCTGGTAAGGACCTCTAAGGTAGGGGTCCCTATTAAGGGGTAGTGCCGTGAAGGATTGCTGGTGCGGTAAAACTTCTAGGATCACAGGCTTTAGAGTTAGAAGGGATTTTTAGGATTTATCTAATCCAAAATAATTTTAAAGATGAAGAAAGTAGTTTAGAGTTGGAAGGGATTATAAAGTTTATCTCATCTAAACCTTTTGTTTTTCAGACAAGTATAGGGTATGGAACTTTGTGATGTCGTTTGAGGTCATTGCTATAGCTGGGATTTGTTGTTGTTCAGTTGTCTGACACTTTGTGTTCCCACTTGGGATTCTCTTGGCAGAGCTACTAGAGCTATTTGCCATTTCCTTCTCTAATTCACTTTATAGATGAGGAAACTGAAACAAACAAGAGTTAAGTGACTTGCCCAGGGTCACGCAGCTAGTAAGTGCCTGAGACCAGATTTGAACTCAGGAAAGTGAGTCTTCTTGACTCCAGGCCCAGTACTCTCTCCCATGTACCACGTAGCTGAATAGCCATATTTATTTAGTGTCTTCTACAGTAGACAGCAGATGCACAGGGGTCAGCAAACTATTACTGGAGAGCCATTTTAAAGATGTATCTCTTACTGTCTTGCTCTTCTAGCTCTTCTGCTTTACTTCTACTCTCTGCTTTGCCCTCCTTTTACTTAACCTAGCCCCACCTCTAAGTCTCCCTCTTTCATCCTCCCATTCTCTTAAATCTAAATACCCTTCAACATCACTCTTTAACCTATTCCCATCCCTTCTGGAGGCCCCTACTTTATCCTCTCTCCCACGCCCTATCCCCTTAGTGCTTTATTTCTTCCTGAATTTAGAAGACTTTTATACTCGTGTGTGTGTGTGTGTGTGTGTGTGTGTGTGTTTGTTTGTGTGTGTTGTTCCCTCTTTAACCCAATCCCAATGAAAGTAGGTTAACAGAACTTATAGCCCTCCTCTCCCATCTAATTCCTCTGTGTTGGTTCTTCCTCTAGCACCTCATTTATATAAAATAATTATTCTTTTTAGCTCTCCCTAAACAGTTTTGCTTTTTAAAGTCATACAATACTCAGTTCTACCCCAGTCTTTCTTGTGAACTATCTAATTACTAATAAAAATCTTAGACATATGTTTTACATTTTACATACATAAAAAGTGAACAATCTGTCCCTTTTGAGTCCCTTGTAATTAGGCTTTAGTGTGTACCCTGTATTTCTCTAAGTTCTTGTATGTCAAATCTTCTGTTAAGTTCAGGTTTGTTTGTTTTTTAACAAAGTCCTGAAAATCTGCTGGGCGTAATATATTCAGCTAGAACCTCAGTTCTTTTGATCTTTGATATATAATATTCTAAGACTTTCAGTCTTTTAATGACACTTCTGCTAGGTCTTATGTAATTCTAATTGTGGCACTGCCATATTTAAATTGTTACTTTCTTGTTGTTTATAATATTTTATCCTTGAGCTGGGAGTTTCAAAATTTGACTATGATATTCCTATGAGCTTTCGTTGTAGGATCTCTTTCAGGTAGTGATTGGTGGATTTTTTTCTATTTCTACTATCCCCTCTTGTTCTAATACTTAAGGATAATTTTCTTTTCTTTTTTTAATAATTAATAAATAAAAATTATTTTTTAGTTTTCAGCATTCAACAAGATTTCAAGTTCCAAATTTTCTCTCCATCTCTCCCCCCTGCCCTCCCTAAAACATCATGCATTCTGATTACCCCTTCCCCCAGTCTGCCCTCCCTTCTAACACACCCCTCCTTTTCTCATCCTCTTCCCCTCTTTTTTCTTGTAGGACAAGACAGATTTCTATACTCTGTTGCCTGTATGTCTTATTTCCCAGTTGTATGTAAAATCAATTTTTAACATTCATTTTAAAAACTTTTGAGTTCCAACTTCTCACCCTTCCTCCCTACCACCCATCCCCACTGAGAAGGCAAGCAATTCAATATAGGTTATACATATGTAGTCATGCAAAACACTTCCATAGCAGTCAAGTTGTGAAAGATGAACTATTTTTACCTCCATCCTATTCTGCCCCCTCATTTATTCTGTTCTCTCTTTTGACTCTCTCCCTCCTTAAAAATGTTTACTTCTAATTAACCTCTCCCTTTTATCATCCTCCCCCATCCCCTACGTATTCTCTTACCCCCTATTTTCCTGTAGTGTAAGATAGATTTTCATACCAAATTGACTGCTTGTTATTCCCTCCTTAAGCCAAATGTGATGAGAGTAGGGTTCATTCTTTCCCTCTCACCTCTTCCTTCTTCCCCTCCAATGAAAAAGCTTTTTCTTGCCTCTTTTATTTGAGAAATAATTTGCCCATTCTATTCCTTCTCCCAATATATTCCTCTCCCACCCCATAATTTTATTTTTTTTAGCTATCACTTCTTAATATTCAACTCATGCTGTGCTCTCTCTGTCTATATGTATATAATTCCTCCAATTATCCTAATACTGAGAAAAGTCCCAAGAGTTACAAATATTATCTTTCCATGTAGGAATGTCAACAGTTCAACTTTAGTAAATCTCTTATGATTTCTCCTTCCTGTTTACTTTTTCATGCTTCTCTTGATTCTTATGTTTGAAAGTTAAATTTTCTATTCAGCTCTGATCTTTTCATGCTTGAAAGTTCTCTCTTTCATTGAATGACCATTTTTCCCCCTGAAGTATTATGTACTCAGTTTTGATGGGTATGTGATTTTTGGTTTTAAGCCTAGCTCATTTGACTTCTGGAATATCATATTCCAATCCCTCGGATCCCTTAATGTAGAAGCTGCTAGATCTTGTGTTATCCTGATTATGTTTCCATAATACTTGAATTGTTTCTTTCTGACTGCTTGAAATATTTTCTCTTTGATCTAGGTGCTCTGGAATTTGGCTCGAATATTCCTAAGAGTTTTCTTTTTGGGATATCTTTCAGGAGGTGATTGAGGAATTCTTTCAATGTCAATTTTACCCTCTGATTCTAGAATATCAGGGCAGATTTCCTTGATAATTTCTTGAAGGATGATATCTGGGCTCTTTTTTGGTCATGGCTTACAGGTAGTCCAAAAATTTTTAAATTATCTCTCCTGGATCTATTTTCCAGGCCAGTTGTTTTTCCAACGAGATATTTCACATTGTCTGCTATTTTTTCATTCCCTTTGTTTTGTTTTATAATTTCTTGATTTTTCATAAAGTCATTAGCTTCCATCTGCTCCATTCTAATCTTTAAGGAATTGTTTTCTTCAGTGAGCTTTTGGTCCTCCTTTTCCATCTGACTGATTCTGAATTTTAAGACATTCTTCTCCTCATTGGCTTTCTGGATCTCTTTTGACACCAATTCATATATTTCTTAGAGGCTTTGGATGCAGGAGCTTTGATTTTTGTTGTCTTTTTCTGTTTGTATATTTTGATCTTCCTTGTCATCAAAGTAACATTTTATAGTATGATTCTTTTTCTGGTTTTTACTCATTTCCCTAGTCACTTACTTGAGCTTTGTCAAGGTGACTTTCTGCTTCCAGTGGAGGTGGTGAGGTGTACTGTCAGCTACTCGATTGGCCCCCCATCTCCCCACCCTGCAATCTGTGAGTCCAGAGCTCCAGAAACACAACTGCTGTTGTTCTTGTGGCTGCTGTGGCTGCTGCAGTTTCCTTTACCACCTCTGCAGCTCTGGGGCTGGGACCAAATCACTCTACTCTCCACACACGTCTGCCAGATTTTTCCACTGATGTTATGGTTTATCCTTGGCCTTTTGGGGTTGTAAAGTCTGGAAACCCCCCCCAGGTGCCAGAGTTTCAGTCCCCCCTACAACATCTGTTCAGGTCCTGTTTGTGCCAACATGGCCCATGCTGGACTGTTCTCTGCTCCCAGCACAGCATGATAGACACTTTCCAGCAACTTTCCAGGATATCTTGGGTTGGAGATTTGCTTTACTTTGTCATTCTGTGAGTTCTACAGCTCCAGAATTTGTTACGAGTCATTTTTTATAGGTATTTGACTCAGCTGGAGGGGAGAGCTCTAGTAAGTCTCTGCTTGTACTCCATCATCTTGGCTCCTGACAATTTTCTTTATTTCCTGTATTATTGTATCAAGATTCTTTTTTTTGATCATAGCTTTCTGATAATCTATTATTATGCTTTCTCTTTTTGATCTGTTCTCCAGATCAGTTGTTTTTCTTATGGAATGTTTTGCATTTTCTTCTGTTTCTTCATTCCTTATATTTTGTTTCATCATTTCTTGAACTGTTATAACTTCCCTGGTTTCCCCTTGCCCAATTCTGATTTTCAAGAAGTTGTTTTCTTCCTTAAGATTCTAGATCTCTTTTTCTAATTGGTTGACTTTCTTTTTGTAATCTTCTTATTTGTCTTGGATTGTTCTTATATATTTTTTGTTTTTCCTTAATCTTTTTCATTTGATTTTTAAAGTCTTTTTTAAGTTCTGTGAATTCTTTAGAACAGGTGACCATTTGACGTTCCTCTTTGAGGTGAAAGAGGGTTTCTTTGCTGCAATATCCTCCTCTGAAGATGAACCTCAGTCTTTTCTATTCCCATAGTAACTCTCTATGGTCAAATTTTTTCTCCTTTGCATATGCATTTTTAAAAAATTTGCAGCTCAATTTTTATAATCACCTCTAGTCCTAGGGTATGAGGGATGGTGCCTCTGACCTCAGATTCTCCTTCAGGTCTCCCCTCTGACTTGGAACTGGAACTAAGACCTCCAACCTGTGGTAAGTGCCCATAGCTACCAAGATCCTTTACCCATGGCTTCTGACTTCACTAGATGTGTGCTGATTCCTTCTTGCCCTAGACCACACGTCTGTAGCACAGCTGGGTCTGGGGTTCCTCGTCAGCAGAGGTTCCCTCAGTCTTCCTCTCAGACACCCAAGGCCCCTCACTGTCCTGGGGGTTGGGGTCAATGCAGCCTCCCAATCTAGCTAATCCTAGGGCTTGCCCCTTGTTGTTTTGTGTACCCAGGACCTGGCCTAGAGGTGTCTACTCTTCACAAAGACCAGACCTCATCCTGGGACTTTCCTTCATATCTCTGAGTATTCCAGGAGCACCCTTGTTCTGCCCTTACTCTCATTTATTTTTACAGGTCAACATTCACTCTGAGGTATTATTTCATCTCTTTTGAGGAGGAAAATCTTGAGAACTTGGAATTTTCTGATCTATTCCACCATCTTTCTGGAATTCTCTCCCATTTTGATTTTTTAAATATCAGTCTGCCAAGAGAATATTACAGGACTTAGAAGTTATTACTGCTATTTGTTTAAGTCTTTGTTATGCATGCTTGTAAATTCCCTAGGTCAACATTTTTTTTTCAAGTGTACAAAATAAATAGCTGTCCTATGATTGATTTAAATTATGTATTGAATATTTTTCTACTTGATGCTTTTGAGAATATTATAGACAGGAATCAAACATAAGTTTTAAGTGATTATACCTGTGGTAGGAGGGTGGAGGTAGAAAGAGTCAAAGAGTTCAAGAAAGAATCTTACCCCTGTATTTAAGATCTAACTTGCTCCAGGTTTACTCTGTGCCTGAGTTCAGAGCTGAGAGGCTCCCCATGTGGAAAGGATAAGGAGAGTACTCTCCCCAGCTTCCTAGGACCAACAGTGATTTCTGTTATTACATACAAATACAGGGAAAAGGACTAGAAAGGGAAAGCCTCTACCAGGGTAAGTCAGTATCTTCTTTTGAAGTCTTAGAGAGCTGCCTAGATCACTTAGAGCTTAAGTGCCTTAACTAGGATCACTCACCCAGCAGTGGTCAGAGATGGCACTTGGACTCAGGGGTTGTCTATGCACTTGCCATAGCATGCTGCCTTTATATTACACAAAAACTAGATGTGATGGAGTGGGGATAAAGCACTAGTATCTTAATGTAGTTAATGCAGGATGCTGCAGAAAAGACTTGATGTGCAAGGTGGTGCTTTATCTAAGTTCTGAAGGGAATGAGGTTTCAAAGGATGGAGGTAAAAACCAAGGAGACAGAAGATGACCTGTCTTTTCTGAGAAGAAAGAGGCACCGTTTGGTTGGATGTTAGAGTACACAAAGGGGAACAATGAGGAATCAAGCTGTAAATATAGGTTGGGTCCAAAATGTAAAGGGTTTTAAATGCCACATGGAGGAGCTTCTATTTTTTGTCTGGGTCATCAGGAACTATTGGAATTTGTTGAGTAGGAGAGTGACATGTAGGATGATGTTTGAGAAGATCACTTTTGCAGCTTTGTGGGAGATGGATTAGAGGAAGATGAGACTTGAGGTAGGGGAACAAACCAGAGGTTACTTGTTCAGGCTATCCATTTGCAGATGAATTAATTTGACAACATGCATGCCCTGTCTTCTGCTTGTTGCCTGGGCCAGTTAAGTGCATGAAGAAGAGGTGGTGTTAGAAAAAAAGAAGACAACCAAAAAGCAAAACTTATCTTTGTCCTTCTCCAAAGGCTGTAGCTTAGCTTTCCTCTTGCCTGTTCTTTCCCCTACTGCCTGAACTGCTTTTTCTGCACAGCAGAAGCCAATGCTGAAAGCAAGTCAGAGACTGACTTTGCTTATGACTCTTACTAGCTTGTGCATGATGGATTTTGCTTCAATTTATTGAATTCTGTGATTTCTCGTCCTCTTTGGTCAGTTAAGCTTATTATCCGCCATTGACTGCAGAGATTTGAAAATACGAAATAGTCCTTTCACAAATGATATTTGTTCTTTCTCCTTCTTTCCCTGTTTGTTTAGTCATTACTCCTTAATTCTGAGCAGGGGAGGTAACTTGGGGAATAGTTTGGGTTTATAATCACCCCACACTAACTAGTGGGACAGGATTTGAACATTAACAGCTGAACATAAACATTCTGTGAAGTCTGTTTCAATAATTGGGACATTTTTGCATATGTTAGTAGGAAAGGTATCGTTGCTGGGAGTATTGGATGAGGAGTCAAGAGCCATGAATTTGAGTCTGGAATCGTGGTGTGGTATCAGGCAACTCACCTAACCTTTTCCTGTCTCTCTTACCAGTCTTCAAAACAGAAATAATATTGATCCTGACTCCTACGTAAGGCTGGCAAGATAACGAGTGAGAGAATGGATAATGAGTACTTTGAATAACATCAGCCTTTTTGATACATGTGAAACTATGATGCCCAATGAGGGAGAAAAATGTGGGAGTTTCATTTTTGTTGTTGTTGAAGACAAGGTTTATTTTATGTGAGCACTGTTATCTTCTTAAAGACATTAGGCCAGTGCCTCATTTGTGAGGGAATTACATGTTGTATGCATTGGATACAAATTTCTTTAAAGATGTAATTTTACAATAAATTTTAAAAATATACATTTAAAAAGTTAGAAATTTTAAATTAAAAAAAAGTCTGTGCTTCATTTTTCTCATCTATAAAATAAAAGAATTAGAGTTAACCTTGAGTTCCTTTCCAGATCTAAAATTCCTTGATTAGGGAAGGGTAAGGTAGGAGAAATTACAGAGGCTCCAGCAATAGTGCTGAAGCAAAGAATGAGTTAAAGGTGACAAGTTTTATGTTACTGAAAATAGGAGTTTTGGGTTATGGGAACCAGTTTAGACCAATGGCTCAGGTAGAGCACATGTCCCTGCCAGCGGGTGTGTAAAGCATCAGGCAGGAAGAGGGAGGACTGCAGCATTCAGTTGCTTTCTGGAAGCAAGAACCAGGAAGACTAAGATACCAATGAACTCTAAGTCCTCCTTCTTGAGGTTGTTGAAGGATAGGATAAAAAGGAGGTAACATGTAAAAATGTTTTACAGGAGGAAAAAGGCTCTTCTGATTCTTTCCAACAGTGAGTGCTCTCTCCACAGGCACCCTTGATTACTTTCTATATACTTACTTATGTATATGGCTGGACGTAGGGAAGCTCATTTCTCTGAGTTCAAGTCCAGCCTCAGACCCTTTTCAGCTATGTGACCCTGGGAAAGTTATTTAACTTTCCTGTTACCTCAGTTTGCCTCAGTTCCCTCATCTATAAAATAAGCTGGAGAAGGAAATGACAAACCACTCCAGTATCTTTGCCAAGAAAAACCAAATGAAGTCATGCAGAATCAGATATGATTGAACAAATAAAATGTGCATATGTTATTTCCCCTGGGAGAGTAGAATCTCCTTGAGATTCAAGCATTGGATGTTTTTTTTTTGTCTCTGTATTTTTTAACACCTTAGTGCCTATGACGTAGTACGCACTTCATGAATACTTACTGAATTGAAATGAGAGGTGAAAGTACAAGGTCAAGCTTTTTGAAAGACACAGGCATATATTGAACTTCAATAATAGCCAATTAAATTAGACCTGAGAGTGTGGAAGGTGGCCCCTACCTTCTTGTTAGGTGTTGGTAGTCCAAACAGAAACAGGTGGTTTCAGTTTTGTAGGCATACTTATTGCTTGTCCTCAATTACTTTAAAACAACTTTTTTGTTTGTTTTTTGAACTGAGGTACTTTTTTGTTTTTCTCCCAATAAGGAGATGTAACAGCTTTATAATGATGTGATCCCAAGACAGAGTCAACTTGTCTAATAAAATTAAAATGTGTACCTTTGCAGCTTTTACTATTTGCATTTTTATGAGTTTTTGGAATCTTTGTATTTGTTCTTCTAATGAGTCTAATAATGTTCCATGGGAAGAGGGCTGTGGAGCACTGAAGATATGTTACTCACCAAAAAGAATCTCATCGATATTTTGGCAGCTGGAAGTTTACAACTTAATCTGAGCCAACTTCCATTTTACTTTTATTTTTTTATCCCAGTTTTTGATATTTTTATTTAAAGTTTTGAGTTCCAAATTCTATCCTTCCCTCCCTCTCCCCCTTCCCTCCCCCATCTCTGAGATGATAGGCAATCAGATATAGGTTACACGTGTGCAATTATGTAAAACATTTCCATATTAGTTATTTTGTTCAAGAAGATTGGAATAAAAGGGAAAATGAAAGAAAGTAAAAAGTAACGTGCTTCAGTCTATATTCAGTTAATATCAGTTCTTTCTCTGAAAGTGGATAGTATGCTTCATCCTGAGCCTTTGGGATTGTCTTGGATCATTGTGTTGCTGAGAATAGCTAATTCACAGTTCTTCATAGAACAGTATTGCTGTTATCTTGTACAACATTCTCCTGGTTCTGTTGACTTCAGTATGCTTTCAGTCCATGTTAATCTTTCCAGGTTTTTCTAAAACCATTCTGCTCGTTGTTTCTTATGGCACAGTAATATCACATTACAATCATATGCCACAGCTTGCTTAGCCCTTCCCCAATTAAAGTACATCCCTTTGAGTTCCAGTTCTTAACTTCTACCAAAAGAGC
>CM053769.1:664818255-664834013 GCA_028658325.1 Potorous gilbertii
TGTTTTAAAAAGAAGTGGGCATCATATTTTGTCAAAAGTTCTTTTACATATCCATTGACATAAAGTATATGCTTTTTTGTTTTCTTGTTATTAATATGGCCTGTTTTGTTTACATTTTTCCAAATATTGAACCAGCCTTGCATTCGTGGCATAAATCTGACATGGTGTGTAATCTTTTTTTACTTTAAAGAATGTTTTTATTTTACTTTTTTCTCAATTATATGTAAAAACAATTTTAGCATGTTCTTTTTCTTATAATCTTGGGATTCAAACTCTCTCTCTCCCTCCTGTCTTTACTCCTTGAGAAGTTAAGTACTTTGATATAAATTATACATGGGCAATCATAGAAAGCACATTTTCACATTTGTTGTTGTTCAGCCATGTCCCACTCTTCATGGCACCATTTTGGGCTTTCTTAACAAAGATACTAGAGTGTTTGCCATTCCTTTCTCCAGTTCATTTGACAGATGAGGAAACTGAGGCAAACAGTGTTAAGTGACTTTCCCAGGATCACATAGCTAGTAAGTGTCTGAGGTCAGATATGAACTCAGAGAGATGAGTCTTCCTGACTCCAGGCCCAGGTACCACCTCGCTGCTGTTTCCATCCTAAACATGTTGCAAAAGAGAACACAGAACAAAGTGAAGCAAAAGAAAACAAAAAAACCCAAGAAAAATAAAGTTGTAAAAAAAATGCTTCTATCTACATTCAGATTCCATCAGTTCTTTCTCTGGAGGAGGATAGAAGTTTCTCACCATAAGTCCTTTAGAATTACATTGTATCATTGTATTGTTGAGAGTAGGTTAGTCATTCACAGTTGGTCATCATACAGTGCCACTGCTCCTGTGCACAATGTGCTTCTGATGTTGCTCATTTCATTTTGCATCAGTTCATATACATCTTCATAAGTTCTTTCTGAAACCATCCTGCTAATTATTTCTTACAGCACAGTAATGCTCCATTATAATCATGTGCCTGCTTGTTCAGTCATTCCCCAATTGGTGGACATCACCTCAATTTTCATTCTTGCCAGTAAAATATCTGCTATAAATATTTTTGTACATACAGGACCTTTTCCTTTTTCTTGGATCTCTTAAGGACAATCACTTGTATGCCTGGTTTTAGAACCCTTTGGGCTAGTTCCAAATTCCTCTCCAGAATGATTGAATCAGTTAACAACTCTACTAACAATGCATTAGTGTCCTAATTTTCCCAGATCCCCTCCAATATTTGTCTTTTCCCTTTTCTGTCATATTAGCCAATCTGATGTGTGGGAGGTAGTACCTCAGAACTGTTTTAATTAACATTCCTCTACATTTTTTGTATGACCACAGATAACTTTTCATTTCTTCTTCTTAAAACTGCCTATTCATATCCTTTGACCATTTATCAATTGGGAATGACTCATTTTTTTTTATAAATTTGACATATATCTCTATATATTTGAGAAAGGATGCCGTATCAGAGAAACTTGCAGTAAGATTCCTGCTTCTCCTTCTCCCTTACTTTCTTTCTTTCTAATCCTGGATGCATTGGTTTTGTTTGTGTAAAACTTCTTAATTTAATGCAATCAAAATTATCCATTTTGCATTCTGTGATTATCTCTATTTCTTCTTTCATCATAAATTCTTCTCTTATCCATAGATCTGACAGGCAAGTATTCCCCCAATTTGCTTATGATATCATCCTTTATGTCTAAATCATGTGTACACATTTAGACCTTATCTTGCTATATATGCTGTGAGATATTGGTCTATACCTAGTTTTTGCCAAACTGCTTTACAGTTTCTCCAGAAATTTTTGTCAAGTAGTGAGTTCTTTCCCCTAAATCCACTAGATCACTATGGCTATTTAATACTGTGTATTGTATATCTAATCTAATCTAATCTTTATTTCTTGGTCAATACCAGATAGTTTTGATAATTACTGCTTTGTAATACAGTTTGTGATCTGGTATAGCTAAGTCACCTTCCTTCACATTTGTGAAATCTTTTTTGATATGTTGCTATAGACTCTTTTCTAATGTTTAAAAAAAGTGTCAATATTCATTAGGGATATCTGTCTATGGGGTTTTTCCTCTGTTTTGATTACCTTTAGTTTAGATATCATAATCATATTTGCTTTGTAGAAAGAATTTGATAGGATTCCCTTTTCCTATTAGTGCAAACAACTTCTGTCATATTGGAATCAATTGTTCTTTGAATGTTAGATAGAATTTTCCTATAAATCAATGTGGTCCCTGACTTTTTCCTTTGAGAGTTAGTTTATTTATCCACTTCACTTTATATTTGGAAATTGCGCTATTAAATTCTTTATTTGTTGCCCTATTTTTCTTGTCTTTTTGTGTTTTTGTAAATATTCCTCCATTTCATTTAAGTGCTCAATTTTATTTGCATATAATTGGACAAAAATATTTCTAGTAATTTCCCTTATTTCTTCTTTATTTGTTGTAGTTTTGATTTTTTCCATTTTGATAGTGATAATTTGTTTTTCTTCCATTTTAAACAAGTTCCTGTTCTAAAAAAGGCTAAATTAGCTAGTTGCTTATCTATTTTATTGTTCTGTATGAAAACTTTTTTTTTATTAATTCAGTATTTACTTTCAATTTTATGGTTCTTATTTTCCGATTTCTATTTTAGTGTTTCATTGGAATTTAGAAATTTGTTGATGTTCCTACTTTTTTTTTACTTACCTTAAATTAAGTTACTTTAATTTATATGTTCTTTTTTTCCTTTGTTGATGCAAATGTTTAGAGATACAACTTTTCCCCTAAGAAATGGTATGGTTAAATCCCGCAAGTTTTCCTGTATAATCTTTCTTTCATGGAATTATTTGTTTTTTTCTGTGAGTTATTTTATATGAAACTTCAATTGGGGCTTTGTATTGGAGTCATGATTTATGTACTTCTAGGATGAATTTCCAGTCTTTTGTTGTTCCTGTTTAGTATTCTCTAGGAGAATACTGCTGTTTTCCCAAGTACTGAATATTGTGTTCTTTAAAGATCTTAGGAGCCACCTCAGGTCAAAGATAATGGCCCTGAGTGGTCTGATCTAGGGCAAAATCTGACTCCTACCCTACAGATGACAAAAGAATAGTTTTAGTTCAGGTTAGAGTTCTGGTAGACTGCTGCTGACTTTAAAACCCATCACATGTCAAGAAGGTCTACAAGTTTAGAACAAGAAAACTATAGCCTTTGCCTTGTTCTTAGGACCTTTCTTGGGTCACTCATTTGCAGGCCTCAAACTGGGCTAGGGTTTGAATCTGAGATACTGGGATCAGAATCATATGCTTTTGTTCCTGTTCTATGTCTCATAGAAAGCATTAGGGCAGATCTGAGCAGGTTCCAATGGATTTGAGATCATTCCTTGCCCTGGAATACAGCTGCAGGAAAATTCCATTCCTAACCCTAGATCACTTTCTGTTTCTTTCTTTGTTTCTTCATTTCCTTCTTCCTTCCTTCCTTCTTTCCTTCCTTCTCTCTCTCTTTCTTTTTCTTTCTCCCTTCCTCTTTGTTTCTTTCTGTCTTTCTTTTCTTTCTCTTTCTTTCTTTTCCTCTTCCTTCTTTCCTTCCTTTTTGTATGTGAAACTAAATCTTCATTATATATTGATTGATTTTCCTGGAAAATATGTAATGAATTCAGTGAATTTTAATGAGTTGTCCTGCTTGTGCATTTCTTTCTTTTTAACATTTTTATCTAAAGTTTTTAGTTCCAAATTCTATCCTCCCCTCCCTCTAGCCCCTCCCTTCTTCCTTCAGTGGTAAACAATCAGATATAGGTTATACATGTGCAATTGTGTAAAACATTTCTAGATCTTTCAAATTTCACACTACATATGTAGCTCCTTTATAGAGTCAGAGCTATGCATCTGTAGCCTGCAGTCAGACCTGTTCTTAGATCCATGCCTGGATCTTTAACTGTTCCTTACCTTGGAATACAGTGGTAGGACATAGTGCACATAGCCCAAGTTCTCTTCTTTAAGCCCACAATGTATCTTCAACCCAAGTCTGATGTCAGAAGCACAGCTGCTAATTGGTTCCCATTCCTTCTCCTGGGGCTGGAAAACTGATTCACTGTGGGATCTTCATTTCCCAGAAATTTTGTGTCCTGGTTATTTCTTAGAGCTTTGTTGGAATAATTATTTGGAAAAGCTGAGATGTACTGTTGTCTTTGATTCTGACATCTCTACAGGACTAAACAAACAATTTTCAGAAGAAGAAATATTATCACTAATCATCTGAAAAAAATGCTTAAAAAATTAGCTGACTGGCTGAGCCAAGATAGAAGATTAAGAGCAGTCACCGAGCTGAACTTTCCTAATGTTCTCCTCCAAAAATCTTTAAAATAATGCCTCAGACCTAATTTTAGAGTGGCAAAGACAATAAAAGGTTGGGTAAGACTTTTTTTTGTCCTAAGAAAATGTAAGAGGTTGGTAGATACCTATTGCAAGTCCACACACTTGGCTATAGTGAAAGTGACTTCAGGAGCTCTCAGTCCATAGAGGTTTGGGATCAACATTCCAGAATGCAGAGGAGCATTAGTGGTGGATCGCAAGAGAGCAGAGGCAGTGGTCACAGTTGAAAGCAAAGAGGAGTATGAGCATTTGTGACTGCAAAGGACCAGAGAGTCTTTCTGGGTAAGGACCAGAGTGCAGACCAGAAAAGCAGTTGCATTTCACCCAGAATCATACTACCTTAAAAGCATCAACAACTTGCAGATCCACAGAACTAGCTCTGAAAATAGCAGCATGAAAAAACCTGAAGTTTGGGACAATTCCTTCCTGCTCCCAGATTTTAACTTTAACATAAGCTTCAAAGACAAGAAATAGACTGGAAAATGAGCAAACAACAACAAAAGAATTTGAGCATAAAAAGCTACTGTGGATGGCAAGGAAGACTAAAATATAAATTTGGAATAAGACAACAAGACAAAGCTTCAAAACCTCAAACCCAACAAGAATTCCTGGAAGAGTTAAAGAAAGAGATAGGAGAGGTAAAGGAAAAATTGGGAAAAGAAATGTAAGTGATGCAAGAAAATGATGAAAAGAGAATTAACAACTTGGTAACAGAAGCACAAAAAATATTTAAAAAAACAACACCTTAGAAACAGAATTGGCCAAATGGTAAACCCCAAGGTCTACTTAACAACACATTAAAAAACAGAATTGGCCAAGTGACAAAAGAGGTACAAAAGCTCACTGAAGAAAATAATTCCTTAAAAATGAGAATTGGACAAAAGTAGAAGCTAATGACTCTATGAGACATCAAAAAACAGTAAAACAAAGTCAAAAAATGAAAACTATAGAAGAAAATTTGAAATATTGTATCAGACAAAGAAATGACCTGGAAAACAGATCCAAAAGAGATAATTTAAAAATTATTGGACTACCTGAAAGTCATGATAAAAAATAATCTAGACATCACATTTCAAGAAATTATTGAGGAAAATTTTCCTGATATTATTGAACCAGAAGGTAAACTAGAAATTGAAAGAATTTGCTAGTCACCTCTTAAGAGAGATGACAAAATGAAAACTCCAAGGAATATTATAGTCAAATTCCAGAGCTCTTAGTTCAAAGAGAAAATACTTCAAGGAGTCAGGAAAAAAAGAAACCCATTCAAAACAATTCAAATATCATGGAACCCCAGTAAGGATCACATAAGATTTAGGTACTTCCATGTTAAAGTAATGGAAGGCTTGGAATATGACATTCTGGCAGGGAAAGAAACTAGGATTACATCCAAGAGTAACCTACTCAGTAAAACTGAGTATAATCCTTCCAGAAGAAAATGGAAATTCAATGAAATAGAGAACTTTAAATCATCCTTGATGAAAATACCAGAGCTGAATATAAAATTTGACTTTCAGATACAAAATACAAAGGAAGCATTAAAGGCTAAACAGGGAAGAGAAATCATAAATGATTCAATAGGGTTAAACTGTTTATATTTCTACATGGGAAAATTATATTTAAAACTAAAAATTTTCTCATTAATTAGGGCAGTTAGAAGGAGTATGTTTAAATAGAAAGCAGAGATGTGAGCCGGGTGTGATGGTGTAGTTATCTAAAAACATTAAGGGATGAGAATGAAAGTGTGCGTTTGAAGAAGGGGAAGGGAGAGTTCGAATGGGATAAACTGTCTGACCTAAAAGAGACCTGAAAGTGGAGGGAAGTGGGGAAAGCCGAGAAAGGGGGCACGTGGACCTTCCTCCCGCTGGAATCGACTCGGTGAGGGGGTAATAATCAATGTAGGAATCTGTCTTACCATAGAGGAGGCTAAGAAGGGAACGGGGTAAGAGAAGTGGTGGCAGGAGCTGACGGAAAGAAGGGCGGTTTGGAGGAGGTAGAAGTTAGAAATAATAACGGGAAAGGAACATGAGAGATGTTTTAGGGCGTGTTGGAAAATTACCACACTAATATGCCATTGGTGCAGTTGTGTACTGATTCAAACATTACAGAGAGCAATTTGTAACTGTGTCCAAAGGGCTATAAAATCATGCATGCAATTTGGCCCAGCCATACCACTGCTAAGTCTGTTTCCCAAAGAGATTAAAAAAGTGGGGGGGGGCGTGAAGGAGGAAGGACCCATATGTACAAATATATTTATAGAAGTTGTGTTAATGGTGGCAAAGAATTGGAGATTGAGGGGATTATCAGTAACTGAGGAATGGCTGAACAAGATATTACATATGATTGTGTTGAAATGCTGTTGTGCAAGAAATGATGAGCAGGATGCTGTCAGAAAAACATGGAAAGACTTACATGAACTGATGCAATGTGAAATGATCAGAACCAGCAGAATATTATACACAGTAACAGCAGTAGTGTGTGATGATCTACTATAAATAACTTAGCTATTCTCAGCAATACAGTAAACCAAGAAAATTCTGTAGGATTTATGATGAAAGTCGTTGTCCATCTCCAGAGATAGAACTGGTAGAGCTGGGATGCAGATCAAAGATACTTTTTCTTTTCTTTTCTTTTGTCTGTGTTTTCTATTATAGAATTACTTACGTGGAAATGTGTTTTGCATGACTACACATGTATTACCCTATGTCAAATTGATTACCTTCTCAATGGAGGGGGAGAGTCAAAATTTGAAAAAAAGAATGTTAAAATTGGTTTTACATGTATTTGGGCAAAATAAAATATTAAAAAATATTAAAAAATAAATAGGAGAGAAAGGTGATAAGAGAAAGGGACAGAGGATGATTAAAGAGAGGGATGATTAAGGGAAGCAGTGGTCAAAAGCAAAACGGATTATTGAGAGGGGGACAGAAAATAAGAGAGGAAGAAACAGAAGAAAATGAGAATGAGGGAGTTATATAGTAATCATAACTGTGAAGGGCGATTTCACCCATGAAATAGGAGAAAGTAGCAGAATGGATTAGAAACCAAAATCCAACAATATACTGTTTAGAAGAGACACAATTGAATCAGAAAGACACAATTAAAATAAAGGGGTGAAACAGAATCTCATATTGTTGTTATCCTTTATTCTTGAAGAGGACCAACGACATCAGGAAGGTGATGTCTTGACTTGCAAGTGAATTAGATTTAAGTGAGGAAGGGCTGTGCAAAGTCACCACTTTCTTTTTTAGGGTCATCTGTATCCAGGCAAGACATAGATCAGGATGCCTGGAGATGACCCCAGATGTGAAGGAAGGCCTTGGCCTTTTAAAACTAAGTTATTTCCCAGGTCTCAGTTTGTCTGAGACAACAAGAACATTCAGTGATTTAAGGTTAGGTAAAAAAATGAGACAAAAGATGGCCTGGTTTGTTTATTAGAAGAAACAAATCAGACTGTGAGGTGAAGACCCTTAGGCTTTCTATCTGGAACGAAAACAATTGGTACTTACATTCACTCAGAGCCATCAAAACCCAAATAATTTTCAAGTGTGGCTTGGGCTAGAAACTACTATTGACCCATCAGTGAGAGCCCGAGTGATTTGGATTTAAGGCATGGTCAAGTAAATCCATTTGAATCCCAGTGGGCTTTATCAAAGCCTGATTTTCTAATGCTGTATTTCAAGAAACCATAAAGGAAAAGTACATGTGACAAAAGAGTTAATTGTCCAGGTTTAAAAAAAATACATTCTTCATGCACATACACACACACACACACACACACACACACACTTTATATATATGTATGTATAGTATCACAACAATTTGAGAGACATGATGTTCTTCCTTTAGAGTAGGATGAATTTAAGAGGAAGGTAAGGAAGAAGAAACACCTAAAACAGAACATCTTTATGGAAAATGGGTCCTAAAGCCTGTTATTGATTCGCAAATGGGAATATTCATATTTCTGTCCACAATCCTCTGACCATCAATCAAATATATAACCTGTCATTCTACTTCCAATCATATTATATTGACAAAAATAATAGTAAATTAGAAGAATAAGGAAGAAACTACTTTTTCAATCTATGAATATGTGAAAACTTCATGACAAATCAGTGAATATAGAGGATCTCAGGACAATTTTGATTACATAAAATTTAAAAAAATTCATAAAATTGTTTTTATGTGAACAAATTCCATGTAACTAAGATGATAATGGAAAAAGTGAACTAATAAAAGTGTCATTATGGCAAGTTTTCCTAACAAAAATATCATTTTCAATATATATGGAATTAGTTTAAATTAATTAGAATAAAATGATTTATCAATTTATAAAGGATCAAATAATATGTATAGGCAATTTTCTTTTTTTATGTTTTCTTTTTTTCATATTTTCACCTTAGTCATGTTGCATAGAAGAATTAAAATGAATGGGAGAAACCAGAAAACAAAATAAAACATAACACAAGAGAAAATGATCTGCTTCATTCTGCAATCCCATTCCATAGTTCTTTCTCTGGATGTAGAAGGCAATTTGCCTCAGGAGTCCATTGGAAACTTTTTAGATCCTTGCATTACTGTGAAGGGCTTAAGTCTACTAGAAAAATTACTCATACACTGTGGTTATTGCTGTGTACAAAGTTCTCCTGGTTCTGTTCCTTTCACTCAGCATCAGTTCATGCAAATCCTTCCAGGCCCCACTGAAATCTTCCTGTTCATCATTTCTTATAGCACAGTAGTATTCCATTACATTCATATATCACAACTTGTTCAGCTATTCCCCAATTGATGGGCATCCCCTTGATTTCCAGTTTTTGACCACCACAAAGAGAGCTGCTATAAATATTTTTGTACATGTGGGACCCTTGCCTATTTCTGTAATCTCTTTGGGGTAGAGTCCCAGAAATGATATTGCTGGGTCAAAGGGTGTGCACACTTTTGTAGCCCTTTTGGCAGAGTTTCAAATTGCTCTCCAGAATAGCTGGATCAGCTCACAGCTCCACAAACAAGGAGTTAGTGTTCCAACTCTACTACAGATTCTCCAGCATTTGGCATCTTCCTGTTTTGTCATGTTAGCCATTCTGTTTCTTAGCCAGTATCAAGTGGTTTTGATGATTGCTGCTTTATAATACAATTTGAGATCTGGTAGGGCTAGGCCACCTTCTCTAGCATTTCTTTTTATTAGTTCCCTTGATATTCTGGACCCTTTGTTCTTCCAGATGAATTTCGATAGTATTTTTTCTAGCTCTGTTCTTCCTTTGTTGTTGAAGAAGATCATGACATCAGAGAAATAATGACATGACTTGCACTTGACTTTGCTTTGAGTGAGGGAGGGTTGTGCAGGTCACCAGTCTCACTTCTCTAGAACTATCTGAATCCAATGACCAAATGTTCATCAGGATGACTGGAAATGACCTAGGATGAGGCAGTTGGGGTTAAATGACTTGCCTAAGGTCACACAACTAGTGAGTGTCAAGTGTCCGAGGTGATATTTGAACTCAGGTCCTCAGGTCAAAAGTTTTTCGGGATCTATTGAGATAAAAATATGGTTTTGGTTAGTTTTGTTATTGATATGATCAATAATTCTGATAGGTTTCCTAATATTGAACCAGTCTTGCATTCCTGATATAAATCCTATCTGATCATAATGTATTATTCTTATGATAAGTTACTGTATTCTTTTTGCTAATATCTTTTTAAAATTTGTGCATCTATATTCATTAGAGAAATTGGTCTATAATTTTCTTTCTGTATTCTGACTCTTCCTGTTTTAGGTATCAGAATTACATTTGTATCATAAAAAGAATTTGCTAGGACTCCTTCTTTGTCAATTTACCCGAATAGAATATATAGTTGGAATTAACTATTCTTTAAATATTTGATAGAGTTCACTTGCATATCCATCTAGCTGTGGAGATTTTTTCCTAGGAAGACCATTGATGGCTTTTTCAATTTCTTCTTCTGATATGGGGTTATTTAAATATTCAACTTTCTCTTCTGTTAATCTGGGCAATTATATTTTAAAAAATTTTTAAAAATATTCATCCATCTCATTTAGATTGTTGAATTTATGGGCATACAGTTGGGCAAGTAATTTCTAATTATTGTTTTAATTTCCTCCTAGTTGGAAATGAGTTCATCATTTTCATTTTTGATATTGGTAATTTGGTTTTCTCCCTTTTTTTGAATCAAATTGACCAAAGGTTTATCAATTTTATTTGTTTTTTTTTCATAAAACCAACTCTTAATTTTATTTTTTAGTTCAATCATTTTCTTAATTTCAATTTTATTAATTGTTCCTTTGGTTTTCAATATTTCTACTTTGGTATTGGGGATTTTCAATTTGTTCTTTTTCGAGCTTTTTCAGCTGCATGCCCAATTCATTGATCTCCTCTTTCTCTATTTTATCTATGTAGGCATTCAAAGATATAAAGCTTCCCCTAAGAACTGTTTTTGCAATACCCCATTAAGATTTGGTAAGTTGACTCATTATTGTCATTCTTTTGAATGAAGTTGTTGATTGTTTCTAAGATTTTTTTAACCCAATATTTTTTCAGGATTAGATTATTTAGTTTCCAATTAATTGTTGGTTTTTCTTTCCATGGCTTTTTATTACATATAATTTTTATTGCATTATGATCTGAGAAGGGTATGTTGACTATCTCTGCCTTTCTGCACTGAATTGTGAGGTTTTTTTTATGTCCTAGTAGATGGTTAATTTTTGTGTATGTCTATGTATCATGAGAAAAAGGTACATTCCTTTCTATCCCCATTCAGTTTTCTCCAGAGGTCTATCATATTTACCTCATCCATAGTTTTATTCACCTCCTTAACTTCTTTCTTGTTTATTTTGAGATTAGATTTATCAAGTTCAGAAAGGGGGAGGTTGAGGTCCCCGACTAGTATAGTTTTGCTGTCTATTTCTTCCTGTAACTCCTGTAACTTCTCCTCTAAGAATTTGGATGTTATACCACTCGGGGCATTTATGTTTAGTAATGATATTGCTTCATTGTCTATGGTGCCTTTCAGCAGGATATAGTTTCCCTCCTTATCTCTTTTGATTAGATCCATTTCTGATTTTGCTTTGTCTGAGATTAGAATTACTACCTCTGCTTTTTTTTTAACATCAGTTGAAGAACAATATATTATACTCCAACCTTTTACCTTTACTCTGTGTGTATCCCCCCGCCCTTTATGTCTGGGTCCAAACACTCACAAACACCTGGTTTGATGAAAATGATGGAGAAATTCACAAGCTGTTAGACGAAAAATGAGAACTCCACAGGATTTACCAACAGGATAGTTCAACCACCTCTAAGAGGCAGCATTTAATTCCATCAAAAGCAAAGTACAAGCAAAGCTTAGAGAGATGCAGGATTCCTGGATCAGTAAGAAGGCAGATGAAATTCAGTTTTATGCTGATAGTAACAATCCAAAGTACTTTTATGATTTCCTGAAAGCTATTTATGGATCAAAAACCTACGATGCATCACAACTACTCAATGCTAATGGAGCCACATTGATTAGTAATAAGGACATGATCCTACAGAGATGGGCTGAACACTTCAACAGACCATCATCAGTCAATGTGGAAGCCATTGATCGTTTACCTCAAGTTAGAGTCAATCCCTCTTTAGCTGAACTTCCAACTGAGAAAGAGGTTTTTGAGAGCCATTAGGCTCCTTTCATGTGGCAAAGCACCTGATGCTGATTCTATTACAACTGAGATTTACAAAGTAGGGGGATCATTGCTCATACCAAAGCTGTCTAAAATTTTCTAGGTTATATGGCAAGAGGAGGTTATCCCCCAGGATTTCAAGGATGCCTCCACTCTCCATCTCTGTAAGGGTAAAGGGAATAGATTGTCTTGCACAATCACAGGGGGATCTCTCTCTTAGTCATTACTGGAAAAGTTCTTGCTAGAGTCCTCTTTAATAGGCTGATCCTTCACCTGGAAGATGGTCATGTACCTGAGAGCCCGTGTGGCTTTAGAAATGGCCGAGGAATGATCAATATGGTGTTTAGTGCCAGACAACTCCAGGAGAAATGCCAGGAGCAGAACAGAGGTCTGTATAAAACATTTGTAGATGTGACCAAGGCCTTTGACTCTGTTAGTTGTAAGAGCTTATGGAAAATTATGTCAAAATTTGGGTGCCCAGAGAAATTCATCAATATTGTATGTCAACTTCATGATGGCATGTTTGCCCAGGTTCTGGATAATGGACAATGCTCTTGTGCCTTCCTAGTGACTGATGGAGTGAAACAGGGCTGTGTGCTCACTCCCATGCTTTTCAGTAGGATGTTTTCAGCCACGTTGACAAATGCTTTCAGTGAGGATGAACACAGCATTAAGGTCAACTACCATACTGATGGCAAGTTCTTCAATTTGAAAAGGCTACAAGCCAAGGCCAAAGTGGAGGGAGTATTGGTGCATGATTTTCTGTTTACAGATGATTGTACACTCATTGCAGCCTCTGAAGCTGAGATGCACCAAAGTATGGATCAATTCTCTGCTGCCTGTGCTAATTTTGGCCTAATAATTAATACCAAGAAGACACTGGTACTCCATCAGCCACCACCACACCATCCATACATAGAAACATCAGTCACAACAAATGGATAAGTTTTGCATGCTGTGGATAAGTTCATTGACCTTGCTAGTGTATTTTCCAAGGATGTACACATTGACCATGAGGTTGATGCATGTATTGTCAGAGCTAGCTCAGTGCTTGGGAGGTTTCAAAGAAAAGTTTGGGAGGGAAGAGATATTAGACTGACTATCAAACTGAAGGTCTACAGAGCCGTTGTGCTGACCTCATTGTTATATGCTTGTGAAACATGGACAATCTACCAGCCCCATGCCAGGAAACTGAATTGCATCCATTTGAACTATCTTAGGAGTATTCTGAGGATCACCTGGCAGGTTAAGATACCAGACACTGAAGTCTTTGCTCAAGCCGAACTACCAAGTTTTCAAACTGTGCTTCAGATAGTGCAACTCTGATAGGCTGGCCATGTTGTTCGAATGCAAAATGTATGCTTGCCAAAAAGACGTGGGGCGTGGGGCAGTGGATCACATGTGACCAGAAGAAACAATACAAGACACTCTCAAGGTCTCTCTCAAGAACTTTGGATTTGACTTTGCAACATGGGAGACACTGGCATGACACCGCTCAACATGGCATGCCCACATCAGAAAGAGTGCTGTGCTCTTTGAGCAAAGCAGCATTGAGACAGCACAAAGTAAACACTGGATGCGCAAATTTGAGATATCCTCCCCAAATATTCACACAGACTACCTGTGCCCAACCTGTGGTAGAGCATTCTGAGCTTATTTTGTTCTGATCAGCCACAGTTGGACACACTGAAATTCCACTTTATCATGTAGATGCCATTTTGGTCTTCTTCAAAGATGTAGGACCACAGCCAACCAATCCCCCCTTTCAAATGTGTTCCCTGTAAACAACGTATTGTTTGATGATGGTTTTTAATCCATTCTGCTATCCACCTCTGTTTTATAGGTGAGTTCAGCCCATTCACATTCACAGTTATGATTGTTATCTATGTCTTTCCCGTTTATGCTTTTAGTTCTCCCTTCCCCTTCACGATAGTTATAACTTTTGACCACCACCCCCCCAATCTTCCCTCCCTTCTTTCAGCCCCCTTCCCTTTTACTCCTCTTTTCTCTTACTACTTATGCCTTCCCTTTTATTCTCCTCTCCCTTGTCTTTCCCCTTTCCCCTCTTACTGCCTATACAGCTACTTACATTTCTATATTTATCCAAGTTAGTTGCTCCCTCTTTGAACCAAATCAGATGAAAGTAAATCTCAAACAATGCTCACTCCCTCCCCTCTTTCCCTCTACTGTAATATATTTTATGCCTCTTCCTGTGATGTAATTTACCTTTTTCTGCCTCCTCATTTTCATATCTCCCATTACATATATACATATCTCCCATTACATACACACACACACACACACACACACACACACACATATATATGTATATATACACATACACATATGGATATATATCCCATACATATATATGTATATCTCCTTTTTATATATTATAATAAACATACAATTCTCAAGATTAACAAGTACCATCTTCCCTTATAGGGATGTAAACAGTTTGCCCATATTGAGTAATAAGTCCTTATTTTCCCCATTTACCATTTTATGTCTATCTTGAGACTTGTGTTTAAGGATCAAGTTTTCTATTGAGCTCCGGTGTTTTCACCAGGAAGGTCTGGAAATCCCTTATTTCATTGAATTCCCTTCTTCTTGCCTGAAATATTATGCTCAATTTTGCTGGGTAATTGTTCTTTTGTTGTAGTGCCAATTCCTTTGCCTTATGGAATTTCATATTCCAATCCATCCACTCTTTTAATGTAAAAGCTGCAAGGTCCCATGTGATCCTGCCTGTAGCTGCTTGATATTTGAATTTTTTCTTTCTGGCTGCTTGCAGTATTTTCTCCTTGATCTGATACTTCTGGAATTTGGCAACAATATTCCTTGGTGTTTTTAGTTTGGGATCCCTTTCAGGAGGTGAATGGTGGATTCTTTTGATAACTGTTTTGCCCTCTGAATTTAGGACTTCTGGGCAGTTTTCCTTGATGATTTTCTTGGAAGATATTGTCTAGGTTTTTTTTTCATCATGGCTTTCTGGTAGACCAGTAATTTTTAAATTTTCTCTCCTGGATGTATTTTTTTCCAGGTCAATTGTTTCTCCAAATAGATATTTTAAATTTTCTTCTATCTTTTATTCTTTGATTTTGTTTGAGTGATTCTTGATGTCTCATAAAGTCATTAAATTCTACTTGCCCAATTGTAATTTTTATGAAATTGTTTTCTTCAGTTAACTTTTGCATCTCCTTTTACATTTGTCCAATTATTCCTTTTAAGGAGTTATTTTCTCCAGTTAGTTTCTGTACTTCCTTTTCCATTTGTCCTATTTTCCCAGTTAGGATTTGTGCTTCCTTTTCCATTAGTCCAATTTTCCTTTAATTTCTTCAGTGCTTTCTTTTTTCATATTTTTAAAATCATTGGCCAGTTTGTCTTCTACTTCCCTAATTTAGCTTTTAAAATTCTTCTTGAGCTCTTCCAAGAATGCTCTTTGAACTTGAGACCAGTTCGTATTCCCTTCTGAAGTTTCAGATGGGAGTACAGTCTCAATGCTGATCTTTTTGGTATTTGTGCTTTGGTCCTTGTCTCCATAGAAAGATTTTGTGGTCTTTTCTTTTCTGGTTTGCTTCTTGTTCATCCACTTGTCTAACTTGATTTTGAAAATCCTTTTTGAGCTCCTCCATGGGAGGCCTGAGTCCATGGGATATCTCTTTCAGATATTTGGGATACAGAGGCTTTGACTCCTATGTCTTTACCTGATGGTAAGCAGATCTCTTCCTC
>CM053769.1:664834513-664852003 GCA_028658325.1 Potorous gilbertii
TCTTGCTACTAGGAAATAGGAAATACAGGCAATGGGGAATAGAAAGTTATCTGGCCCTATAGGACAAAAGAGAAGATGGGGACAAGAGAAGGGAGGGATGATAGAAGAGAGGGCAGATTGGTGACAGGGGAAATTAGAATGCTTGGTGTATTGGGGTGGAGGAAGGGGACAGATGGGGAGAAAATTTGGAACCCGAAATTTTGTGAAAATGAATGTAAAAAGTTATAAATAAATAAATTTATTAATTAAAACAAAAAGCGTCTGAGGTCATTTGAACTCAGGTCCTCCTGACTCCAAGCCCAGCCAGCACTCTATCCTCTGTGCCACCTACCTGTCCATATAATTAAGCTGACTTTTTCCCTTAATGTCTTTGATGAATGAGAAAGATCCAATACGTCAGACACTCTGAACTCAATTGTGACCAAGGGATTTCACATGTATACAATGAAAAAAAAAATCTCAACTTTCCTTTTTTTTCCTTTATAGCACTTTTATTTTGAAATCCATCTGAATTTATTTTAGCATTCAAAACAAGTGGAGAAAGAAAGGAGAGATTCATTTAAAAACTTGCTTCACAAAACAGTTAATTAAGCATGATGAACATGGAATATTTTTCTCTTTCTAAAGAAATTTAAGAAATCTATGTGATATAGGCTGGGGAGAAGGTGGATAGAACTGGTGGCTAAACCTACCAAACAAAAGTGGATCTAAAATGATCCCATGTTATCTTTTCTTTGGCATGAGATGTACAAAGAGGAGTGAAGATAAAGTGAAATTTGTGGGGGCATCTCTGGTTATCAATAGTCCCACTTAAAATTTCTTTTCATTGGGCTCTGCTCAACTAAGGGTAGTTAGATGGCTCAGTGGATAGAACACTGGGCCTGGACCCTGACAAAGTCAATTAACTCTGGTTACCTCAGTTCCTCATGTGTAAAATGAGCTGGAGAAGGACATGGCAAGCCACTCTAGTATGTCTGTCAAGGAAATCCCTGATGGGGTCATGGAATGTCAGATATGACTGAAAAATAACTGTACAGCAAAGATAACTTCTCAGCATCAGGATCCTTTCCTTCTGCAACTAGATATAGCCTAGAAATATGAGAAATGGAACAAGTCTGAACAATCTCATCTTCTCTGTGTTTGGAATGCGGCATAAAGGGATTTTTTTTTTAAGGAATGCATGGTGTCAATGTTGTTGATATCAAAAAGCTAGGGAAATACTTTAAATCATCTGTAATTTCTCTTAATAACCTAACATGTATCTACTGTCTACTATTCAAAAATTCCAAGTATTCAAGCACTTAGAGTACTTCTTGAAATTATGAGTTCAATAGATGGGTCCCTTATCATGGTGGACAAATGTTCATAATTACCATTTCCAGTATTAAGGTTCTATACTGTCATTCCTTTTTCCTTCACAACAGGACAGGATAACACCAAGACACTGCAATGTGGGGGAAAGGGCAGATTTGTGTCTCTGGGCATCAGCATTCAAATGTAAACTCTAAAAAGTCACTTACCTCTCCCCTGCATCAACCTCAGTCTCTTCCTCTGTAAAGTAGGAATAACCATACAGCTTGTCGTTAGGGAAAAGCTCAGTAAAACTTAAAATGCTAGTGAATTGTTATGAGAGAATATATTTCTTACTTCCACCATTCCTTTGCCTAAGCATCTGAGTCTTAAAGATGACTCTGGTTATTCCTTTTATGACAACCTCCTCCAACAAGACAGTCTTTCTTCTCTTTGGCTTGAAATGGAGGTTACAGAAGCTAGAGACGGAAGTTGATTTTATCCCCTTATTGTTTGTTAAAAGTATATGCCTACAAAGCCATCCAGTTTGACACAACCCTCTCACTGTTTCAATATCTTCAGTACTGTGGAAATAAAACATAATCTTAATGATGTTTCATAATTGCATGTACCTTAAGTATTTATATGAACATAATGTCACAAATTTCTCTGGCATATAACTAAATCTATTTAACTAAGGATTTACATCTTAATTAATTTTTCCCCTTTGTCTATCAAGGCTACATTTGCTATTGAGAGTGTTTCAAAGCTCATTATAACAATTTAGAATCAGAATGAGGTGACAGTGTGAACAACTGACAGATAGTAGTTGGGGGAGAATATGTTCATGCTGCACGGTAGATGGTTCATGGAACAAAGTACAGTCAAAAAGGATTTTAATGTGTTACAGTTAGGGGAAACAATGCCTGAAATATTTGTCTGACAGTAACTCTGGTACTTTCAGAAATCTGAGAATTGAGGAGGACAAATGGGTAGTGGAAGGTATAGTGGAAAGCATGACTGGAAAGTACCAAGGAAAACTAAATGAGTTGGGAACTTCCAAATGTCTGAATCAAATAGAAATGGGGCCAAGAAAAGGATAGAAAGTGATATCTGACCCTTCAGGGCTTAGAAATAAAACTTTGATTTTACACTGAACTTCAAGATGGTGGGACCTGATTTTGTTTTCTCTCTACTCATAGAATCTGAGACAAGTTTCATCCTTCCTGGTACCAACACAAACCCTTCTCAAAGGCAAAAGGGCAGAATGTTCTAGAAACTGTCAGTGATTAAAAGGTCAAGCAACTTTTGATCATGGTGGTTTTGGAGGTGAGAAGGAAGAAAAGGATGAATACAGTAGACAAAAAATTAAGACTGGAATGAGGGGATTAAGGGAAGGGGAGGGAATAGGCATTTATATAGGGCACCTACTATGTTCTGAGCATCCTGCTAAACACTTTACAAATGTCTCATTTAGAGAAATGAGCAGTCTGGGGGAGGGGGAAGGGCATATAGGATGGAGGAAAATAGCAACAGCAATTGTGAAAAAAAACTGAAGCAAATTTCTCTGATAAAGGCCTCATGTCTCAAACATATAGAGAACTGACTCAAATTTATAAAAGTAAGAGTCAAGAGGAAGTAATCAAAGCTATCAATAGCCGTATCTAACTCACTGTGATTGGAGAAATGCAAATTAAAACAATTCTGAGATACTACCTCACACCTATTGGATTGGCGAACAGGATGAAAAGGTACATGACAAATGTTGGAGGGGCCTTGTGAGAAAGGTGATTTTGATGCACAGTTGGTGGAGTTGTGAATGGATTCAATGGTTCCGTACAGCAATTTGGAACTATGGCCAAAGGCTACAAAACCATGGATACCTTTGACCTAGCAATACCACTACTAGATTTGTATTCCAAAAGATATTTTTAAAAAAGGAAAAGGACGTATATGTACAAAAATATTCATAGCACCTCTTGTCCACAGTCAAAGAATTAGAAATTAAGGGGAATGCCCAAAATTGGGAAATTCCAAAGTCAAGGTATGTGAGTACCCTTGAATACTATTGTACTATAAGAAATGACAAGCAGCATGTTCTTAAAAACCTGGAAAGACTTATATGAGCTGATGCAAAGTAAAATGTACTGTGCACAAAGTAACAGCAATATTTTAAGATGATCACCTGTGAATGACTTGGCTCCTTCTGCAATACAATCATCCGAGACAACTGTGAAGGACTTTTGATGAAAAATGCTATCCATCCCCAGACAAAGAACTGATAGCGTCTAAATGTAAACTGAAGCACACTTTTTTAAACTTTCTTTATTTTTCTGAAGGTTTATTTTCTCTATTTTCTTTCACAGCATGATTATTATAGAAATGTTTTGCATAACTACCCATGTATAAACCCTATTAAACTTCTTGCTTTCTCAGTGGAGGGTATGGGAGTGGAGATGGAGGAAGGGAGAGAATTTGGAACTCTGTTTTAAAATGAATATTAAAAATTGTTTTTAATGTAATTGGGGAAAAATAAAATACTAAAAAAAAACCAAATTTTTAAAAAATATCTCATTTGATCCTCAAAACAACTTTGCAAGATAGATGCTATTTTGATTCAACACTTAAAATTTAAGGAAACTGAGGCAGACAGAAGTAAAGTAACTTGCCTAAAGTCACCCAGCTAGTAACTACCTGATAGCAAAGGAAGAAGCTACTAGCCACTGAAGATATTGTTCTTTTTCCCATCTCCTCTTCCTCTCTTTGTCATTCCCTACCCATTTCTCCAGGACCTATTGGGGTAGAATCCTAGAAACAACCTTACCATTGGCGAATATTTTCATATGGAAGTTAAATCCTTCAATCTGCAATATTTAAAGCCTGCTGAAGTGCATGGTTTCCCTGCCTCACTTTCTCTATCGTTCCTATACTCGCTCTATTCCTATTTCATAGAAGATGAGTTCCTTGAGAGCCGCAGACTGTTTTCCTTCCTTTCTCTGTATCCCAGGCAGTTACCAAATGCCTGGCCCACAGCAGGTATTTCATGAATACTCACTGACTGACTTAGCACTGCCTCAATCATTATCAGACTGTTTATACTATTCTGATTTACAGAGACTCAGGAAGAAAAATCAGAGATCAGCTAATCTAACCTATACCTGAGAAAGAAATCTGGCAGCAAGGGGTTATTAATCTTTCCTTGTACTGAGCAGAGAATTCTTGAGGAAGCCCATTCCATTTTTGGGTACCTCGAATTGTTAGGAAGCTTTCCAGGACCTCCAAACGAAATCTGTCTCTCTCCAACTTCCCACCATTGGTCCTGCTTCTGACCTATAGGATTACACAGCAAAGGTCTCCTTGAAGTACCTGAAGCTTACCAAAACATGGTCTTCTCACCACCGCCACCACTGATCTCTTCTCCATTTTCTTCAACTGACCCTCAGGTGACATGATTGAAAAGCCATCCCCCATCCTGATCCCCCTTCTCTGGCCATCAGTGACCTTTCTAAATGCTGACACCCAGAACCAAACACAGTATTCTGGATGTGGCCTAAACACAGTAGCATCCAATGGAGTGATCACTTGCCTCCTTCATAGAAGCATACCTTTGAATATAGCCCAGGATCATATTTGTTTCTTTGGTTACCATATCAAATTTGAATCATATTGAGATTTCAGCCCATTAAAAGCCTTGGATCTTTTTTTTAAAGATAAATTGCTTTTTTGTCATAGCTCTACAATCTCTTATTTTTGAGGTTACTTTCTACAACTCAATATAAGGCTTCATACTCATCCCCATTAAACTTCATCTCATCATGTCTATTATTACATGTGTTCATATTTGCTTTGCAGATGTATCTCTGTATACATGTAAATGTATGTGCATACATATATACATACAGATGCATGTGTTACTTATATACATATGTACCCATATGCTAGGTATGTACATATACCTATCTATCTTCCTCCCTGAGTGCTGTCCCTATGGAAATCAAAATCTCTTAAGAAGAGAGGCTCCCTTCCTAATTTCTTCCTGATACATTCCGGGTAAACAAAATGAACTTAATAACCTCTGTAGTGCAGGGGATAGAGAATCAGGCCTGGAGTCGGAAAGACCTGAGTTTAAATTTAGCTTCGGATACTTACTAGGTGTGTGACTCTGAGGAAGTCACTTAACCCTTCTCTGCCTCAGCTTTCTCATCTATGAAATGGGGGTAATAAATAACACCGACCTCCCAGGGTGACTGTGACGATCCAATGTGCTAATAATTGTAAAATGCTTGGCACAACTGTTGACACACAGTAAGTGCTATCTAAATGTTAGCCATTGTTTTTGTCATTTATGGTCGTTACTGTTACTGCCATATAGGCCGAACAAGAGCAGTGGCAGCCCCCTTAGAGATTTACTGGGACTTCTAGAATTGTTTTAAGGTAGTTAAGTGATTTTCCCTAATAAGATTTTCCATTAGAAGACAATTCAAATTTTTACCATGCATCTCTCTTTGAGGCTGTATGAAAAAAGTAGAAAAAATGTTTTGTAGAAATAGAAAGGCAAGAGAAAAGGTAAAAAAGGAGGAGGAAGGGAAGAGTTGTGAGATCCATTTTATTTGGCCTCAGAAGGCAGAATGATGTGAAGGAATAGGAATTTTAGAGAGATAGCTACATTGGTTCAATATATAAGAGAACTTCCTATCAGAACCATTTGAAAAAAGAAAAAGACTTTCTATGAGGCTGAACATTCTTTGTCATAGCAGATCTTCAGGGAAAAGGCCAGGTGGCTACTAGTTGGAAACATAGAAGAAGGAATTGTTGCTAGTTGAGGCGGGTTCAGGTATCTCTCAAGGACTGAAGTATAGGAGAAGGGTCTCTGGAATGAATTCATGGACTCAGCATTCTCTAAGTCAAGGTAGCAAAGGCATATTGTAATGTCAATATGGTGGGTAGAACTCCCCAGGGAACTTGCATTCCTTAAGGAACCTGCAACTTAACAGGAATGATACTAAAGCTTATATATGAAAAGTAGTGGATTATCTGGCAGATATGCTAATTAGGTGATAACTCAAGCTTGGTCACAGGCATCTTTCACTACTGGAAACCAAGGGAAGGGGTTTCTCAGGGTGTATTTTTGGTCTGATACGTCTGCAGCAAGATAGATTTGAGAGATGACGTGTGTAGCTTGACCTCTGGAGTGAAGATGATAACTTTAGGAATCAATAATTCTTTGGTTACAAGATAGTCCTGTTTTCACAAGAGAATTTCTTCAGAGGTCAGCTTGTTCTTGTGAAGGGGAAAGATAGTTTGTGTTACTGGAGTCCACTCATGAGTAATTCTGGGGAAAAGTAGTTTGTCTTACTGGGATCCACTCATGAGTTATTGGCAGGCATAGCATCCTTGGGCTAGGGAGAAAACCATCAGGGATACTGTTTTGAAGCTACGGAGAAAGGTGATCTTGGAATTGGGGTCCAAGCACAAGCACCCAAGCACCCCATCAGGATCAATGTTTCCAGTAATGGCTAGAGTAGATGACTTCTGCAGTCTTCTACCTCCAAGAGTCTATCATGTAGATTAGATATGATTTCTTGCAAAGGACTTTCAGTTTCTTAGAGAAATGTCACTATACAAATACACAGCATGACTGCCTTTTTACTGGCCATCTGGCCGAATTACATTCGTAATACATTTCAAATACATTGCATAAAAGAGTTATTGGTGTCCAAGCATTCTAATGTAATCTGAAAACAAAAGCAGCTCCAGTAGTTTTGCATCTACTAAGAAACAGGTGAGCCTACTGAATTATTAGTGGGGGGTCCCTTTGCACAGTCCTGAAAGGCATGGAAATAAAGCTGGCAAGCTTGTTTCTCTTGTTTTAAAGTTCTCTCTCTCTCTCCAAGTAGGGGGTGTGTATGAACTGGCTGTTCAGAAAATCCTTCTTCCAAACAATTCTGAGAATCAGAGGATTGTCAGCCAATCCAAACCATTCTAACCCTACTTTTACATGCCTTGATAATATGTTTCTGACTGGAGGCAAAGGTGTCTGGGAGTAATGAAACCCTTCAAGTGAGATGGACAAGAGATGAATGTAGAGATGGGGATTATGGGGTGGAGAGGGAAGACAGCTGTTTTAATAGCCTGGGCCTGAGTACCACAGTGAAGTCAATCACCACTTGCTGGAGGTGATTTACAACCAAAGCAGTGACCATTACTAGTTCCTGGAAGTTATGTGAAATGAGGACACTACAGGAAGCAGAATGAGTAAGCCTGTCAGAAATGCATCCACAAGAAGAAAGCACAGGCTAACCCCTTCACGGACGTTTTCTCTTTTTGCATTTCTTTCCCACTTTCAATGGAGGGGCAAAGATAATGGAAGGAAAAGGCCAACAGAGGAGAGAAGGTGCTCTCTGTCACTTACTGCAGCATCAAATTAAAAAAAAATGACCATCCATTCTCTGAGATGCTCTGTTATTCTATCACTCCCTCCTCCCTGATCTCAATGCTTTCCATCTATTTTCCACACATACAGTTTCAGCCACAGAGCTGTTAAACTGGTCCTTAACTGAAAGCCTAATGTAAATGCTTTAGGTAACAGTTTGTTCTTGGGTAACAGAACTTTACGACTCCTACACTAACAACTCTTCCCACATGGCCCACATTGACCCAGTCTTACTCAGAAGAGGGGCCAATGAAGAAAATGAAGTTTTCAGTTTATTTCGTTTTCTTGCCTTGATAGTTTTTTTATTTTTTTTCGAGAATCAATGTTGTTGCAAAGGTTCTTAATGTGCCCCTCTGATGGGCTTAGAACCCCACTCCCTCAGAAAGCTGGAATCAGAGTGAAGGAACCAAAAGATGGGGTGGGAGACAGTATCAGGAGCAGGTGGTAGTGGTGCTATGTATGCTGAGATATGGTAGTTAAAAAGAAGATGCCATGGTTTTCAAGACCAGAAGAAAAGAAATAAAATGGTTTTTAGATGGGTCATTTTCCTTATCAAGACCTGTCCTTTGGTTCAATTCCATAAGTACTGAGTCAATTGCTAAGTAAGAAGAAGTTAAAGATTCCTGTCAAGGTTAGACCATTAAATGGAATGACATCACATTCAGGATACAAAAAAACAAAACAAAACCAGATAACACTAAAATAACGCAGACCACAACTGAGGAGAAATCAGTGGCTGAGTCTAGAACTCCACTGGCTATAGATGCGTGTTATAGTCTATGAAATTTTGGTCCTTTCCTTTTATTGAAGTATATTCAAAGAGTAAAAATACTACATAACACAAGTTTATCAGTCTCATAAGTCAATAGCATGAAAAACCCATCTTCTTGCCTTTTTTTGGAAAATCAGGACATTAGCATATTAAGAGAGGCTGTAGAAATTAACAGAGGATATGGGATTCAGAGTCAAATACATTTACCAGTTGTGTGACCATGGGCCAATATTTTAACTTCAATAAGCCTCAGGTTTACTCATGTAAATGAACGTAATAGTAAGTAACATACCTATATCACAGTTACATTGTAACCCTAAAATAAGATCATTCATGAAAAGCACAACATGACAGTTTTCTGTTGTTACTGTGTGCATAGTGCTGGTGGGTGGCTGGTGATGGTGCTATCATCCTCCCTGTGGAATTTCTTCCTCTCTCTAAAATTTGTCAATGTTCACCAATCCCTCTTGAATATTATTTAGTATTTCAAGATGGAATTTACTTGAGTCTGGTGACCCAAACTCAATGAGCATAACTAGGGGCTCTTTTACAATCTCCTTATTTTCCTGGACATTCCATTTCCTGTTAGCCATTCCCCGCCTAGTCAGAAGACAAGCCTCCATGGGTAGAGAAGTCTATCTTGAGTATTTCAGTGGATCTGTGATTTTATCCATGTGGGCACTTTTTCCTATGGCACAATTTGTAGTCCCTTCTTGACTTCTAGTCCTCTGTGACCCGCATCCCTGTCATTCTGTAAAGCTTTAATGTTCATCACAAAATACTGGGAACCTTCATCTAGTCTTTTGACCTTTTGTGGGAAACAATACAATCCAGTTCAAACTCTTCCCCCTATTGCATTCTGAGACCAGGACATTATCCATCAGTGGTGTTTATCCAGATATATGTATTGATGGAATAGGTGTATCACTTATCCACCCAACTGCACTGCATAGTCTAGAGAATAGGTACTCTTTAGCAATTCATTTTCCCTATGTTAATTGTAAAGGTAACCTCTTTAGAGCAGGAGCTTTAACTTAGTGTCTGCAAACTTATTTTTTAACAAATTTTTGACAACTGTATTTCATTTATAACTAATTTTCTTTGTAATCCAATGTACTTTATTCTATATATGTAATTTTTGAATATTTTATTATTATTTACAATCACATGTAAAAATTTTAACATACTTTTTTTATAATTTTGAGTTCCAAGTTCTCTTCCTCCCTCCCTCCTCTCCCCCCTTCCCTGCTACATGTTATTTTGTACTAAGAGGCCCTCAGGTTATCAGTGAGAGCTGCTAAAGCTCTATACACAGACTTTTCACCTACCATGTGTCCATGTTGCCCTAAAGCTTTGTTGAGGACATCCTTTCATAAGGATTTAGATGGCCTGAGTTGGTAGAACAGAATCTGAATCCAATCAACTGACTGGGGAGAGTCTCAGCAGTTATTCTGATGTGATATTTGGAGCTCCAAGGGAGGAAGAATAAATCATTTTGGCCTGTTTTTTGTGAGCCTCTCAGTTTTTAAGGATCCAAGCCAACACAGGAACAAAGAACAATACAAACCAGGCAAGAAGAATGATTTTTGTTCCAATATTATATAGTTCATATATGTATATATACACATATACATATATATTCATATGTTTGTGTATGTCGATGTATGTGTATATTTGAAAAACACAGTATGTAGGAGTACAGTTTAAATATGCTTAATGAAATAAAATAAATCATACAGTTGTAGCTTCTGAATCTTCCTTCCAAAAAGTCAAGGTTTCCACTGAACCAAAGAAATCTCACTTTTCATAACTGAGTTAGATTTTGTTATTGTTTAAAGATAGGGACATCTTTAGTGGTCTATTCTCTGTTTTATAGAATTTAAATAATCCCTTCAGTTCTAAGAGACTCATTTTCTAGCAAGGTCATTTTATTTTTACTATCCTATTTTATTTTTAGTATTTGGAAATAAGGCTACCTTCAGATTATTAAAAGAAAGGAAAGAAACCTGTGACAAGTGAGAAAGGATGGTTTATCTTCATGCATTAACATGTTGGTTTTGGAAGCCATGGGGCTTCTGGAAACATTGCACAATGAAAGCTTTCCAATAATGGAGTCATTTTATCCACTGAATGATTATCTACTAACAAAGGTTTACTGTAATGGGAATGTCAGTGGGCACACTTCAGAGGCCAAAACAAAGCCACTTTATCCCTACGTCTCCAAATGGAAATAGACAAGGTAGTCTCATTCCCAAGAAGAGTGATACAAAGGAAAGAGAAGAGGCTTTTGAGTCAGAGAGCCTAAGTTTAACTCCCAACTATGCTACTTACAGGGGTATTTCAGACAAGAATTTAAGCTGTGTGAATCTTAGTTTCTTCATCTGTTCAATGAAGGGGATCTTTGGGATCCCTTCCAACTTTAAACCCATTGTCTTAGGAGTTCTAGACTCTCCGAGATAGATGGCTGATCCAATTGCAACACAAGAAAGCAATGGGCTATTATTGCATTTTAAAAGACTATGAAACAAACGGTTTCAGAGAAGTAATCAGACTATGGAGAATAATTTATACAGAAGTAACAGTTAGGAGAAACAACTCTGAAAGACATAAGAACTCTGCTGACCAGCGACTTCAGGGCAATGACCAACCATCTATCAGAAAACCCATAATGAAGTGTGCTACTCTACTCCTAACAAGTCAAAGTCACCAAGCATGTTTTAATAGTTTAACACGTGTCATTGTGTAACGTGCTGACACAGATGATGTGCATCATGTGTGGGGCAAGGCAAACGTTGTTTAGACACGTCCACTGGATGAACTAATTTTGCTTGACCATACTTATTTATTACAATTTCTTTATTTCTCAATTTTTAATTAGGGGAGTAGGGAAGAGAGTTTTAGCAATAGCAATAAAAAAGTATTTCTTAAAATGCAATTAAAAGGACAGAAAGAAGTTCAGAAGGAGGCACATATAAGCAGAATAGTATACATATATATATTTAAAACAAGTGGTATGAATTGGAGATTGAATTTCATATTGAATACTCTTTGTGTGTTGCATTGTGTTTACAGAAATGCTCTTTTTAGTGTTAAGGCTCAGAATAAAAAGTAAAAATTAAAAAGGAAAAGTCTTGGATCCAATCATAAGGAATTTAACAGCCTGAGCCCTAAACCTCACCCTTTACCAAGTGTTACTTTAAGGCCTCTTATATGTAAAGGTAAAAGAGACTTGCAGTTATTCAAGGGTTGGCATTTGAATCTGGGTTATAGAACTTTGGAGAAATTTTCTAATTTTTAAAATAGCATCTAAATGGAAGCTTATTATCGCATGACATCTTCTAAAAACTTCTCAGTAAGAGGGACCTAAATGGTACTTACTTACATAAAACATCTAAATGGACCCTGTGAAACTTTAAAGAGAAAAGTCCATCAAAGTACATGTTTAGGTCCCTCACTGATCCATTTCCAATGACTAATAAAGGGTCATCTCTATAATGATAGATAATAAAGTCACTTTGCGTCTTTTTTCCTGGGACCAATCTATTATGATTAGATTTGTGGAAGGAGCCCTCAGATTGCAAGGAAAGCATGAACTTTCTCTTTTATCCTTCATGAGTTACAGATTGGAGGCACCCAATCAACACTTGATGGTCACTGAATGAATACATAACTGTATGTCCATGAGAGGTTCAGTGATGCATTTGAATGATGTAGGTTTAGGTGGGTGGTGAATGTGCAACGCAAAAAAAGTGAGGAGTGGTTGTGCTGGGAAAAATGTTGCAATTGTTCTATCTTCTCTGCTCATTTTTTTTCCTTTCCAGAAACAAGAAGGCTGCCCAAGTTACATTTATCTAGGACTACAACTACAGTGTAGTATGTGGGGTCACTGCCCTGTTTGTTGATGCTAAGACTCTACTAACAATCCTACTCAACTTCCCAGCCCCAGAAACCTCCCTCCTACACATAAGTTGTCAAGGAAGATGCTAAATCATTGTGTCCATTGCTGCTGCAATTTCTATGAAATAAAAAAAAAGCACCTTTGTACCTCAATAGACAGACCACCACACACAGTGAAAATACAGATACAGTGAAACCTTGCTTGAAGAGCTGGAAGAGACTTCAGAGGCCATCTAGTCCAATGCCCTCATTTTACTGAGGAGAAAACTAAGGCCCTGAGGGGTTAAGTAATCTGCCCAAAGTCAAACAGACAAGTGTCAGAGGTGAGATTTGACCCCAGGACCACAGATTTCTTTCTACCACTTAATCTTGGACGATTGCTTTCACATGTCCAGGTCTCACTTTCCTTATCTGCAATAGTAAGAACAATAGATATTTTCTCAAGTCTCTTCAAACTTTAAATCTGTGATCCCAAGTCTATTGCCCCGACAAGAACACCATTTTCCAGTAAGCTTTCATTCACTGTCATTACTTGGTTGAGCTGTCAGTCAGCATTAGGACACTCAGTTACAGGATAATTCTGTCATTAGATAATCTGACCCTAATTGACATGTCAGCCAACCTGGAAAATGGGTAGACAGAGGAGATATTCATGCTAATGAATTCCCTTTATCATTTCTGGGATCCCACTACATATACTTGTATTTATCTACTATGTAATACCTATACATTATCTTATTTTCCAGCTAATTAGGTTAACAGATGAAGATTCTGAAAAAGCTGAGACATGACAGAACAAGGAAACATCAGGCAGAAAATAAAAGCGAAGCAGGAGACAAGAGAAAAGCAGGATTCTACTCATACAGTCACAAGTTGTCAAAATGATCATCAATCATTGTTTACATACAGAACTATCAAAGGCTGGATGCTTAGAGAATGACATACAATGAAAAAAGAAAAAGCTGGCAGGCATGATTTCTGGGTGCTCCTGTCCAAGACCATTCCCCTCCCAGCCTTATGGAATTGTTAAGAATTGTCAAAGAAAATTCTTCTTCAGAATAGCAGGCTAAGTAGAAGGAGGTTAAGGAAGAATGGAGGAGGAGGAACACACATGAAGGTATGCACCTAGAGTGTAAGGCAAGATGTAGCTAGGCAACTGGAAGAACTAAGGAACCCAGAAGGCTGCATGAACAGGCATAGTAATCTTCTTGCACATTGTGAATTGCTCATTCACTGCCTCCTTCCATGAAAACCAATTACTCGTCAGGGAATAAAAATTGGCAGGAGATGCAAATCTTATTTGGCAGTTTTTAGGATCCAGGCTCCTCATTTTTTGCCCTGGACGGAGCATACTATATATATTTTGGACAGTTTTCTTATTTGCTCTAGTCTGGGACTTAAATGAGACATTTTCCCTATAAGTACCTGTCTGGGGGTTCCCTTCCCAGCTATTCATTTGTGTACACATAAGCATTATCCTGTGTTTTGTGCTCCTCAAGTTGTCCAATATTCTCTCTGCTGTAAGTACGGAAGTTCAGTCTGTTTGACGACAGTTCTCTTGTAGAGACCTGTCATTTTACATTAGTCTGAAGGAAAAGGAAAAGAAAACAGACCAGCTGGAACTGAATCAGGTTGTTAAAATGGTGAGATGATAATTAAAAATCTGGCTCCTAATGAGTGTGTCAGAGTTTCTGAGGCCTTCTCTGTAGTGATAAACATCAACATTTAGGAAGGGTCAGACACTTTGCCCTGTCTCATAGCTCCCACCACAAATGTTGGAGAGGCAGCATGAGACAGTGAGAGAGAATGCTGGACTGAGAGTCAGGCAAGCCTGGGTTCCAAATCTATCCTGGCCTCTGCCCTGAGAGCAGAGGAAAGCCATGTCACCTGTCACCTTTATCATAATCATCTGTGAGATGGAGGTCATATTCCATCACCTCATCTACTACCTCAGACTGTCACATGGACCAAATGAGATAATGTGTATCAAGAGCTTTGTAAACCCTGGAGAGCTATATATGAAATGAGCATTCTTACCCTTCATCCAGGAGCACAACTATACAACATTTTCCCACAATATTTGCATAGAATTTTCAAAATAATTGTGTGGGCAGGGATGGGAGTAGGTAGGAGGAAAAATCATGATCACGTGTAGCAGTTCGCTCTTTCCCTCTTTTCTTCATGCCATTTCAAACCCCCTTGAAGGGACTTTAAAAGAAGATAACTGTTTCCTCTTTATGGGGAATTCCAATAGCGTATGTTTCCAGCTGTAGGCATCAAAGTGTCCCAAAGGCTGGGCTACCAGTCAGGAAGGCTTTAGTTCAAATCCACTTTCAACTGGGCATGTCACCACTTGCCTCAGTTTCTCAATTAAAACATGGGAATAATACCACTTACCAGTCAGGATTCCTGTGAGGCTCAAACAGGAAATATTTATAAAATGCTTAGCACAGTGCCAGGCACACAGTAAGTATTATATGTTGTTGCTGTTAAGTTGTGTCCAACTCTTCAGGGCCCATTTAGGGTTTTCTTGGCAAAGATACTGGAGTGGTTTGCCATTTCTTCTCCAGGTCATTTTACAGAGGAGGACTCAGGCAAACATAATGAAGTGACTTATCCAAGGTCATAAAGCCACTAAGTGTCTGAGGCCAGATTTGAGTTCACTAAGATGGGTCTTCCGAACTCCAGATCCTCTGCTCTCCACCCACTGTGCCACCCAGTTGACTCACAAGTACTATATAAATGCTAGTTATTATTATTATAGAAAAATTCAATTTGAAGTGAAGAAGGTAACATATGACAGTACTACGGTAACTTGCAGCCTCTGAATCTGGACTGCCTATATAGCTGCAACCAAGACAGCCCATTTCTACAATGCTCTAAACTATTTGTGAATTAACTGTATGTGTCCAACTTCACCTTGAATGGAAATAGGAACTATATCTCTACAATGCCTTGACAGGGCTCAGTAGAGGAGGCAGAAGCTAGGGACATGGACTTCATATGAAAAAAAGTCTCTAATTTTGGGAGTACATATGTGACCTATAGCTATGTTGCATTCAATGTTTCTGATTTAATCTTCCTTTATCTGTTCTGAATAAAAGGTTTCTATGAACCTGAGAGAATCAATAAGATACATAGACAATGACATAATAAAAAGGAGTTGCTAGAGCAAGGGCAAAGACCTGAGCAACCTCGTGGAGATACAAACACATACCCCTATATTATAGGCAAGAAACCCAAGAATCACTATATAGGGGGTGGTTATCAACCAATTCCCTGAGATTCTGATAATTTTTTTTAGTGGACCATGCCTTAAGCCCAAATCATTCTGGTTCTCATTGACTGATCAACAATAGATCCCAGCCCAAGCCTCACTGGTCATTGTTTGGATTCTGATGGCTCAGAGTAAGCACAAATAGCCATTGCTTCTGTTTTGGCCAGAAACCCTAAGAATCTTCCTTCCCAGACTGATTTTTTGACTGGGTAAAAGAAGCTATTCTTTACTTCATTTTTAGCTGTCCTTAATCATTGAATGGGCATTACCTCAAAATGAGACCTGGGAAAGATCTTACCTCAAAAAAACAAAGACCTTCCTGTTGCATCCAAGGTCATCTCCAGTCTTCCTGATTTATATTTTGCCACTGGACCCAGATGGCTCTGGAGGAAATAGTGAGGCTGGTGACTCTGCATAGCCCTTCTCCACCTAAATCTAATTTACTTGCAAGTTATGACATCTCCTTCCTAATATCATGGTTCTCTTCTAGAATGAAGGCAAATTGACTTATCCTACTAGTCTAGAGTGGGTTGCATTACAAATGAAAGCTTGTCCAGGACAACACTTTAGTACTTGTGAGATTTTAAATTCTGTTTAGTGTAGAATAAAACTATTTATGATTGACTTCATTTTTTTTCCTTATTCAATAGTATTGACTACTCAAAATTCTATTCTTCCTTTTTTGGAATTTACTTTGGGTTACTTGCTTTTTCTATCTTTTAAAAATAAAGTTTTGTTAATTTTGTTAGTGATTTTGAAAACTCTTAGTTCTGTTTATACTTTCTGAAGGTTTTTTTTTTCTTTTCTATTTTGCCTGTTTCTAATTTCAAGATTTCCTCATGTATGCTTATTTTGGAGTTATTAATTGACTTTCAAATTTGTCTAAAATTGCACATTTAGTTTCTTAACCATATCTTTTTCTATTTTTTCAATGTATGTGTTCAGTTACATTTTTTTCTTCTAAGGAGGTCATTAGCTCCATCAAAGAAATTTGGCATATGACCTCATTATCATTCTCAGTAACACAGTTAATAATTGTTTATCTCTTTATTATTTGACATGCATTATTAAGGATATAATTGTTAAGTCTACATTTACTTCATTATTTTTTACTTATGTTTCATAAATTAATTACTTTCATTGTGTTAGTCTATAAAGATGTGTTTAGTGTTTTGGTTTTTTGTTTATGCTCTACCACAAGGTATATTTCTGTGAAGGAACCTACTATGAATTTCTGAAAACATGTACATTGTTTAATGTTACCAATAATACCATAACTTCTATTTTTCCCCCAACAGTTTCTGTTGGATTTATCCAGCTCTGAGAGAAGTGGATTAATATTCCACAATTATTATGTTACTATCCATGACTTGTGGCACTTCAGTTAACTTTTCCTTTATTAATTTATATGTTCTGCAAGTGGATATATATACAATATTGCTATTTTCCTGATTTATAATATATTTATACATACTTTACTTCACTCTCTTTAAAGAATCCACTTTAAAAGCCATGAAAAAGGCAATATCATGAACAAGAAGCAAGGGGGGGGGCAGAGCCAAGATGGCAGAGTAGAAAGACTCACATTTGCTAGCTCTGAACCCACAGCCCATGGATTTCCTCTAAAAAGAACTCCTGACAAATTCTGGAACAGTGGAAGCCGTGCTGAAACACAGTGAAGGAGATTTCCATTGCAGAGAGCCCTGAAAAACCGATCCCAAAGGTCCATCGAGCCCTGGATGGGAGTGGAGCCCTCCCCTGCCCTGCCCCGGCCACACGGCACTGAGAGAAGCGAGCAGATCCAAGCAGGCCTCAGGGACC
>CM053769.1:664852503-664880915 GCA_028658325.1 Potorous gilbertii
ACAAATGGGGAGAAAATTTTGGAACCCAAAATCTTGTGAAAATGAGTGTAAAAAGTTAAATCAATTTATTTAAAAAAAAAAGAGAATGGCCTCTAATTACCTATTTAAAAAAAATCCTCAGGGCTTCTGACCCAAACAGAAATAATTTCTATTTACTTTCACTCTGAGTCAGTCTGTGTCCCATGGCTGACCAAGTGTGGCTTACCCTGGTACCTATTGGTGGCCAATCAATGAGACTCACAGTGATTTGTGTTTCAGGCAAGGTCTTTAAGAAAAATAAAACTAGCCCATAAACTCCAAGATATCTTGTGAGGTTTCAGTGACCTTGCTGGGTAAGATAGAATTCTATACCCAACTGAGTATTTATGTTTTTCCCTTTTTCAAACAATTCAGATGGGAGTGAGACTCAAGTGCTGCCTGCCACATTCCCATTTCCTTCTCCATTGTTTAAAGCTCTTCCTTCTCTGTCTCTTCTATGTATGTAATTTTCCTCATTCTTCCTCTCCCTTCCATCTTTTCCCAATGTATCCTACTTTCTCACCCCTTCATTTATTTTGAGATCATCATAGTATAGTATAATCCTTTTATATGTTATCATAAAAGCATTATGTAGTAAAATTCTTTTGTTGTTGCTTGCTCATTTTTCTAGCCTTTTTCTTGACTTTATTCTAAAGTTGGTCTGCGCACTGTCCTAAGCTTCAGGTTTTGGGGGCTGGTATTTTCAGAGCTAGTTGTGAAGGTCTGTAAATTTTCAGTTCTTCTACCATGGCATTATGAAAAGAGAATTGTGATCACTGCTCTCCTGACCTGTGTTCTGGTTTTTACGCAGGAAGAAACCTCGTTCCTCTACAGCCACAAGTGCTAGTGTTCCTCTTGTCCAGATCCCCTGCTCTCTTATAACAGTAGGAGGTAGTGTTTCTTCCAGCCTTAAAACTGAGCCCAGGGGCCGTGCTCTCTTGTGAGTGACTATAAGTACTTTTTTCTATCCTGGAACTGTCACCAGTACACCTATTTCCCTTCAGCCACATATGTTAGCACCTCTCTTGGAAATATGACTAATGTCCCTTTTCTCCTGCAGCCACAAGCACTAGTGATCCTCTTTACCTTGGAAGTAAGATCAGGGTCCCTACTCCCTTATGAAATAACAGATACTCCTCTCTTACCTCTAACTACGACCAGGGCTCCTGCTTCCCAGTAGTGTTGTTATATTGGCAAAGCCTAGTCATGAGCAGTGAATATTCTTCCAGCTATTTAAGTTATTTATTTCTTTAAGGAACATGTTGTAATTGAATCTACACAAGACTTCTGTGTAGGTGGTATTTTATATTTTTAATTAATTTTATTATATCATATTTCAATTATATCATTAATTATTTGGAATGAATTTTTTTCTATTATTGATTCTTGGGTTTTGTTAATATTATATAGAAATGATATTGGTTTTTGAGGATTTATTTTGTAATCAGTTTTTGAGAATAACTTATGATGTGATACTGTTCTTTAAAAATTTGATAGAATTGTTCTGTGAATTCATAAGTAGCAGAGTGTGTATGTGTGTGTATGTGTGTGTGTGTGTGTGTTTATTGACAGTTCCTTTATAACTAGATCTTTTTTGTTGTCTAAGAATGGATTATTTAAAGTCTCTATCTGATTATCTGATAATTTGAGTATTTCATAATTGTAAGTTACCCCTTTCTTTTATGTTCAGTCATATTATCTTCTAAGTGTGCATATTATGTTCCAATTATTTCTTTTTTTGTTTTGATGTGATTTCATCTTATTTATTTATTATATTATTGATTGATTTTCTACTCTATTCTTTTCAGTCAGTTAGCTGAAGGTCTGTCAATTTCATAAGTCTTGAAAAAGAACCAGCTTTTACTCTTATTTATCACTTCTATGGATTTTTTTTATTTTCAAGTTATCTATTTCCCATCTGTTTTTTCCTTTCTTATTTGTTTGTTTGCTGGCTTACTAATTTTTAAATACACATAAAGTTCATAAATTCTCTCTTTTCTATTTTGCTAATGAATGTCTGCAGGAATATAATTTCCCCCTCACCCCCAATAATTGCTTTAGCTGCATCATACAAATTTTGGTATGATGTTTCCTCACTTTTGCTTACATGGTTACTGATTCTTCCTCTGATTGGTTCTTTGACTACTTGCTATTTGATATTTCTTTGTTAATTCTCCATGTGGTTCTGTGTCTTTTGTTTGTAGTGCTTGACCCAACTCCTATTTTTACTGCGATACGCTCCATTAAGGATGTATTAACTCTTTCTGTCTTTTCACATTCTTTTCCATACCTGTTTCCTAGGACATGGTAATTATTTTTAAAGATCCATGTGGTGATAAGAAATATGTATAATCCTTTGTTTTCTCACTTAGAAGTCTTTTAATTCTAGATTGTTCAGTTTCATATTTTCCCTTTTGCTTGTCTTCCTGTTAGACTTACATGAAACTAAGAAGACAGTGAAGACCCTTGTCATTATTGTGTTGTTGTGTATGTATTATTGGAGCTCAGATAATATTCTCTATATTGATTTGAATACTAAGGCATTTGGAACATATAAGCTTATTACTGATACTGATTTGTTGACTTGGGTTTCTTTCGACATAATATAGTTTTCTTGTTTATTCTTTTTAATTTTTCAATGCTTATTTTTGCTTTATCTGATAGCATATTGACAATTATTGCTTTTTAGGATTCATTTGATAGACAATTTTTCCATCCCTTTAGTTTTATATTATGTATGTCTTTGTTTATTAAATGTATTTCTTGTAAGGAACAGACTGTAAGAATTTCTTTTCTTATTCAATCCATCACTCTCTAATTTTATTGAATTATTCAATCCATTCACTTTTAATGTTATGAGTTAGATTTATATTTTACTTTATCTGTCTCTAATTTTTTTTTAAAACTATGGCCACCTTCTACAGTTAACATAGGATGATGCTTTTTCTTTTTTCTCCACTTAATAATATTTTTCCAATTACACACAAAGATGGTTTTTAACTAGATTCTGAATTTCATTTTTTTCCTTCCTTCCCCTTCCCCTTCTTCAAGACAATATACAATCTAATATACACTATACTTGTACCATCATATTAAACATATTTTCACATTAATCATATTGCAGAAAAAGAATCAGATCAAAAGGGAAAAACCATGAAAAAGGAAAGAGAGAGAGAGATCTGCATTCTTTCTCTTGATGTGGACAGCATTTTCCATCATGAATCCCTTGAAATTGTCTTACATTATTGCATTGCTGAGAAGAGCTAAGTCTGTCAAAACTGGTCATTGCTCAGTGTTGCTGTTACTGTGTATAATGTTCTGATTGTGCTCATTTCACTCAGCATCAGTTCATGTGATTCTTTATAGGTTTTTCTGAAAGCTGCCTGCTCATCATTTCTTATAGAACAATAGTATTGATATTCTTTCTTTTACTTCCTTATAATCTTTTCTTATGATGTTCTTGTGCCCACTGGCTCTCTTCCCTTTACCATGGACCCTATCTTCTCATTTGTTACCTTTTTCCTTTTAACTTTTGTTAATGAGTATTTTCTCTCCATGCTATTATTGGTTATATATTTTTTCCCTTTCTTTCCTCTCAATTTGCCAAGTAGATTCCACCTTCCTTTTCTTACCCTTTATCTAGCCCTATTCATTACTTTATAAAATTTCATTTTTATGCCACTTTCCAAAAAGGATTTAGTTCAATCTTCATTATCCATCTTCTCTTTGTGTGTATTCTAGACTCTAATTGTATGATTCACAACTCCTATAATCATTTTACTTCTCTCTTTTCTCTTGCATTCCATCAAAGCTTCCAAGGTAAATACTCTAGGCTCTTCTTTCTACACTCTTTCCACCACTGCCTTATAGGGCTTGCCCCACAGATTCCTCTTTTCTATTATGCTTTTATCTCAGAACAATGCCAATTCATGCCGATGTCAGAGAGGACACTGGTCCATAGTAGGTCCCTCCCCAAAAATGTCCCTTATTGTGTAGCTCACCATTGATCTGTATTTTCACCTATTTTTTTCCCCACATTTGCCTTGCAATATTTTCCCTGTGTCCACACTTTTCCATTCCTCCAAATACAGTTGACTCCAGGGGTTCAATTTCCTCTTCCCAGTATAGGACAGATAGGCTTTTCATACACCAAAATCTCCCAGACCTCATCCAGCATAAGATTTCCCTTTATCAACCATATCTTTTCACACATAGAAGTATTCATCAGTGGAATTCCCCCTCGCCTCCAGAGTAAGGTCTCCTTCATTTCTCTGCCCCTTTTCAATCTTTTCCTCTTCTTCCAAACCCACTCTCCCATAGGCTCTTCTTTTTCTGAGACCACAAAAGTCACTTTCTCCTTTCTGTTAGCCCTTGATTTGACCCCAGGGAATCACCCATCCCTCCCTTTCATGTAGGCTCAACATGGATGGGTGTGTCTCCAAGGCTCTCTCTTCTTCCCTCTTAATTTCTCCCTCCATACTACTTAACTTGGTTCATGCATGCAAGCCAGCAAGGCCGTCATAGCAGCTCCCATGAATTCAGTAAATCCTCAGTCCATGTAAACAATCTCTTGGGGAAACCTTCTCGTTTTTCAAGGTGTCTCTTCTATAATTCCCTGTTCTTACCCATTCAGTCATTTCTTCGTACCTCATCCCCAGCTGATTGCAAGAGCCTCTCCCTTCCTCTTATCTCACTCCACCTCAATCCATTCCACCCTCACCTACCACAGTGGTCTTAACACTGTGTTTTGTAATCAAGGCATGTATGTTGTTTGTTTCTGTTTTGTTTTTTTTGGGGGGGGGACATAAGACTTAACAAACTACAGTAAAGTGTAAATATAATTTTATTATGCACTAGAAAACCAAAAACTTTGTGAGACACACTTTATTGTGATATTCACATCATTGCAGTTGTCTGGAACTGAACCCACAATATATCTGAGGTTGGTTGGTTGCTTGGTTGTTGTCCTTCATCTTCCAAGAGGACCAAAATGACATCACCATTGTAAAGTGAAATTTCAGTGTGTCCAACTGTAACTGATCAGATCAATACGAGCTCAGAATGCTCTACCATAGGTTGGGCACAGATAGTCCATTTGAATATCTGGGGTGGATATATCCCAAATTTGTGCATCCTACATTTACTTTGTGCTATCTCAATTCCGCTTTGCTCAAAGAGCACAGCACCTTTTCTTATGTGGGCATGCCATGCTGAACAGCCCTGAGCCAATGTCTCCCATGTTGCACAGTCAAATCCAGAGTTCTTGAGAGTGTCCTTGTATAGTGTCTTCTGACTACTATGTGATCGCCTGCCTCATGCAAGTTGTCCATAAAATAGTCTTTTTGGCAAACATACATTTTGCATTCGAATAACATGGCCAGCTCATCAAAGTTATCTTCTGTGAAGCATAGTTTGAATATCTGGTAGTTCAGCTTGAGCAGGGACTTCATTTCTGGTACCTTATCATGCCAGGTGATCTTCAGAATCTTCCCAAGACAGTTCAAATGGAAATGATTCAGTTTCCTGGCATGGGGCTGGTAGATTGTCTGTTTCACAAGCTATAACAATGAGGTCAGCACAATGGCTCTATAGACCTTCAGTTTGGTAGTCAGTCTAATACCTCTTCATTCTCAAACCTTTCTTCTGAGCCTCCCAAACACTGAGCTAACTCTGGCAATGTGTGCATCAACCTCATGGTCAATGTGTACATCCCTGGAAAGTACAGTAGCAAGGTAAGTGAACTTATCCACAGCATTCAAAACTTCTCCATTTGTTATAACTGATGGTTCCACATATGGATGGTGTGGTGGTGGCTGATGGAGCACCTGTGTTTTCTTGGTGTTAATTATTAGTCCAAAATTAGCACAGGCAGTAGAGAATTGATCCATACTTTGCTGCATCTCACCTTCAGAGGCTGCACTGAGTGCACAATCATCTGCAAACAGAAAATCATGCACCAACACTCCTTCCACTTTGGTCTTGGCTTGTAGCCTTTTTAAATTGAAGAACTTGTCGTCAATATGGTAGTTGACCTTGATGCCATGTTCATCTTCATTGAAAGCATTCATCAACATGGCTAAAAACATTATGTTAAAAAGCATGGGAGCAAGCACACAGCCGTTTTCACTCCATTGGTGACTGGGAAGGCACAAGAGCTTTGTCCATTATCCAGAACCTGGACAAACATGCCATCATGAAACTGACATACAATATTGTATTCTCCATGTAACCAAATTTTGACATAATTTTCCATAAGCGCTCATGACTAACAGTGTCAAAGGCCTTGGTCAGATCCACAAACATTGTTTACAGACCTCTGTTCTGTTCCTGGCATTTCTCTTGGAGTCGTCCAGCAGCAAACACCATATCAACTGTTCCTCAGCCCTTTCTGAAGTCACATTGTACTAGCAAAATTCTAGAACATATTAAAGGGATTTTTTTTTTGCTATATGAAAATGAAGAAAATAAGATCCATAGATGTTACAGTCACCAAGGTAATATGTATCAGAGGTGGAATTTGAAACTAGGTCTTTTGCAGCCTCCTTCCTACCTCTCACCAAGGAGTTGTCCGCTACTGTGATTGTCAGGTAATCCACATTAGCCTTTTCTGGAGCATGAAAAGCTGTTCATTCTTAAAAGATGCTGCATGGGAAGACCCTTCTATCTACTAGAGTGCTGGAACCACTTAGTGCATCTTCTGCCAGTCTTCTGTAGCATTTTTTTTTATACCTTCTAACTTTCAAGATGCACAGAATGAATCCAGGCATACTCATTCATTTCTATTTTTTGATTTCCACTTTCTTGGAACCTTTTCCTTTTATATAAAACATAACCTTTTCCCCCTCTGATGAAAGATTTATTTTCTCCTTCTTGACAGATAATTTAAAAACAGAAAAGTGGCAATTTTATTGACTCTAAAATGAGGATAAGCCTGTTAATCATCATATTTTATAAGACATTTAAAAGGGGAATAAAACTATGGTGGCATGAGATTGTTACTTGAATTCGGTGTGGAACTGGAGAAAAATCATATAATAAAGGGATAACATTTTGCGTTTTATTGCTTAAATTGATATCTCTAAATACATAATTTTTCCTTTTTATCAAGTATGATGTGCTGATTTTGTCTGGATCTGGGGTTTCAATAATATGTGATGGGATTTCTGGAGCAGAACCTCCCTGTAAAAGTGCAGTTTATGGAATCATAGATCTGTAACTGGCAGGAATCTTAAAGGTTCTCAAGAATAATCTTATCCTTTTGGAGTTCAAGGAAGATTGTGACTTATCCACAACCATGCAAGTAAGAAGCATCAGAGATAAGATTTTGTAACGTTAAGGGAATTTGAAAATCTTCCCTGCCCCTTAATAGGCCCATGTGACCTGCTGTGAGTTCTGGTCCAGCCCACAGCCTGGGTCACATGAAGCCCATGGTAGGAAGAGCTTACTGAATGGGTGGAGCAGGAAGGCTGCAGTAGGAAGAGAGAATGAGGTGGAACTGAGAGAGGGGCAGCAAGCAGAGCAGAGCAGAGCAGCTAGCCTGGATGAGAGAGGGACATTTTGCCTAAGGGAGCTTGTTTGTGGGGAAGCTTGATGGAGGGAAGGCTTGGGGATGGTGATCCTCCCTCTACTGGTAGTGTGTACAAATTTACTTATTACCATGCTGGAATTAGTTTTCTGGTATATGAATAAATATTTTAGTTTCATCTTTGAGGAAGACAGTTTATATTTTGCAAAGGTACCCTGGAAATATGCCTGCCTATCTATAGCAGCTGCTGTGGGTATCGCATTGGCATTACAAATTTGAACCTAGATCCTCCAGATTCAGAGGTAGGGCTCCCTGTAACACTAACATAAGCTCAGAGAGCTGCCTAGAGTACTTAGAAGTTGAGTTGATCATCTGGGTCCACAACTATATGTGTCAGAGGTAGAACCCAACATGCACTTTAGCCATATTATAATTTAGGAGGAAATTCAACTGTATCCATAAAATTGTTCTCAATTTCCTTCCCTCTTATCTTAAACTCAACATGACATCAATGGGAGTGCCACTAATTAGAAGTGGAGAGGATCTGTAAAGATTTTTATACAACAAACTATTCTGACCATTAAGGACAGGGACACAATTGAACCATTAAAACAGAGACTTGGATAAATGTTTGGAGAGTGGGCAGAAATGGTCCTGAAGAGAACCATGATTGGGGAAAATAGCCTAATAGGTACAGGGGCAAAATCCAAGCTGAAGGAAATACACATGTGAGAGCAATGAGGGGCCAATATGCAAGGTAGCTGAAGTATGGTAAGCTTCCAAAGGTGAAAAACAAAACAAAACACGGACTGATTTAATTCCTTCCCTCCTAAAAATATGTGCTCTGGGCCTATCATCCCTCTTTTGGGAGATGAAGAGCAGGTTTCATCTTGAGTCTTTTGGAATCATGGTTGCTCGTTATATTAGAGTTCGTTCAAAGTTAATACTTTTTACATTATTGCTGTTATTGAATAAATTGTTCCCCTGGTTCTGTTCCCTTCACTCTGAATATATTCATAAAAGTCTTCCCAGGTTTTTGTGAAGCTATGTCCTTCATCATTTCCTAAAGCATAATAATATTCTCTCTCCTTCTCCCTCTCCCTCTCTCTCTTTTCTCTCTATCTCTCTCCACATGCATACACATACATTTATATGTATGTATGTGTGTGTTTATTTACCCACACACCCACATACCATAACTTATTCAGACATTCCTCAATTCATAGGCACCCTTGAGTTTCCAATTTGTTACCACCACAAAAGTAGGCACTAATACTACTTAGAGACACCTAGGTGGTTCAGTAGATAGAGGCAGTAGAATCAAGAAAATCTGACAGGGTTCCAATCCAGCCTCTGACACTTAACCAGCCATGTGACCACAGACAAGTCACTTAACTGTTCCATTTTTCTCAACTTTAAAACAGGGATAACATAGCACCATTATCTCTCAGGGTTGTGTGAGAAGCAAATGAGGCATCTGTCAAGTCCTTAGCAAAGTGTCTGGAACATAGTAGGAACTTTTTAAGACCTTATTCCTCTTACCCTGTGTGGTTGCTACTACACTATTTAACTTATAAATTTAACCTAGTTCCTTATATATAATCTTACAAATGAGACCTTTGCCAGAGAAACTTGCTGCAGATTTTTTCTCCTTAAGGATCTTTACCAGATAACATGACTATTTTTTTAACAAAAAATATCAAGTTATTATACATACTTTCAAGATTTAGTCCCTACTTTTTACTCTTGTGATCTAGTTTTCCTCTTCATTTTGTATGAATTAGTGAGACTGTACTGTGTTAGGAGTTACTCATTTGAATAAGAGAATCTTTTCAGTGAATTTTGATTGTATAAAGCACAGGGAAAAGTTTGATATGATTAAGTCAATCCTTTCTGTACTGTGGCGGCAATTATTTCAGTACGTTATTACATTGTATTTATCCACTCTATTCAATTTACAAATATGTCATCTCTCTAATAATTCTCTATTTTAAAAATAAAAAAATTAAACTAAAGCCCAGTTAATATTAATATTTTTGATACAAACTCAAACATCATCGTGTACAATGGTACTCCAAACAGAATATGAATTAAAATGGTTTTTGAAGCATGACTTCTCACCCAGTATTTTGTTCCTTATTAACATTTCCCAGTACTTGATTAAAGACTCTAACTCTTGTGCATTTTGATCATTTCTCATGAGTATTCTTTCTTATGAGTGGCATTGGGTTTCATTTATTTTTCTTTGAAGGATTTTTGCCTGGAACTTAAGGCTAAAATTGCAGTTCCTTTAGGAAGTAAAAAATTGGTATTTAGTCCCACAAAATAGTAACTTTGTTTCCTTTTCTCCAAGGGACATTTGACATAGTTTCAATTCCTTTCAAATTTCTGAAATGAATTCCAATTGTGTACATGGAAATGTAACCTCCTTAGCCATTTCCCTATTGAAATCAATTTTATCTATTAGCCTGCTAGTTGTTAAACTTCACTTGACACACTATCTTCAGTGATGCTGATCTGGGCTTTGATCAAGCTACATATACTACTTGTTAGGTATAAACATGATGTTCATTGTTAAACATACCTCCTTGTTTCTGTGGATTCCATTAATTTTTGAGATGGATGGTTCATGGTACCAACTTTTGGAAGATAAAGAAAACTCGTTAGTTTGTATTTCTGTCATTCAGAGTCTAAGAACATAAATAGCTTTGTATTTCCTTCTGCGTGAAATTTTGCTATAAAGTCAAGGCTTTTGAGATAGTGTTTCCCTTTTAAATAGGTATTTTACAAAATAGTTGAATGATTATGTTGGAGTTATTGAATACAAAAGCAACAACTGTAGGCAACTCTTAATGGTCCTGCGTGGGTAGGTTCCTTCACAAATGCCAAGTAACCATTAAGTGACCATTAAAGCAGAGACTCTACAAGCTCAAGTTCTAATGATAGTGCAGCCATAGAGTTCTGGGAAATAACAGGCAAGTACAAAGCCACCTGGTAAGGATGGGATGGGGAAAGGTGTCAAGCTGACCCAGAAGCTAAGAGACTGAATCTTGAAGAGCTCAGTAAATACAGAGGGCTACTCTTTCCCTCCTGGTTCCCTTCTTTTCAAAGTTATTTTGAAACAAATATGAGTCATGTTTCCTGTAGTTGTGTTCATTGTATTCTGCTTTACTCACTCCAGGTGCATCATGTCATACTAGCATTGATTTCAAAAGAACCTGATGACAAAGATGGGATGCAGTCTGATCTAGTAGGAAGAGTCCTAGATTTGGATTCAGAAGACCTGAGTTCAAAGATGGCCATTGCCCCTTCCTACCTGTGTGATCCTGAGCAATCCCTTTAACCTCAATTTGACATCAATTTCCAAATCTATAAAATAAGATGTGGGGTGGCTTCTAAGGTTACTGTTTTTTTTATTTATTTTGTTTTCAACGTTCATTTCCATAAATTTTGATTCCAAATTTTCTCCCCATCTCTCCCCTCCCCCACCCCAAAATGCCAAGCATTCTAATTACCCCTACCACCAATCTGCCCTCCCTTCTAACATTCCTCCCTTCCCTTATCCCCATCTTCTCTCTTCTTCTATTTCTTATTTCCCAGTTGTATGCAAAAACAATTCTCAACATTTGTTCCTAAAACTTTGAGTTCCAACTTCTCTTCCTTCCTCCCTCCTCACCCTTCCCCACTGAGAAAGCAAGCAATTCAATATAGGCTATATCTGTGTAGTTTTGCAAATGACTTCCATAATAGTCATGTTGTGTAAGACTAAGTATATTTGCCTCCATCCTATCCTGCCCCCCATGTCTTCTATTCTCTCTTTTGATCTTGTCCTTCCCCAAGACTGTTTACTTCTAATTGCTCCCTCCTCCCATTTGCCTTCCCCCCCAACCCTGCTTATCCCCTTCTTCCCAACTTTCCTGTAGTGTAAGATAGATTTTCATACCAAATTGAATGTGCATGTTATTTCTTCCCTGAATCAAATGTGATGAGAGTAAGCTTCACTTTTTCCCTTCCACTGGAAAAGCTTTCTCTTGCCTCTTTTATGAGAGATTGAGAAGCCTTGACTTTTATGTCTTCCCCTGATGGTAAACATTGTCCTTCCTCATCAGAAAGGATAGGAGAGAATACTTGTTCACTAAGAAAGTAACCTTCTATAATCTTTTTTCCCCCTTTTTGGGCATTTTCCCAACTAGTTACTTGACTTTTGGGTCCTTTGTCAAGAGTAGGGTGTACTCTGGGAATCTGTAAGATCTCAGTTCCTCCAAGGTGGCAAAATAAAGGGAGAGAAATTTACTCCTCAGGGACCTCCAGCTCTGCCATGCCCCAGGACTGTGCCCAGGCCTGAGATTCAGCTCAACTGGTCAGTTCCTCCCAGGGCTTAAGGCACTGGTGGCTCTGGCTCTGGTTGAAAAAGTCCTTTCATTGACCTTTGGCACCTGTGGGTTAAGGGATCTATGAACTGCTGCTGCTGCTGGGATTCTGTCCCCAAAGCCTGCCTGGTCCTGCTCTTCTCGGTGCCATGCTGCCAAGGCTGGGCTGGGGTCCTCTCCATGTCCAGTGTGACACACCTTTACCATCAGCCTTCCAGCTCACCGTGGGCTGGAAATCTCCTCCACTCCATTATTCCGTGGCTTCTGCAGCTCCAGAATTTGTGAAGAGTCGTTCTTTACAGGTATTTTATGGACTGTGGGGGAAGAGCTAGAGTATGTGCATCTTTCTACTCCACCATCTTGACACTAAGGTCACTTCTAACACTGAATCTATTATCCTGTGATCCCAAATTAAGAACAAATTATTTAATCCAATAAGTATTTATTAAACTCTGTGCCAGGCACTGTGCTAAGTACTGAAGATACAAAGATAGAAACAAAAGTTCCTGAATTTAAGGAGCTTACAATCACACAGAAGAGACAACATGTATACCTGCTGTTTTGAAAAGTATTAGCAGGTGGAACCAAGATGTTGGAGTAGAAACAGAGACTTGCTAGAGTTCTCCTCCTAATCCCAGCCAAATATCTGTAAAAAATTACTATAAACAAATTCTGAAGCTGCAGAACCCAGCAGAATGATGGAGTGAAGCAAATCTCCAACCAGACAGGCTGGAAGGTCAACGGGAAGCATCTATCACATTGTGATGGACAGATAGGACTGGAGCAGGCCTGGAGTAGGAGGGGAGGACTGAATCTCTGGCCTTTATAGTGGTTTCACATTTCACAACTCAAAAATGCTGAGAACAAATTGGGAGGTCACTGAAAAAAAACATGTTAGACTTGTGGAGAGAGAAGAGTGGTCAGGCCCCACCAGCCCCAGGGCAGAGGGGGCAGAGGAGCCCATTGCAACCACAGCAACAATAACAGCATAGGAAGTGGTAGGGGCAGGGGCAGCACCTGTTTCTAGAGCTCTAGGCAGACAGATTGTGGATGGATTGAGTGACTGGAAGTACACTCCCCCACCCCAAATGAAAACAGAAAACTACCTTGACAAAGAGCTCAAAAGGCAAATAAATGACTGGGGAAATGAGCAAAACCAGAAAAAGAATCAGACTAGAATCTTACTTTGGTGACAAGGAAGATCAAAATATATAAAGAGACGACAACAAAGTCAAAGAACCTATATCCAAATATATGGATATAGACAAGAAAAATATGAATTGGTATCAGGCCAGGGAAGAGCTCAAAAAGGATTTTGAAAATCAAGTCAGAGAAGTAGAGCAAAAATTGAGAAGAGAAATGCGAGTGATGCAAGAAAATCATGAAAAACAAGGCAACTATTTGCTAAAATGGACCGAAAAAATTGCTGAGGAAAAAAATACCTTAAAAAATAGATTAACCCAAATGGCAAATGAAATCAAAAAAGCCAATGAGGAGAAAAATGCCTTAAAAAGCAGAATTGGCCAGTTGGAAAATGAGATCCAAAAGTTCACTGAAGAAAACAATTCCTTAAAGATTAGAATGAAACAGATGGAAGCTAATGACTTTATGAAAAATCAAGAAATTATAAAACAAAATCAAACGAATGAAAAAATAGCAGACAATGGAAACTATCTCATTGGAGAAATAAGTGACCTGGAAAACAAATCCAGGAAAGACAATTAAACATTTTTTTGACTACCTGAAAGTCATGACCAAAAGAGACAGCCTAGACTTCATCTTTCTAGAAATTATCAGGGAAAACTGCCCTAATAAAATAGATATTGAAAGAATACACAGATCACCTCCTGACATCTCAAAAGGAAAACTCCCAGGAACATTGTAGCCAAATTCCAGAGTTTCTAGGTCAAGGAGAAAATATTGCAAGTAGGCAGAAAGAAGCAATTCAAATAAGGTGGAAACACAATCAGAATAACACAAGATCTAGCAGCTTTACATTAATGGATTGAAGAATTTGAAATATGATATTCCAGAGGTCAAAGGAGATAGGATTAAAATCAAGACTCACCTACCCAGCAAAACTGTGTATAATACTTCAGGGGAAAAAATGATCATTCAATGAAACAGAGGACTTTCAAGTATTCTTGATGAAGAAAATCAGAGCTGAATAGATAATTTGACTTTCAAACACAAAAATCAAGAGAAGCATGAAAAGACAAAGAAGAAAGAGAAATCATAAGAGACTTAATAAAGTTGAACTGTTTACTTTCCTATATGGAAAGATAATATTTGTAACTCTTGAGACTTTTCTCAGTGTTAGGGTAGTTGGAAGGATTACATAAATATAGACAGAGGGCACAGGGTAAGTTGAATATGGAGGGATGATACCTAAAAAATAAAATTAAAGGATGAGAGAGGAATATATTGGGAGAAAGAGAAGGGAGAAATAGAATAGGGTAAAATATTGCTACATAAAAGAGGCAAGAAAAAGTTTTTTCAATGGAAGGGAAAAGGAAGGAGGTAAGAAGGAAAGGGTGAACCTTACTCTCATCAGATTTGACTTAAGAAAGGAATATTATGCACATTCAATTTGGTATGAAAATCTATCTTATACTATAAGAAAGAAGGGGGGAAGGGGATAAATGGAAATCTGGAGGATAATAGAAAGGAGGGCAAGTGGGAGGAAGGGGTAATTAGAAGTAAACACCTTTGAAGAGGGACAGGATCAAAAGAGAGAATAGAATAAATGGGGGCCAGAATAGTATGGAGGGAAAAATAGTTCATCTTTCACAACTTGACTGTTATGGAAGTATTTTGTATGACTGCACATGTATAATATTTATTGAATTGCTTACCTTCTTAGTAGGGATGGGTGGGGAGTGAGGAAGGGAGAGAAGTTGGAACTCAAAGTTTTAAAAAAAATGTTAAAAATTATCTTTACATGCTACTACGAAATAAGACATGTAGGCAATGGGTTATAGAAATCTGTCTTGCCCTCCAAGAGAATAGAGGGGATGGGGATAAGAGAAGGGAGGGGTATGATGGAAGGGAGGTCACATTGGGGGAATGGGTAATCAAAATTCTCACTGTTTGGGGGTGGGCAGAGGGGAAAGATGGGGAGAAAATTTGGAACTCAAAATTTTGTGCATGTGAATATTGAAAACTACAAATTAATTTTTAAAATAAATAATTATTTAAATAAAAAGAGTACTAGTCATGTACAGGCAATTTGCTTATTGATAAGAAATTAAAACATATAGACAGATGTAAATTTTTTTTATTATTGTATATTCAGCTGAGGAAGCATGGTATCCAAAAGTTTCATAAGGGTTGCTACTCTGCATTAATGAAGAGAATTTCCACACTGGGAATCCCATGCACTGATTTCACAAAACAAAACACTTATTGGCATTAGCCATATGTCAACAACACCACCATCATCAATATCTACTTAGAACTCTCAAGCAGCATTTTTTGTCTTGTGGACCTCTTTGGCAGCTTATAGCCCTGTTCTTAGAATCAGTTTTCAAATCTGTAAGACTTTTTACAAGAGCACTATAAATAAATTCTAATTAAGGATTCAATATTATTCAAAAAAATTACATAGAACTGAAATAATTTTTACCCCTCCAAGTTCTCATGTCCCCTGAAACCTCTTCATGTGCCCCTTGCTTTGCTTATAATCTTATGGTCCTAGTCATAAAAATAGCTCATTTTCATATAGCACTTAGCATGTACCGACTACATGCGAGTAACTTGGCTCCATCCTAAGCAAATACTTAGCACAGTCCCAGGCACAGAGTGAGCACAATAGAAATGTTAGTATTACTACTTTTCTCACAAAGTTCTAAGGATATCAATTATTATCAATATTTTAAAGAAGAAATTGCATTTCTCTGTCTGGTTCCTCCAGCTGCCTAGACAGACATGTCACCCCGACAGCCTTAATCCTTTATTCCCACATCTGTATCTTCAGTTCTAGAACCACAAGACCATAAGGTAAACAAATTGTTCCTGGATGGGTTGCTTATCTATCTCTATATGGCCTCAGTAACTCAGTGACAACATACCCCTCTATGCTAAAAGAATAAAAGCTCATTGAGGACAAACCCTGTCTTTATTTCTGTGTTCATAGCTGCTGCTCTTAGTCTCATTCTTGTTACATAAATCCTTTTCCACTTCATTTTGGGGAAACATGCTTTTACTTAAGACAGACCATTCTGTTATGGGATAGAAATAATTATTAGGAAATTTACCTTACATTATACTGAAATTTGATTGTTTATTTTCTCCCTTTTATTCTTAATTCAGTTCTCTGAATTTGAGTAGAGTAAGACTAATTTTTCTTCCACATGGCAGCTCTTCAAATAATTAAAAGCAGCTTTGATGTACTCATTATTTTGTCTTCTCCAGGATAATCATCCCTACCTTTTTCAATGAGCTATCCTTATCACATGCTCTTACCATCTTGGTCGTACTATCTGGAACTTGCTCCAGTGTAACTGTCCTTCCTGAAGTGTGGTCTCAAATCTTCCTGACTTCCCCAGAAAGTAATTATTCTATCAATGATTCCCTCTCATTCAATCTTTACTTCTCTATGGCTTCTTTTTCTCTTCCTGAATACATATCCAGAATTCCTCTTTTTAAAAAAACCTGTTTTATTTTAAATTTTCTTCCCATATTCAACATAATACCTTATGTATAGGTAGTAAATTTATTATTTTTTTAAATAAATCACAGCTGGGTATGATGGCACATGCCTATAATGAAAACTACCCAGAAGACTGAGACAGGAAGATCTTTTGAGTTTGGGAGTTCTGTTGTGTGGTAGATTAATCAGTTTTAGCATCATTAGCAGAGTTGGGGGACACCAGGTTGCCAAAGGAAGAATGAACCAACTATGTTCAGAGACAGAAGGTCAAAGCTCCCATGCCAATTACAAGTGAGATTGAGTTTATGAGTAACCTCTGCATACTGGCCTATATAATATTAAAAGACCCAGTCAAATGTAGTCACAAAAATTTATAGTTGAAATAGATCTCAAAGGCCAACAATTCTAATTTGTACCTTCAGATACAATTTCTCCCCATTTAAATGTGGTCATTCAATCTACTAAGAAAAGGAATATTATTGCCTTCTAAGGTAGCATGTTACTTTTGGATTTTCCATTTTTTAAAGGTTTTCATTTGGGATTAGGGTTAGGGATTTTATTTTATTTTTTAACCTTTCTTTAAAATTAATTAATTTATTTTTAGTTTTCAACATTCATTTCCATGAGATTTTGAGTTCCAAATTTTCTGCCCATCTCTCCCCTCTCCCCACCCCAAAACACTGTGCATTCTGATTTCCCCTTCACCCATTCTGCCCTTCCTTCTATCACATCCCTCCCTTCCCTTATCCTCATTTTCTTTCTTCTTGTACGGCAAGACAGATTTCTATACCCCATTACCTGTATTTCTTATTTCTAAGTTGCATGTAAAAACAATTTTCAACATTCGTTCCTAACTCTTTGAGTTCCAATTTCTCCCCATTCCTCCCTCCCCACCCATCGCCACTGAGAATGCAAGCATTCAATATAGGCTATATATGTGTAGAAGACTTTTGCAGAAGACTTCCATAATAGTCATGTTGTGAAAAACTAACTATATTTCTCTCCATCCTATCCTGCCACCTATTTATTCTATTCTCTCTTTTGACCTTGTCCCTCCCCTAAAGTGTTTACTTCTAATAACTCCTTCCTCCCATTTGCCCTCCCTTCCATCATGCCCCTCACCCCACTTATCTCCTTCTCCCCTACTTTCCTGTAGTGTAAGATAGATTTTCATACTAAATTGAGTGTGCATGTTGTTCCCTCTTTAAGCCAAATGTGATGAGTGTAAGCCTCACTTTTTCCCTCTCACTTTCCCCCTTTTCCTCTCCATTAAAAAAGCTTTTTCTTGCCTTTTTTTATGAGAGATAATTTGCCCCATTCCATTTCTCCCTTTCTCCTCCCAATATATTCTTCTCTCACCCCTTAATTTTATTTTTTTAGATATCACCCCTTCCTATTCAACTCACACTGTGCCCTCTGTGTGTGTGTACATAATGTGTGTGTGTGTGTGTGTGTGTGTGTAATCCCTTCAACTACCCAAATACTGAGAAAAGTTTCAAGAGTTACAAATATTATCTTTCCATGTAGGAATGTAACAAGTTCAATTTTAGTAAGTACCTTATGATTTCTCTTTCCTTTTTTACTTTTTCATGATTCTTTTGATTCTTGTGTTGGAAGTTTTGGATGCAGAAGTGTTGACTTTTATGTCTTCCTCTAATAGTATGCATTGTTCTTCCTCATCTGAAAGGATGGAAGAAAATACCTATTCCCCAAGAAAGTAATCTTCTATAGTCTTATTTTTTTCCCTTTTTGGGGCATTTTCCCAGTAAGTTTCTTGACTTCTGAGTCCTTTGTCAAGTGGAGCATATACTCTAGGGACTTATAAATTCTCAGTTCCTCTAAAGTGGCACAATCAAGTGCCACTGCACTCTTGTCTGGGAGCAACCACAAGCTTTTCTGCACAGAATCTGCGAGTAGAATTGCTTTCCACAGCCTCTACCAATTCCACCAGCCAGTGCTCCTCCTCACCCCAGGGCCACCACTCAGGGCTGAGATCCAGATCAGAGGCTCAATTCTCATGGGATCTTTAGGCTGAGGGCTCAAAAACTGGATGCTGCCACTGCCTGAGGCTGAGGCTAGGGGAGGACCCTGCTCCATTCTCACCCAAGTGAAAGAGCTTTCTCACTGACATTTGAAGCTATCTTTGACATTTGTGGAGATCTAGGAACCACTCCTGCTGCCCGGTATTCTGCACCCCAGTCTGCTCCAGTGCTGTCCCTGCCACGCTCCCCTCCAAGCCCAGTATAATAGATGTTTCCTGATGGCCTTCCAGGCTGTCTTGGCCTGGAAATCTCTTTCACTCTGTCATTTTGTGGCTTCTGCTGCTCTAGAATTTGTTTAGAGTCATTTTTTTTACAGGTATTTTATGTGCTGTGGGGAGAGAGCTTCAACAGGTCTGTACTTCTACTCCACCATCTTGGCTCCACTCCCCCAGTGTTAAGGATTAAAAAAAAAAATACATCAAATCCAAATCTGCTTCTCTGTCTCTTCCACCCATGGCTCCTATTCTGGATCTCTGAGTCCATGAAGAAAATATTAACTCATTCTTCCAGCTAACAACTCTCCAAATACTTGGACTGGTGTCATGTTCCTCATGTTTTCTTCCATCTAAGTTCTTAGTTCAGTCAACTGGTCCTCATTGATCATGGTTTCCAGTGCCCCTTACCATTCTGTTTGCCCACAAGGAAGGTCTTCCTACATTCTGATAGAATTTCTACAGAGAATGTATCAAGAAATTTTTTAGGTGAATAAAAATATAAGATGAGTGGACATAAAAATGTTATGTGCCCCATTAGTAGAAAGCTTACTCATATCAATGAAATAATGCATCAGTGTTCCAAGAAGCAGCCTGAAATGATTGCTTCAGTGCCTAGAATTTCCAATTATGCCACTGAATTACAGGCAAATGAAGAGTCCAGTGTGCTGACTGTTCAATAGCACCACTCCATGCTTAGATTTCTCATCTATAAAAGGATAATAACATGGCTATATGAATGGCTCGAGGTAAGGTTTTAAATGGACCATAAAACAGGTTAAAACCCAAATTACAAGATAACTAAGGTTGGAAGAATGGAAGTTAACGGTGTCAACAGCAGTACACTATTTTTTCAAGAAGTTTGTCAGTGATGGGAATGAGAAATTGAGGCTAATAGTTGGGGGATGGAGTGAAGAGGGGCAGTAAAAGGGTCAAAATCAGGTTTGCTTTGCTGGGCAAGTCAAATAAGTGTGCTTACAAGCAAAGGAAGATGTGTGTCACGGTGGAGAAAGGGAGTTTAAAAACAAAGGGGGATAAATGATGAAGCCAAGTCTCAAACAAGTGAGAGAGGATATTGATATTTAAGAGTAAAAAATGTAGGGTTAGCTTTCCAAAGAAAGGAAAATTGCTCTTCAAAAAGAATTTCCTAGTTCTCCCTGTCCTGAATAAAATTTACTCCCCAGTTACATATTTTAACTGGATCCCATGTAAAGTGATCCAAGCAACAGTGAGCTGTAAGGAAATACTGGAGCTACATCACATAGGGCTAAACTCCAGGATGCTCAGAGACTCAACAGGAAAACCTGCAAGAACTATAAAAGCTTTAGAGGGCTTTGAGATGCCCATCACTCAAAGAGGGAGACAGGATAGAGTACTGAAAACTTCAGATAAGTCAAAAGATGTTGAAATCAATGCTGGGAACATGAAGAGAGTGTCTGAATAAGTATAAAGTCCAGGATTATGCTTAAGTGTGATATGTTCAACTCTATGTATGCTAAAGTTAATGGGGAGAACAGGAATGCCTCCAATGCTCTGACAAGAAAGGTGCTGGAGGCGCTGACACAGAACAAATACGCGGACCATTTGAAAGGCCTCTGGAGGCAAGGGTATGAGAAAGAACAATGAAGGTTGGAGGGATGCCTAAGGAAGCCACAAAAACACATGAAAGGACCTCGGGAACTTAGAACTTCACAGTACTGTTCATAATTAAAATATTCAATATTTTCTGAGGCAAAAATATTGAGTTTGAGGGTTCCTGACAAGAATAGCACATGATGGGGTGGTATTTTTAATTATATTTTTTTAAATAATAGAACATGATAATTCAATTACAATGTGAAAACGGAATCAGAAACTCTATTTTACAAGAGGTTCAAGTAAAGTTTGTAATTGGGGCGTAACTCTCATTTAGAATAGTACAAACTAGGCAATTCTTTTAGAAGAACTAAATCTCCTTTTTTGGAAAGTTAAGTACTGTATTTTTACTCTTAAATATCACCACCATCATCATCATCATCACTTATATTGAGAGATGGCTTCATCAGTTATCCCCTTTTTGCCTTTAATCTCCCTTTCCCCGCTGGTACATACTTCTTCTACTACCTAGAGACATACTCATTTTCTTTACCCTACAAAACAAAATTTATCTCTATGCTGTTACTACACTTCTCCACCACCAGATAGTTATTATCTTAGATTTCTCATTCCCATCACTGACAAACTTCTTGAAATATAGTGAACAGTTGTTGCCACTATTTTTAAAAATTATTTCATTCATTATCTTGTAACCTTGATTTTAAAGATCTGTAATGGCCACCGTGACTCCCTGTCCCTCCATCACCAAATCTGGTGGCCATTTTTCAGTTTTAATACTCATTAGCTACTTTTTCTTCATAAAAATAGATTACTTTATGTGTGTATTTTACTTTGTCTCAATTTTCCCCTGAATTCCACCACCTCCCCACTCCCAGATGACCATTCTTTAAGAAAAAATATATTTTTAAAGAAAAACATTCAGCAAAACTGATTAGTACATTGAAAAATTAAGACATTACATTTATTATTCTACATCCCAAGCCCCTCCTTCTACTTTCGCAAACAAAATAAGTGAGGAAGTGAACTTTACCTAAAAAAAAATTGGCAATTTTAACTTAGAAAGGAAGATTCACATGTTTCAATGTATGGATAAAGATAGTTTAAGCAAAGTCTTAAATAAATATACATACAAGAAACAAAATACCTTACTCCTAAATTCAAATCATAGAATGATGGAAAAACAAAACATGAAACCTAACCAAATCCCATTAAGTTAAGCAAATTGGAAAAGGTGGTTGGGAATAATTGTTCCTCCAACTATACCCTTGCATTAATGACTAAAAAGAGAAATTAAGGTTGTAAAACCTCTTCCACACTGTTCTGAGCTTTGCTGCTGTTTAATATTATCATCTTTTCAATAGTTAAAATTAATGTTTATTTTGCACTTTTGAATCATTTTAACTGCATAACTTTATCTAAACCTTTATATATTTTATTCATCATTCCCTATAATCCAATAATATTGCATTTATATCCCACAGTCAATTTAGTCATTACCCAATCATAAGACACATAGTGTTTCTCCACACCCTTACTCCCCTCACATTTTACTAAACATCCTGCTTCCAGAAATATTTTTGTATAGATGAGTCTTTTCTTCTTGTCATTAACCCTTTATATAGTACTCTAACAGTGAGATTTATAAGTCAAAGGGTAGGAATATTTTTGTAACTTTTAGACATGTTTCTTTCCAAATGAGTGAATCAACTCATAGCTACATTGACAATGAATTACTATTCCTATTTCTCCAACAGCATTGAATTTTGTCATCTTTTACTATCTCAGCCCAAGTAGAATATAAGCCCCTTGAAGATGGGGGTTGGTTTAGTTTTATCTTTATATAAATAATACCTTGTACAGTGCCTTGCACCAAATAGCTTAATAATTTTTTTCAGTTGAGCTGACTTCAAATAACTTTGATGCCAATATTGCAGTGAGAGTTCTTTTTAAAAACTCATTCCTTTGATTATTAGTCATTTGAAATGGGTTTTTTTTTTGCAAATACTTTTTGATAGTTGGAATTTCTCCTACTGAGAAATGCCTATTAATGTCTTTTGACTAGTAATTTGTTGAAGAATACATTTTTGTTAATTTCTTATAGATTTGGGATGCTAGGCTTTTATGAGCCATGCTTAATGCATACTTCCTCATCCATCTGTGTGTGTGTGTGTATGTGCCACACATCCCCTCTCCAACTATATATAGTATGCACGCATACATATATACATACATGCACACACATATACATATATACATACACATACGTGTATGCATAGGCATATATGTATGTATTTTCTTCCTTCCTATTTATTCTGGAAACATTTGGGAAGAAGCATTTGAATCTCTGAGAACTGACCTTGAAAATAAAAAGGTCTCATTTCAAGCCCTACCTCTGACATACACTAGTTATGTAACACCAGGCAAGTCATAAAACTTCTCAGAGCTCTAAGCAACTCTCTAAGATTGTAAGTTGCATAGAAGGTGCCAATTTTCAATTGTAGAAAAAGTTGCCTCTATTATTACAGATCTAGTCCCTGTTCTGAAATCATGGTTTGTATTTGTACAGATACTATATTTTTGTATAATCAAAATAATCTCTTTTGTCCTTCATCATGTCCTCTTTATATCACAGCTGGTTAGAAATTGCTCCTCTATCCATAGATGTAAATAACATCAAGCTGTTTATATTGTGGTTAATGTAGTGTGGTATTAATCTAATCCTATTTTCTATAAAACTGCTATCAACTTTTCTTATGTTTTATGAATAGTGTGGTACTCATTACTTATATTCTTGGATTTACTGAGCACTAGATTGCTCTATTAATTCGACTCTAAATCTTGCTTATTAAATCTATTTCACTGATTTCATTTCTTTTTAATTCAGTACCAGATAGTTTTGTGGAGTGCTTCTCTCAGAAACTAAAGGAAATCAAAGGCCTAGGAACTGGGTAGAATTCTACGTGGTAGTTTTCCTTTGAAGGTTTTCCAGTTCCCACTGATTTGGGGAAAGTATGACAAACTTCTTGCATGGAAGAAAGAATAACTTTCACTTTCAAGATGGGAAAGAAAGGCAATGAAGGATTACCTGATTGGGGTGTGTGTGTGTGTGTGTGTGTGTGTGTGTAGGGAGGGTGTCCTCAAGGGGTCCCTACCTGGTGTCCTTATACTAAACACTTTTAGCATGAGGTCAGTCTGCAGGCCAAGCAGCTATTATATTGTCTTTGACCATGACTAGGAGAAACCCTAGACTTTGTAATGCAGAAAAAGGACAATCCAGAGACTGCTAAGGCCCATGGGACAGGAAGAAACAAATATTTATTTGATTAGACTAGCTAAGGACTAGCTAAGGACTAGCTAAGAAGGCAGATACCCACTCTCCTTTTTTTTCTACCTTCAACTCCTTGCTTTTGCCTGTCTCAAGAGATAACAGGGTAAGGTTCCATTAACAAACTAAGCACTGTATTAAACCTATTTAAGTTATTTATTTAACTTTAAGAAGTATTTTGGGGTTTGCCTATGCATTTAAGACCACACTAAAGAGAGATAAGTAAGTCTGTGCCAGCCCAACTTAAATTAATGGAAGGGGATAAATTGCAAAGGAGAGGTAACAATCCCAGAGAGGAAGAGATCTAATGCTTTCCTTGTTTATAGATCCAATTCGAATTTTTTCAGTGCCAACTTTCTCAGAGCTCAGAACACAGTTTTAATAGTAATAAAAGTTTACTCAAAAGAAAGAAGACTGATCAGGACTAAGTACTCCTGATAAACCCTAACTAGTAAAACTCAAAGGGAAGAGAATCTATATAAGCAGAATTTGGTTCTCTGTCCCCCACCCTCCATTCTTTTCCTGGAAGGCAGAATGGAGACTTTATAAGTTTGAAAGGAAAGCTATGCCCACCAGAGCAAACTAGAAATGAATTTAGGGGAAAGGAAAGCTATGCTCCAGAAGGGAATGAATTGCTAGCGAAGTTCAATGCCTGATCAGGATGCCTCATCAAAACCTCAAGCTCAGGGGTGATTGACAAAAAGAATTCATATTTTGTTCCCTTAAATGCTATTAGAAATGACCACCTGGCAATTAGAACTGTCCCGAAGAGGAATAATCTGCTAAAAAGCTGTTGGTGCTCTTATTCAGAATTCCTCCAGTATGTATTGGATGATCTCTTATATGTTATAGGGATTTCTTTCATGTCTGAATTGGACTAGATGACTTCTGAAGCCCTTGTTGTTCAGTAGTTTCAGTCATGTCTGACTCTTTGAGACCCCTTTTGGAGTTTTCTTGGCAAAGATACTGGAGTGATTTGTCATTTCCTTCTTCAGTTCATTTTATAGATGAGGAAACTGAGGCTAACAAGGTAAACAGGTCACACAGCTAGTGTCTGAGGCCAAATTTGAACTCAGGAAGATGAGTCCCTGACTCCAGGCCCAGTACTCTCTGCACTACGGTGCCACCTTGTACCCTCCTCTGGTCCTTATCAACTCTCAAATGCTGGGATTCCACAATTCATAATTCTGTGACAACTCGGCCTCCTTTACTCACCAGGGAAAGTTTGGGGTTGAATATATTGAAAATTATTGTTTCATATTATTTTTAACATCTATTATTATCATTCCCCTTCCACTTTTTGTCCTTATTTTTATTGATATTTTTATTTAATTCAATAAACATATTAATTACCTATGAATTACTAAGTACTAGGTAGGAGTCTGAGGATAAAAAGGCAAAACAGCAACATCAAAAAAAAAAACAACTAACTGTCCCTGCCCTCAGGAGGCGTTTACTTCTACTAAACTTTTTATTCTTCTTTATGAACAGTATTATCGAGTAATAGAGTAATCCACTATTGTTTTAAATAACATGATATTAAATTTGTAGATGAATTTGAACATTATGATGTATAATAATGTTGGATGATAAATAATATTGAATATATTGGAATTTTCCCCCATATTAGTAATTGTTTTTCTCTGAGTACTGTGTCTTGGTAGATTAGTTCCCAGAAATTTGTTATCTGTATTGATGTTTTATTTCTATTGACTTTTCTTGGTGTAAAGCCTCCTGTTGAGAACTACGAAAACACAGCATTCAAAATTTGCACATTTGTTCCCTGGGGGATGGAAAGTGCAGTAACTTCTCTTGTGTTGTTCATACTTCTGACAGTCAATATTCCTAAAATTATAATTAAAAAGACACCAACAGTGTGCCCTACCAGTAACAGGCGCTGGGTTAAGTCATACCAAAATTACTTAGTTAGATGTCTTAGTAAAACAGTAGTACCAAACATTTCATAAGTGCAACTTAGAGCACACTCCTCCACAAATATAGTGCCCATTAGAAGACTGGGCACAAACATAGTGTATGGTCCACGTGTAGGGAACACATGACTAAAGCATCCTATGTTTTCAGAACTGCAGGTTTGATAATGTTTTTCTCCTGATGGAGTCCTCATCTTGTCTCCCTCTTGATTTCCAAGCTAGCTCCCCTTCAGATTCACAATTGGCTCTCTTCTGCTACCAGAGATCACATGCACAGAAATTGCTTCCCCCTTAAATGATTGCCTGTCTGTCTGTTTCTGACTGAGGAGTGTGGATGTTCTCTCTCAACCAGGCATTGAGCTCTCTCAAACCGATTAACTCTTGAACTTAGAGAAGGGGATCTTTCTACTGGGCAAATTGCTTTCCTGCTAGAAAATTTAACCTTTTCTTTGTCAGTATTTAGGATCATGAATCTAAGATTTAGAAAGATCCACGTAGCCACCCAAAGGTCCCATTTGACAGATGAGGCAATGGAGATGTTCATTCCTTGTATTTCTGGACTTTTCTTGAATTGTGATGGCTTGTATTTCTGTAACAATGTTAAATAATACTGTGATAACGAGCATCTTTATCTCTCCTCTGTGGTGAAGTGCTATGGTTGCTACATTACAAATAATGCTGGATCTTGGTTTCAAATAATTGTTATTGACCATGGCAATGAAAAGTCATTATATTCTTTTGATTTTTAGTTTTTATTAAAAAATCATTGAATACTATATTTTATCAATTTTATTTTCCTGCATCTCATATGTTGTTTTCAGTTACTCATGTGCTAGCAGTCTTCTTAATGCTGAAATGCACTTGTATTCCTTAATATGAATCCAATTTGGTCATAATGAACAATTTTTGAAGATAGTGCTATAATCTACTTGACTCTAAATTAAAAATATCTATATCTCCATACCTATATCTATCATTAATATGTATATATATGCACAATTATCTATTTATTTATCTGTGTCTATATAGATATATATACATGGAGAGATATATGCACATCGGTATTCATTAGTGAAAACTGCTTAGATTTCCCTGAACCTGTCTTATCCTTTTCTTCTTTGGTGATCAGAACCACATTGCTTTTATGGAAAGAATTAGGTAGATCATTTTCCTACTCTATTTCTGAAAACAGTTTATATAGCATTAGTAACATTCATTCATTAAATTACTATTAGAACTTACTTAAGAAACTCACTGGTCCTGATGCTTTATCAAGTGGTAGTTCACTTAGAATATCTTCAATCTTTCTTTCTGAAATTGAGTTATTTACACTAACTTCTTATGCTTTCTCATTTGTGGTATGTTTATGTTTTTATACCTCTTCGTTAATTTCATTTAATGCTATATTTTAAATAATTTTTAAGCAAAAATGAGTATCATATTTTGTCAGAAGCTTTTTCTGCATATACTGATAGAATTACATGAGTTAGTATAGTTTTGTTTTTAATATAAATAATCACATCATTTCCTAGTTGAAAACATCCTTGAACCTCTAGTATTAACCCAACTGTATCATGGTAAGAAATATTTTGAATATATGGCTATAGTTTTTTCCTGAGATGTTATTTAAAAATTTTTTAACAAATATTTATTAATGGCACTGATTGCTTCATTTCTTTTTTATATACCTCCCTCATTTGTCCTTGTTGATGGCATCCAAAAACATCACTGAAAACTTCATGCTAAAAAGCATGGGAGCAAGCACACAATCCTTTTTCACTCCATAGGTGACCAGAAAAGCACAAGAGCATCTTTAATTATCCAGAAGTCATGTAAGCATGTTGTCGTGAAACTGATATACAATACTGTCAATGAACCTTTCTGGATAACCAGATTTTGCCATGAACCTCTCATGACTGATAATATCAAAAGCCTTGGTCAGATTGATAAATGTTGTATATAAACCTATATTTTACTCCTGGCGTTTCTCCTGGAGGTGTCAGGTAGCAAGCACCATATTGACCATTCCTCAGTCCGTTCAGAAGCCACACTGGCTCTCAGTAGATGACTGTCTTCCAGGTGAAAGACCAACCTATGTTGTATCTATGCATAACTGGGGCTAAAGAGCTGTTGTTGAATGAATGAGCAAGGTTCTATGAATTCTCTCTGAAATACTTCTTGAATTCAATATTTGGCAGCATGATACAGTAAAAAGAGCTGGAATCAGAAGATCCAGATTAAAATGCTATCTCGAATACTTATCACTTTTGTGATTTTATGTGAGTTCCTCAACCACGCCGGGGATAATTTTTTTTAAATATATAATTTTTTAAAATTTATTTATTTAACTTTTTACATTCATTTTCACAACATTTTGGGTTCCAAATTTTCTCCCCATTTGTCCACTCCCCAACCCCAATACACCAAGCATTCTAATTTCCCCTATCACCAAACTGCGCTCTCTTCTATCATCCCTCCCTTCTCTTGTCCCCATCTTCTCTTTTGTCCTACAGGGCCAGATGACTTTCTGCACCCCATTACCATATTTCTTATTTCCTAGTAGCAAGAACAATACTCAACAGTTGGTCCTAAAACTTTAAGTTCCAGCTTCTCCCCATCCCTCTCTCCCCACCCATTCCCTTTGGGAAGGCAGGCAATTCAATATAGGCCATATCTGTGTAGTTTTGCAAATGACTTCCATAATAGTCGTGTTGTGTAAGACTAACTATATTTCCCTCCATC
>CM053769.1:664881415-664930182 GCA_028658325.1 Potorous gilbertii
CACTATATAAGTGTTAGATAGTATTAGTTACTATTCATATCACTACTGATAAGCACATGGTATGCACTATATAAGTGTTAGATAGTATTAGTTACTATTCATATCACTGCTGATAAGCACATGATGTGCACTATATAAATGTTAGATAGTATTAGTTACTATTCATATCACTGCTGATAAGCACATAGTGTACACTATATAAATGTTAGATAGTATTAGTTACTATTCATATCACTGCTGATAAGCACATAGTATGCACTATATAAGTGTTAGATAGTATTAGTTACTATTCATATCACTGCTGATAAGCTCATTTGTTATGGATATTTTAAAAAATCTCATGGGGGAGCATTTAAGATGGTTATAACCTTCTAAGCAACAAAGGAAGGTTTTTCAACACATGATATTCTCCAAACCTACCTATATCTACAAATCAACAAACATTTATTAAGTGCCTCCTGTGTGCCAAATACTTTGTTAGATGCAGGAAATACAAAAATAAAAGCAAAGAGAACCTGTTTTTAAGGAACTTATGGTCTAGCTAGGGGAAATGTGTAAAGAGGTATAATGGGGACAGGTCAATGTGCCTAGTCAGGGATTAGAATAGTGAGCCACCAGAAATCCAGTAGAAGATTTGGTGGAAGTCATTGTAAAGCAAAGTCCTGAGTGGTTCAGCATAGATTGAGGGCATTTTGTACGGCTATCCATCGATAACTTATGGAGAATTTGGAACTGAACTTGGTGGGGCAAATACTCTATAGAAACTGTAACAAGTTTGAGCTCATGGACTTAGGTGGTATGGGGAAGATTGTACTCTCAGGTGCTGTGTGTATGCATAAGGCAGTCAATCAACAAGTTTTATTAATTGCTTTCTATGTACGTATGTATGGTGGTAAGGGCTGATTAGAAAGATGCAAATCAAAGGTGTGAGGTACCACATCACACCTATCAGACTGGCAGACATGACAAAACAGGAAGATGATAAATGTTGGGGAAGGTGTAGGAGAGTTGAAACACTAATTTATTCATTGCTGGTGGAGCTGTAAGCTGATCCAACCATTCTGGAGAGCAATTTGGATCTATGCCCAAAGGGCTACAAAAATGTGCATACCCTTTCATCCAGCAATATCACTTCTAGGACTGTATCCAAAGAGATCATAAAAATGGGAAAAGGACCCACATATTCAAAACTATTTATAGCAGCTCTTTTTGTCATGGCCAAGAACTGGAAATTGAGGGGATGCCCATCAATTGGGGAATGACTGAACAAGTTGTGGTATATGAATGCAATGGAATACGGTTGTTTTATGAGAAATGATGAATAGGAAGACTTCAGAAAAATCCTGAAAGATTTGTATGAACTGATGCTGAGTGAAGTGAGCAGAACCAGGAGAACATTATACACAGTAACAGTCACAGTGTGCAAGGACTATTTTAGATAGACTTAGCCCTTCACAGCAATGCAAGGACTCATGATGCAAAATGCCATGCACATCCAGACAAAGAACTATACAGTCAGAATGATGCAGACTATTTTTTCTTTGTTATATTGCATTTTGTTTTCTTTTTCTCATGGTTTCTCCTATTCATTTTAATTCTTCTATACAATGTGACTAATGTGAAATTGTGTTTAATTGGAATGTAGGTTTAGAACCCATACAAGATTGCATACCATATTGGGGAAAGAAGGGAAGGGGGCAGGGGCGGGGTTTGGAACTTATGGCAGTGATTGTTGAAAACTGAAAACAATTAACTAACTTGGAGAAAAAAAAGAAAGAGTGAAAGCATTTGATGTCACAGGGATATGATGGAGCCAAGTTGTACCAAAGAACAAAAGTCATTGTCAAATTTTCAGAGGGAGCATTTACCCCTTGTAAATCAGCAAACGCTGCCAGTGAGGGCATGATAGATGCTTTAATGATTATCTAGACCTAAGAAAGTGAAGGAGAAAAATCTTAATAATGCACATTAAACTTCAAAGTGTATCATGTCCACATCCCCTCCCTTCTCTGAGATCTGATTGTTAAACATTTACCAGCTTATCCCTGGAGGTGTGTAACAATTGGTTATAAGGGAATAAATTCCGGCATATAATTGTCTCACCATCATAACTGTCCTTTATTATTGACACAGAGTAATTTGAAGAGACATATGAAATAGCAGAACAACCAGAAGACATCAACAAAAAGCAGAATCACAATACACACTGGCCATTTTCCACCCTGCTGCTACTGTTGTCAGTCAGTCAACATAATTTAACAAACACTTATTATTGCACTATAAGCTAGGAATACAAAGAAAAGTAAGAAATGATACTTACCCTCAAGGGGATTACATTCTAATGGGGAAGATAGTATGCAAAAAATGATACTGATAGCAATAATGTTAATAAAATTTTTTATCATCTTTAAAGGAGGAGGGGGCGGGAAAAACTTCCACCTCCCCAGGCCTCAATTTTCTCCTCTGTGAAGTGAGGAGGGTTAAACTAAGTGTCTTCTGAGGTCCCTTCTAGCTTTAGATTAGTCAGTCCAATTCCCTGCCAAAGTACCTATTTCTTTGTCTTTGAACATACGATTAAAAACAGATCAGAAAAGTGATGTGTTGAAGTGAAGATGGGATTTCATGAAGCAGCTCATGACATTTCCTCCCAGATCTTTTGCATAGCTTAGGGAGCTTTGAAGAGGGCTCCCTCTCCAACTTTAAAGGGGTTTCCCAAGACCAAATGAGCTGTCCTTGTTAGAAAAAAAACCCAAAAAACTTCTGCTTAACTTCCACTCACCTGGACAGCTCTTTCTTGGATTCGGTTCCCTCTGGCATCCAAGGTCCTCCCTTTCACTACAAAAGGAAGTTATGTAGTTCATCTGATAGAGCACCATCCTGGACCCAGGAAGACCCAAGTTCACATCTGGTCTCAGACACTTAACACTTCTGAAATCTTGAGCAAATTTCTTAACCTCTTTTGCCTCAGTTTCCTCATCTGTATAAATAAGGATACTAATAGCACTTATTATTATAGTAATAGCAATTACAACTAGGGTTGTTGTGAGGGTCAAAAGAGATACTATTTGTAACGTACTCACTACAGTGCTTGGCCCATGAGGAGTGCTATGTTGTTAGTTAATTACAGTTACAACTGGCAGACCACATCGCCTGGGAAACAAATTCCTAACTATATCAACAGCTCTAAGACAGGCTACAAAGATAAGGCACATAGCAGACCCAGGTTAAGCATTCATCTTTTAGGGTCAGAGAAAAAAAGGAAAGTTTAATGAGCAGGAGAGATGGTCAAATGTGTGCAGACCAACTAAATCTGTCCCAAAGTAGGAGGGGAAACCCAAGAATTTGGATAGATCATTTCTCCTCTCTATCCTAAGTATCTTCATTTATAAAATGAAAATGGCAGACTAATCCAGGATCTCCAAGGTCCCTTCTAGTTCTCCTTGAAGTTAGGGGAAGTGAAACAGAGGGGAATACACCTGCTTTCATCTTTTTTTTCCATAAGAAACCTGTTCAGGCAGAAAGTTGCTAATGCAAGCACCTTACAATTAGTAGCACGATTTTGGTAATGGAAATCTGTTATGAAAGACATTTCTTTTAGAGGATTGGCATTGTGGTGCTTTTTTTACTGTTGCTATTATAGCAATTTTGTTGCTGTTATATTTATAGCAATTTTAGTTATTTTGTTTAAGAAAAGTACATGAAAACATAAGTGAATTCAACAGGAAATGTGACAAAGGAACTTGTAATTATTTCACTTAAAAACATACCACCAAGATAAAAGTTGACACTTTTACTGTAAAATGAGACTTCTCCTCCATATAAGATGCTAGATTTTTTGGAAAATACACTGACCCTCCCTATAATTTCATTTACCTAAGCTTTTGTAAATATTTTTCTTCCTTTACTATCAAATAATGGCCTTTAGAACTATACAATTATTCAATGCAGTTAGACATTGTGCAAATACAACAGTGCTGAGGAAAAGTCCCAATGATTTATTGGATCAGAAAAGAATAGTTTTTTAAGGTCAGCCACCTTGGAAGAAGAAGGGAAAATGAAAAGGCTGTTCATTCTCAATAGAAATGTTCAGGTCTTGCTAAACCCACTGAAGTATGTGCAAATAGCAGCAAGATGGGACAATTTGAGAGAAAATGAAGAAGTGTAATTCAGGAGAAGATGTTAATGGAGAATTGAAACACCTCTATCCTTTGAGGACTTGAAATCTTTCCATAGCTCACAGATGGTACTTAGAGAGAAAAGCTACTTTTTTTCTCCTTCTATTTCTTTCTTAACTAATACCAACTAGTTATAGCACAAATTAAACATCCTTTGCAATTGTTTACACAAATAAATGAAATTCATCTTATAAAATGCCATCACAATTTATCTTTTGTAAGTTTCCACCAGGATTGTCTGTCCATTTATTCGCATTCATTTTTATTTTAGATGATTGTAGTTAGTGGGCATGGGTGAAAAAAATCAAGGCTCAGTGGAAAAGGGGACTGCGATCTGTTTGATTCTTCTGCATACCATTTGTTAGAAAGTTGATCCCCTGAAAAAGGGAGAAACAACCATCTGCTGGAGGTAGAGGAAAGTAGTAATAGCAATGACTATATGGCACTTTAAAGGTTACAAAGCACTTTACATGTTATCTCATTTACTCTTTTCAACAATTCACACAGATACTATTATCATTCCCATTTTACAGATGAGGAAACTGAGGCAGAGATAGGTTATGTGACTTGCCCAGAGTCACCCAGCTAGTAAATATCTGAGACAGGATTTGAATGAATTTATTTCTGCCTAATCTAGGTATAGCTATCACTCCATCTGCTATTTCACCTAGAGAGGCAGAAGTGAGAAGAAAGATTTATGACAAATGGAGCTATAGAAGATGAAGAAAGAGAATGACTAAGGGGAAGAGTGAATGGTGACACCTGCTGAGAACTGAAAGTTTCTGGAATAGACAAAGCTTTATAGATCAATAAAACCTTAGTAGGGAGGATTACAGATGTAAAGGACAAGCCCTGCTCACCTACCACTGTCCAGGGCAGCATTATTAGACAAGGATTATACTAGTCTCTAGGGAGAGAGGGGTGCACATTGTTACTTTAAATTAGACCTGTACAGCTTGGCAGTAGGTAAGAGTCAAAATTAAAATAGGCTAAACTTCTTCAGGCTGTAGATAGGTTTCTGGAGGCTCACTTTCCAAGTAAAGGCATAATTAATGATTAATGACTAAACTATTATGCAAATAAACTACATTTTTAAAAGGGAAATTTTAATTAAAATAAATTAATTACACTTATTATTTAAGATTTTTATTTATCATGAAATCACTCCTCTCAAACTAGACACAAACTGACAATGGATGGTTGCTGCAGGTTACATGACAAACAGAAGAGAGAGCACACAGTTACATGATGGGTCCAACGGTGACTAGGGGGACACAGACAAAGCAAGCATTACATCTTACTTTGTTTCACGTCCTCTACATTTTTCATAGGCTCCCTCAAATCTGTTAGTGGATTGCAAGCAGCCCACAGGCTATATATGTTGTGTGGGTCTGCTTTAAATGAAGATACAAAAATCTATCTGTTTTTATTAACTTGTATATGACAATGCTAGTATTTTTAGCTTTGTGAGTTTGTGAGCTTATAAGGAGTCCTGTTGACTACCATTTGGAATGAAGGGGAGATCATTGTGTTCTAAGATCATCCACATTGTGTTCTAAGATCATCCACAATTAAAAAAAACCCAAAGAATGAGAAGTTCTCCTAAGTGTATTTAGATTTTTTTTTAATATCAGGAGTGAGTCCCTGATGCAAAGTTATTATATAATCTATAACTTTTTCTTCTTGCTTCTGGAAATGGACAAAGCTTTATAGACTATCTTGAGGGGAACAACTAGATACAGAGGCAAAATTGTTCAGTAGTAGGTTCATTCAGCTGAGCTCTCCCAACATTTCCCTCCAAACAACATTAAAATAATGCCTCGAACCAAATTCTGGAGTGGCAGAGCCAACAAAAGGTCAGAGTGAGATATTTTCCAGCTTAAGATAACATAGGAGGTTGGAAAGAGAGATCCGTAACATGGGGAAGAAGGCTAGCACAGAGACTGTATAGGATGAAATGCCAGCAGTGGAACTGGGTGGTGTTAAGTGAAGCAGCAGCAGCTTTGGGAGTTGTCAAGCCAGAGATGGTAAGGGGGCCTAGCAATGGGCAAGAGATTACAGAGTACTCCTGTGCTAGCACTGGGTATAGGATGAGGTTTTGGTGACACTTCTCTTTTCCTGGTTTTCCTTTGGAAAAAATCTCTTTCAACAGCAATAACCTGTTTATAAAGACCTGTAGTGGAGGGAGAGGTCTCAGTTCCAGGGGTCAGTTGTTCAAGCATGTAACTGCTCTGATTGTCAGAACCACTCCTAAGTGGTCCTGCTCAGTCTCCTTTGCTGGATTTTTATCCAGTGCATTTCTTGTGTTTGTCCCTTGTTCTTGTAGAGGACCATGACATCAGGGAGATGATGGTTGACTTTGATTTGAGTGAGAGAGGGCTGTGCAAGGTCGTCAGTCTCACTTTCTCTTTCAGAACCATTTGGGTTCAGTGGCCATATATTCTTCAAGACAATTGGAGATGACCCAGAATGCAGTGGGAGACCCTCCCCATTTTAGGCTAAGGTCTTTTCAGATTCTCAGTTTGAGTGAGATACACCCATTCAGTGAATAGGCCTCTTTAGGTACATGTGCTTGGGCCCAAATTCTAAAATCACATTTCTCTTTAAAAACCACATTTCTCCCTAGCCAGCAACAGTTACCTTCTTTCGTGATATAGAAGCCAGCTGCATCTATAGAACTCATTAGTCTGAACTAGCTGTGTATTGGCTTAATGGGCTGTGTACTGGGTCATAATGACATTTACTACTCCCTGATCAATCATATATATCCTAGACTTAGACATATGTGTGCTCCTTTATATTTATTTTATCTAACAAGACGTTTTTGAGAGCAACCTAGTATTTCTGAGCCAACCCTCACCACTGGTTGACTTAGTGACATTTCAGGCATAAAACCACACCTCCAGGTAGCCTCTCCCTGCCCTTGGACTATTTCTCGATGAATTTTGGGTAAAATACCTACACAATAGATACCAAAAGTGCATGTTCCTTTAAGAACTGACCACTCCTTAACCATTCCTTAATCCCACCCAAAAACACCCAGTTAGCATGTTTGGCACATGTTTCCTATAGAATATCCTATATAAACTTTCCCTGTATCCCTCTAAGGTTGCAGGTTCCCTAAGAACTCTTGCCTGCTGAAAGCACAATAAATCTTTACTTTGACTTCAACAATGTTTGAGTCTATGAATTCTTCTCTAGGTGACCTGCCCCTAGTACCCTGGTCTTTTGGGGGGTCTCAAAACCCCCTTCCAGCCCTTATTACTCCCAAGCACTTATGTCTCCTAAGGGTCCATGCTGCTTGAGTGCTCCCAATTCTGTGGTAACATAAGTGAATTTCTCCCTCTTGGCTCTTTTCACTTCTACTACTGCTACTATTATGGCTGCTACTCCTACTGATGATGATGAAACAAACTTTCTTCTTATCGCAGAAAGGTGGGGGTCAATAGATACAAAATACTGTAGACGACATCATTTTACTCAGTTTTTTTTTTCCAAAGGGAGACTGAAAAAAAGTAAAGGTTTTCCACCCATCATTTCTGTCTTAATTGTACATATCTATGAGCCAAAAAGCTTAAGTCTGGCCAAAGGAAAAACCCTAGTTTCTCTCCACTGTTACCAAATCCAGTTAGCAGAATCTATATTGGGAAGTAATTAGAATGTAAAAAATGAATATCCATAAAATTTTTTTAAACAATCTAATGAGTTTGATCATTCCACTAACTTTAGTAATATGGTTAGCCCTTTCCACAAGCTTAAGAATGGGAGAAAAAACAGGACTGGAAAGGGAGAAAAGGGAAGTTAGGCTCTTTAGAGCAATTTGTAACTTCTCCAGGGTCAGGCAGCAAAGTTAAAATCTTCACAAGTGTTGAAGTACTTACTCCCTCTCCCTCCCACTCACACCTTGTAATCACCAAAGTGAGGACAGGAAACTTGTGACAATCGGGACAGTTACATGCTTGAATAATTGAACTCCAAAAGGCAAGGCCTTCCCCTCACTAGAAATCTTTATTAATGTTGAAAGGGATTTTGTTAAAAGCCATATTTAGCTGCTTTTTAAGCTTAAAATAATTCTGAATGTAACCCTCTCACAATAAATTCAATAAAATGGGAATTTCTGTATATATAGCTGTACAGGAAAAGAGGTTTGTATCTCTATATGGTATATCTTGCTTTGCTTTTAAAATATATTTAAAAATTCATCATGTAATAGAATTTAGTTGTCAAACTAAAAATGTAATTTAGTTTAATTTTTGGTCAATAAAATAAATATCCTTTATTATTCTCTAATAAATGTTCTCATTTTAAACAAATAAAATCTATTACAAACTCTAATGAAACATGAAACTTATTACACAAATAATGTGTCTTTTATGACACATTAGAGAAATGAACAAAAAGGAAACTGGGGATAAATGGATTTTGCACAAACCCCAAATCAGGTCCAGACACATTAAATTAGCACAATCCCCTAGCCCAAGGGTTCAGAAGAAGTTAAAAGAAGTTGAATGTAATCTGGGAAAGAAGAATTGAAATTCAAGTTCCTACCATCATTTACTGTTTTTCAGCTGTCACCAGAGGCTTCATCAAATTCTAGCTCAATCCAATAACTTTGTCATCAGTATTGTAATACCATGGTGAATATGGAAAGAATCAAATATTCTCAAAGGAAGGGATTTTTTTTCACCTTTAACTTCTGGTCACTTTGCTTTCTCTAGCTCAGTCCATAGTATATGGTCTTCCATCCCAAGATGTAGATAAAACCTATTTATTCCTGCTGGTTTTGTGAGACTCTTCCCCATATTCTCCCAAGACTTTCCGTAGAGATCCATCCTACTTGCTGAAGATCTTCCTCAACTTCCGGAATATTGAGAATACTCAATGAGCACTCTAGCTGTAACTTTGCAACCTATGGCTCTATAAAGTACCCCTCATTTTCAGAACTGAACTTTTTTTTTCTTTCAAAAAGCAAAGATAAATAGAAGATAATATAACTTATCCTGGAGAATGTGTGCTTGAGAAAACCTGTACACTATGCCAAGAGGCCTGTCTCTGTTTATCATCTGGATTCTCGATCACATTCCTCCACCCCTGGTAGCCTAAAGCTCATATTGCCCAAATTCTATACATAGATGTATCCTCCCTCTCCAGAAATCTAGTTGTATTCTTATCTTAATTGACTGTGATCCAAAAGCTAGCTACAGGTGTAGCCATACCTCCTGTTCCCTTGCCTCTTCCTCTTGTGCCTGGATACCTCAAGTCATACCACAAGTGTTCCCTCATGGAAGTTAAAATGCAAAAAATAAAGAGTTGCTGCTTTCAGCATTTCCTGGATAATGTGCTCTTTCTCTGCCAATCTTTATGTTCTCTACAAAGAAATTGCAACAGGTTAAGATTGAAACAAAACTTGGGGTTTTCTATTGGTCTGGTTGGAATATACTATAAAACGTTACCTTGGAATCACCTGGAATGAATTTTGGGAGCTATCATGAGACAGAGTAGTAGCAAAGACCACTGGACCTGGAATCAGGAAAGTCTCAGAACAAATCTTCTCTCTTACATGTATTAGTTGTATGATTCTGGTCAGGTTATTTCACTATTCTGTGCCTCATTTATTTTTTTTAATAGTTATAATTATACTTATACTACCTGCTTCACCAAATTGTGAAGAAAATTTCTTGTAATCAACAATAACAAATCAAAACCAAGTCAACAAAATAATAAGTAAAGAAGATGGAAGAAAACCCACATAACAAATGAACAAAGTTAACTTACAACAAAACAAAAAGAACTATAAGAACCAACTATATAGTTGCCAACAAAACCAAAAGCACACACAAAATAGATTATCTTCAAAAAATATAATGTACCCAAACTAATAGAACATCAAATAGAGATTGTAAATATTCCAATATCGTAAAAGTAAAAAGAACTCCCTATAAAGGAAATGTCAAGAAGTAGGGGGAAGAGGCAAGGAGAGGAGAAGGCAGGCTTCCTGGTCCTGAAAGATTTACTGACAAATTCCATCAAACTTTTAAAGAATAATTCATAAAAATGCTACACATTATCAAAAATGACAAGGAAAGTATTTTACCAAGCTCCCTTTATGAGGTAAATATAGTCTTGGCACTTAAATCAGGAAAGGATAAAGTAAAAAAGGAGAACTAAGAACCAATATCATAAAATATCAATTCAAAAAATTTAAACAAAGTTCTACTAAACAGACTACAACCTAGAGATCCAAGAAATCATTTATTATGACCAAGTTGGATTTATACTAGGGATAAAAGAGTGGTCAAAATTAGGGGGAAATTTTTAATAAAATTTATCATATTAAAGACAAAAATATCCAAAATTAATGATTATTTCAATAAAGAAAAAACCTTTGACAAAATATAACACTCATACATGATTTTTTTAAATAATGAAAAAAATCAGCATGGAGGGATCTTTTAAAATATATAAAATATATGGATATAAAATAAAAATCAAGCATTTTATGTAATAGGGATACATTAGATGCTTTCCCAATAAACAGAAGAATAAGCAAGGATATCCATTCTACTCTGCATTATTTGATATAGTCCTAAAAATGCTAGCAATAGAAGAAATTGAAAAATATGAAAGAAGAGCAAAGAGGAGCTAAAACTGTTCTTATTTGCTGATGATATGATGGTTAAGTTTACTTATAAAATCCTAGAGAAACAGCAAAGATATTTGTTGAATCAATTAATAACTTTCCAAAGTTCAAGCTACAAAATAAGCCTATAAATGTAAGTATGGTCTTTATATAATAATAACAAATGATAAGGCAGTTATGAAAAAGGTAATTCCAGTCAAAATAATTACAAAATACATGAAATATTTGGGTGTCAATGTGCCAAAAGATATAAAATATTTGTATAGGTGCAGTTGCAAAGTGTGTCTTAAAGAAGTAAAAAATAATTAAATAGCTACAGGAATATTCAATGCTCATGACTGGCCCTTGCCAAAATAATTTTTATAAACCCTATAATACTCCAAAGTTATTTTGCAGTTTCAATGATACATAAATCAAACTATCAAAGACGTAATTTTCAGAATTTGGTAAAGTAACAAAAGTCATTTGGAGGAACAAAAGATTACCTATCAATGGAGTTCTTCCAGACCTCAAACTGTATCATAAAGCAGCAATTACTAAAGTTATTTGTTATTGCTCAAAAAAAATATAAAAATCAATATAGCATACTACACAAAAGAGAATCAGAAATAATGGAACTCAATAACTAAATAAGTTTGACAAGCTGGGAAACAAATTGTTGTGGAAAGAACTTTCTATTTGATATGAACTCCTGAGAAAACTGGAAAGCAACTTGGAAAAATGTGGATGTAAATCAACACCACCTACTGTATTGCATAGAAAATTCAAAATGGAATATTAAAGTTCATTCCATAAAAAGCATTAGAGATAGATAGGAAATATTCTTTCAACTAAACAAGGGTTATAGATGATTACAAAAGATAAAAGATAAATTTGATTAAATGAAGCTGAAAATCTTCTGCACAGTTATTTCATCCAAGGTAAAAAGGCAAGTGGTTGAATGGAGAAAAAACTTTCTGTTGGATAAGCAGGTGATGTCTCAGGCATATAAACAACTAAGAAAAATAACATAGTCTAAATCACATTGCTTAATAAAAAAGTCATCAAAATATTGGAACAAACTTCTCAAAAGAATAACAAACATATGAAATAATGCTACATGTCACTAATGATATAAGAAATGCAAATCACAAGAACCCTGAAGTTTCATTTCACTCTCAGAAAATTTGCAAAGGTGATAAAAGACAAATATTGTCAATGGTGGAGGAGTTTTGGAAATATAGACATACTAATTTTATATGAAACTATGAATTAATGCAACCATCTTGGAGAGCAATTTTGAATTACACAAATACAGTGGCTAAAATATTCATACCTTTTGACCTAGAGTTTCCAGTGCTAAGTATATACTACCAAGACATTATTAATGAAACTTAAGGACAATACCATTGTGATCACAAAGACATGAAAATAAAAGTAAATTACCACTGGAGTACCTAGGTATAATGAAATATAACTGAGCTGTAAAAATGATGAATATGATGAACACAAGGAAGTGTGAAAAGACCTAGATAAACTGATGTAAAGCAAAGGAAGCCAAACCACAAAAACTGGATAAACATTGCATATAAAAAACATAAATGTAAAAAAAAATCAGAAAACAATTGAAAACAAATGCTGGAAAATGGCAAAGAGTAAACTCAGTCCCAAAGAGGAGAAAGGAAAAGATATCTCCCTCTACTCCTTTGCCAAAGTAAGGGATCCACAGCTGTGGAACATGGCATAGTTTTTCTTCCTGTTTTTTTTTTTGACGCAATCATTGATTTTTTTGTTTTTTTTTTTTAATTAAAATTTTTCCTATCTGGGATAGTTCTCTGAAAGAAGTCATGCTGGGAAAAATTTAGGTAATATAAAAACAAAAGATGGTATTAAAGTTTGTTTTTCTAAGTTTTCTAGTAATGTGTTGTTATTGTCATTCTTGTATTTATTTTGTATATCTTCACACATGTCCATGTTGTCTTCTGTATGGAATGCAAGATCCTTGAGGGCAAGGATTTTAGTAAATGCTCATTGATAGACTCGTACATAGCTACTGTACTCCTGGTACCATAAAAGCAGGGACTTTAAAGATACAACTTAGGGGTTACCTTTGGGAAGAGTAGACTATAGTAGGCCAAGGGATAGAAGGAACTTCAAAGTATATCTGGGATGTTTACTTGTGTCATAAATTTTCATTTCTATCAACTTCATCTGAAAAAATAAAATATCATCTGGTTCTTTGGTTGTTTTCCCTTAGAAAAAAAAGTACTTCTTTAGCTGATTGCATTCAGGAGAACATTCTGTAACAGCTTTGGTAATAGCAAAAGGGCAATATTTGGTCCTTACGTATGCCTCTCCTTGTGAATGGACTCTTAAGGAAATGTATTTCTTAGAATATCCAGACTTGCGTAATATATGGCTGCTATTTTATTCTACTTCAGGAGTCTTGCACCAATACTTAGGACCTGTAAGTAGGTTAAATGTTATGTCTCAAATATAATGACCCATATGCTGAAGAGAAAAAATGGAAAGCAGAGAGTACATGAGAATTCAGATAGCTATACAACTGCAAGGAAATTTACTTCTGCTGTTGCTTGAAAATACTTCTTTCAGAAGATGTGACTGGCTTCTATACTGGATCTTCCAATATTTTGTGCTGAGTCCTGGCCTTCATCGCTGTAGCTGCCCTTCTAGCACACCCTCATTCAACAAAATGTTCTTTCTGGCTTATATGCCTTAAAGTCAGTGACTGTTGCATTTTGGTCTTTTTATCCCCAGAGCCTTGTGTTGTTCCTGCCTGGAAGTATGGATTTAATGGAGGCAGCTAGGTGGAGCAGTAAAGTGAGCTTTGAATGAGGAGCTTGAGTTCAAATGTGAACTCAAGTATTTTCACTGACTGTGAAGGTCACTTAAGTTCTCAGCCTCAGTTTCCCCACCTGCAATAGTAGGATAAGTAATAGTACCTATGCTAGAGTTATTGTGGAGAGCAAATGAGATGACATACTTGTACAGATCTTAAAGCACTACATGCATGCTAAATAGTTCTCAATTAAAATATTGCTAACTTGACAACCACATGAAATAGTGCTGCAAACCACTAATGATAAAAGAAATGTAAATCACAACAAATCTGAGGTTTTATTTCACAGTCAGAAAACTGGCAAAAGACAAAATATAGTCAATATTGAAGGTGTTGTGGAAAGACAGGCACACTATTGGTTGAACTGTGAACTACCACAAACATTCTGAAAAACAATGTGCAATATTGAAAATAAAGTGGCTAAAATATTCACACCTTTTGATCCAGAAATTCTAATATTAGGCATATGCCTTCAAAGAGACACCAACAAAACTAAAGGCACACACATGAAATTATAGCAACATCTTTTGTGGTATCAAAGGACTGAAAACAAAATAAATATCCATTGGTTGGAGGAGGACTAAATGAAATTGTAATATCTGAATATAATAGGTTATTACTGTGCATTAAAAATGATAAATATGATGAATGCAGTGAAGCATGGAAAGAACTACTTAAGTTAATACAAAATAAAATAAAACAAAATAAAGACTGACTATAAGAATGAGTAAAAAAATGCAAATGGGGGGAAAGCAACAATCCAAAATAATTGAAAATTAGTAGTACAAAATTACAAAGAACAAAATCAGCCCCAAAGAAGATATATAAAAAGGAACTTCCTACCACTTCTACACAGCGATTGAATATTTACAGAAATGGAACATGGCACATATTGCCACTTTTTTTCAACATATTTAATCGTTTTCCTGATTTTCTTTTCTCTTTTTCCACTTTTTTTCTTTTTCTTTTAAATTATTTGTTTTAAGAGATGGATCACGATGGGGAAAGTGAGAGAAGGATACAAGGGAAATTTAGGTGATATAGAAACAAAAGTTATCAATAAAATGTTATCATGATGATGATGATGATAAATAACAATAGGTAACATTTATAAAATGTTTACTACATATAATGCAAAAATCATTACAACCCAGGTATGTAGGTGCTATTAATATTTCCAGACTGGGTAACCTCCTACCTGACTCACTTAGGGCAAGTCACTTAATCTCTGTTTGCCACTAAAGAAGAAAACGGCAAACCACTCCAGTATCTTTGCCAAGAAGACCCTATGGACAGAGGTCCAGAAGGTCGTGAAGCGTTGGACATGACTGAATTAATGGACAACCACAAGGTGTGGCATTTAAAAAGGATCAAGAGACATCATTTCTGGGAAGTTTAATAATTTTATTAATAAGGCTAGCATGTTTCTTAATGGAATGATGCTTATTTGCCTGTTTCTCTTAGACCAAAGACCTCTCATGTCAGGAGGCTCACAGTTTATATGCTGTTGGAAGAGTAGATGCTCTTCAGGGTGGCAATCAGCTCTGATTGGTTAATAATTAATGAGAAAATGAATATTATAATTAAAGGATGGGGTATATTACAATGAGGGTCTTGCAGTATGTGACTATGGAAGCCTTGGTCAAAGAGACATCAATTTCCATATTGCCTTTCTGTGAAAAGGGAAGATCCATATTTTCCCAGATGTGCGTGGGTAAACACAATAAGAAGGAATGGGCTCATTAGCCTAACGTTACACTCTGATTAGATCTTTCCATACTAGTTAATTTCTGAATGAGGAAGTATAAAAGGGGAAATATCTTTGTCTTAATACAAAACTTAGTTATTAATACCAGAGAGAAATAATCATGGGTCACACAGCTAGTACCTCTTTGAAGTCAAATTTGAATTTAGGTCTTCCTAATTCCAATTCCAACTGTGTCAACTGTGTCACCTTATTGCCATTTAATTAAAATTACATTATTATTGATTTTTTTTTTGGTGAGGCATTTGGGGTTAAGTAATTTGTAGAAGGTCATGCAACACTAAATTTCAAGTATTTGAGGTTGGATTTGAACTCAGGTTCTCCTAACTCCACGATGGGTACTCTATCCACTGTGCCACCTAGTTGCCCCTCAATTGATTCTTAAACAGCTAATAGTTCATATACATCTTGTTGATATAATGCCACCATTGTTTCCTAGACTCTGACCATTAAAAAAATATTTGACTTCTTTCTTTCATGTGTCATTGGAGCTTCAACTGAGTCAATATTTTTAAAGTGTCCTCTACATGCAAGGTCTTGTATCAGACGCTATGGGATACCAAAAGATCAAGACATAATCCTTCCCCTGAAAATGCTTACAACATAATGGAGGAGAAAAGATAGATATACATAATTTCAATACAAACTAGAAGATGAGAAACACACAAAAAGAACAAAGTGTTCTGTTTGTTTTGAAACAAAGGAGGAATAGCCTGCAGCTGAGAAGCTTCATAGAGGAGGTAGGATTAGAGCCAGGCGTTGAACAATGGGTAAGCTTTCATTGGTGAAAGATGAGGACTGGTTGATGGAGAATAGGGAAGAAGGAAGGCATTCTAGGGACTGACAAATAATGAGCTAAGGCTTGGAAACAAGAAGAGAACATCTTTTACTTTTTAAAAATGTTATTTATTTCTAACATTTAAAAAAATTGAATTGCAAACTTTCCACCTAATGAGAAGGCAAGCAACGTGATATAAATCATACGTGTGAAAGCATGTGAAACATATTTCCATATTAACTATATTTAAAAAAACAATAAAATTACAAAAGTAAAAAAAAATTATGCTTCAGTTTTCATTCATAATTCATCAGATATCTCTCAGGGTGGATAGCATTTTTCATCAGGGCTCCTTTTGTAATTATCTTGTATAATTGTATTGATCAGAGTAGCTGAATATTTCACAGCTGATCAATGTTACAATATTGCTATTGCTGTGTACTAAAATCTCCTGGTTTAACTCATTTAACTCTGAATCAATTGATATGAATCATCCTAGGTTTTTCTGAAATCATCCCACTTGTCATTTCTTAGGTAACAATAGTATTCCATCACAACCATATACTACAATTTGTTCTGATAGTCCAAAATTTATGGGCATCCCCCTAATTTCCAATTCTTTGCCACCACAAAACAAACTGCTATAAATCATTTTGAACTTATAAAACCCTTTCCTTTGATTTCTTTGCAATATAGACCTAGTAAGAGTATTGCTGAGTCATAGAATGTGTAGAGATTTTTAGCTGTTTATGGTTCCAAAATGTTCTGAATGATTGAATCAGTTGACAACTCCAACAATACATTAGTGTTCCTAGTTTTCCATATCCCCTCTGTCATTTGTCATTTTTCTTTTCTATCATCTTAGCTAATATGATAGGTATGAAGTAGTATCTCAGATTTTTAGTGTGTTTTAGTGTGCATTTCTCTAATTAATAGTGATTTAGAGTCCTTTTTTGTGTAATTGTGAGTAGTTTTGATTTCTTCTCCTAAAAAATTCTGTGTTCCTAACGCATTGTTAGTGGCATCGTGAACTGATCCAGTCATTCGGAAGAACAGTTTTATAGGCCAAAGGGTTATAAAACTGTGCATACTCTGACCCACCAATGCCACTTCTAGGTCTATATCCTAAAGAGATCATAAAAATGGGGAAAGGACCTTTATAGTATCTCTTTTTTGTGGTGATTAAGAATTAGAAATTGAGGGGATATTCACCAATTGGGGAATGGCTGAACAAGTTGTGGTACACAAACATAATGGAATACTATTGTATCATAAGAAATGATGAGCAGACAGACTTCAGAAAAACCTGGAAAGACTTAGATGAACTGATGCTGAGTGAAGTGAGCAGAACCAGGAGAACACTGTACAGAGTAACAGGTACATTGTGTGATGATCAATTTTGATAGAATTTGCTCTTTTCAGCAATGCAAAGATATGACAATTTCAAGGCACTGATGATGGAAATGCTGTACACATTCAGAGAAAGAAATTTGGAATCTGAATGCAGCCTAAAGCATACTATTTACTCTTTTTTTTTTACCTTTCTCGTGATTTTTCCTTTTGGTTCTAGCTCTTTTTTACAACACTATTATCATGGAAATATATTTACCATGATTGTACAAGTATAGCCTATATGAAATTGGATGCCATTTTGAGGAAGGGAGGGGGAGGGAGGAGGAGACAATATATAACTCAAAATCTTATAAAAGGGAACAGTGAAAGCTAAAATTAATTGATTAATTAAAAAAAACCTGTGTGTTCATATCATTTGACCATTTATCAGTTAAGGAATGGCTGTTATTTTTCTTTTTCTTTTTTTTTAAATCCATTTATTTATTTTTCCTTTTCAACATTAACTTCTATAAGATTTTGAGTTTTAAATTTTCTCTCCCTCCCTCTGACTCTTATTTTTCTAAATTTAACTCAGTTCCCTATTTATTTGAGAAATAAAGCCCTTGTCAGAGAAACTTGCCCGAAATTCTTCCCCCTTCCCCAGTTTCCTGCTTCCTTTCTAATTTTGGCTCTTTGGTTTTGTTTGTTCAAAACCTTATTATGAAACTAAAACCATCCATTTTGTTTCCCATGGCTCTCTCTGTTTCTTATTTGGTGATAATCTTTTCCCTTTATCCATAGATCTGACAGGTAACATTTTCCATGCTCCTCTAATCTGCTGATGATAAAAACCTTTTTGTCTAAATGATGTGTACGCATTTTGTCCCTGTATTGGAATATGACATAAGATGTTGGTCTGTGCCTGGTTTCTGCCAAACTTTTTTCCAATTTTCCCAGCAATTTTTGCCAGTTAATGAACTCTTCCCCCAAAGCTTGGATCTTTGGGTTTCTTGGACACTAGATTGCTATGGTCATTTACTATTGTATATTGTGACTTAATCTATTAACACTGATCCAGCAGTCTATTTCTTAGCCAGTACCAGACTATTTTGGCGATTATCACTTTGCAATATACTTTGAAATCTGACACTGCTAGACTACCTTCCTTTACATTTTTTCCCCACTGTTCCCTTGATATTCTTTATCTTCTGTTCTTTCAGATAAATTTTCTAGTTCTATAAAATAATTCTTTAGTAGTTCAATTGGTGTGATATTGAGCAAGTAAATTATTTCAGGTAAAATTGTCATTTTATAATATGATTCAGTCTACCATGAGCAACTAATATTTTTCTAGTTGTTTAGATCTGTGTTTATTTGTATGAAAAGTTTTGTAATTGTGTTCAGGTTTGCCTTAGCAGGTAGACTCCCAAGTATTTTATCTTGTCTCTAGTTATTTTAAATGGAATTTTTCTATCTTTTCCTCCCGACTTTGGTTGGTAATATACAGAAATGCTGATGATTTATGTGAATTTCTTTTATATTCTACATCTCTGCTAACGTTACTTATTTTTTAACTAGTTTTTTAGTTGATTTCATTGATTTCTGTAAGTATACCATGATATTATCTAAAAAGAGTGATAATTTTGTTTTCTTATTGCCTTATCTTATTCCTTCAGCATCTTTTCCTTGTCCTATTACTGGAGCTAGCATTTCTAGTACACGCTGAATAACAGTGTTGATAAAAAGACAACCTTGCTTCACCTCTGATCTTAGTGGGATAGACTTCTACCTTACCCTCATTGCAGGTAATGATTTCTCTTGCTTTTGAATTGTTTTAGTAGATTAATAGATGTAGTAGATTGGTCATGTCTGACGCTTCATGACCCCATTTAGGTTTTTCATAGCAGAGATACTTGCCATTTCCTTCTTCAATTCATTTGACAGATGAGGAAGCTGAGGTAGACAGAGTTAAGTGACTTGCTCAGGGTCACATCTGGTAAGTGTCTGAGACCAGATTTGAACTCAGTTCTTCCTGTCTCCAAGCCTGGCACTCTATCCACTATGCCACCTAGCTGGTTTTGCATAGATACTATTTATTATTTTAAGAAAAACTTTACTCATGTGCTTTGTAGCATTTTTAATAGAAATAGGTGCTGTATTTTGTCAAAACTTTTTCTATACTTATTGATATATTCATCTGATTTTTGTTGTTTTGTTATTATGATGGTCAATTATATATCATTCTCACTTGGTCATAGTAAATGGTCTTTGTGATATATTATTGTAATATCCTTGTTGGTATTTTATTTAAATTTTTTACAACCATATTCAATAGGGATATTTGTCTACAGTTTTCTTTCTTTTTTTTTTCTCTTCCCAGTTTAAATATCCACACCATATTTGTGTCATAAAAAGAGTTTGGTAGGACTACTTCTTTATTTTTTTTCAAATAATTTATATAGTATTAGAATTAATGATTCTTTAAGTGTTTGGTAGAATTCACTTGTAAATTCATCTGGTCCTGGGTATTTTTTTCCCTTAGGGTATTTATTTATGGTTTGTTCAGTTTCTTTTTTTAATGAAGGGATAGTTAAGTATTCTATTTCCTCTTTGTTAATCTTAACAATTTATATTTTGTAAATATTCAACCATTTCACACAAATCATCAGATTTTTGGCATATAACTAGACCAAATATATCTTAATAATTACTTTAATTTCATCATCAGCTTGGTGATGCATCCATTCTTTTCATTTTTGAGACTAGCAATTTGGTTTTCTTCTTCCTATTTTTAAATGAAATTAATTAATGTTTTATACTTCCTTTCCTATCTCGTAATTTTATGTGTTGTTTCACTTTTTTCTTTCAATTTTATTAATCTCTCTTTAAATTTTTCAGGATTTCAATTTCATTTAATTTGAGGATTTTAATTTGTTTTTTTCTAGTTTTTTTTAATTGCATGTCCAAATGACTGATCTGCTCTCTCTCTTTTTCATTTATCATTTCATTTAAAGATATAAACTTTTCCCTAAGTACCACGTTGGCTGAATCCCATAAGTTGTGACATGTTGCTTCATTGTTATCATTCTCTTTAATGAAATTATTGATTCTTTCTATGATTTGTTTCCCTCCTGGATTACTGCTTTGTTGTGGCAGAGGGATTTGCTTGCATAGCTAATGCCAAAGAGACCAAAGTTGATCATTCTATGAAGACTTACAACATCTTCCAGAAATAACACCAAAAAAAAAAAAAGACATCACATTTACCATAGGATATTGGAATGCTAATATAGGGAACCAAAAGATAATTGAAATAAAAGGCAAGTTTGTTCTTGAAGTACAAAACTCTCTGGATATAGCAAATATTCTGTTTCAAAAACAAAACCCAAAAGGTGACTCTAAACATGAACATCACTATATGGTTAATATCAAAATCAGATTGATTAAATACTTTTCAACCAAAAGTAGAGATGCTCTAAAGAGTCTGTTAAAACAAGACCTAGAGCCATTGTGATTCAGATCATAAGTTTCTTATTAGAAAATTCAGACTTAAATTGAAGAAAGTAGGGAAAATCTTCAGACTGTATAGGTATGACCTAAATAATAACCCTCATAAATATGAAGTGGAAGTAATTAATAGATTAAAGGGATTAGATATGGTATATAAGAATGCCTGAAGAATTATGGACAGAGATTCACAATTTTGTATGGAAAGCAGCAACAAATAACATTCCAAAAAAAATTCAAAGAAAGCAAAATATCTATCTAATGAAGACAGAAAATAAATGAAGAAAGAACAGAAGTGAAAGATAAAGAAGAAAGGGAAAGATATACCTAACTGGATGCAGAATTCCAGGGAACAGTAAGGAGAGATAAGAAGAAAAGAGTAATACAAAGAAAGAGAAAACAATAGAAGAAAGACAAGAAATTTCTTCAAGAAAATTAGAAATATCAAAGAAATGTTTTATGCAAAAATGAGCATGATCAAAGAAATAATTCTAAGTATTTAACAGAAGTAAAAAATAATTAAGAAGGAGTAGCAAGAATACACAGAAGTACTATACGAGAAAGATCTTAACATCACTGATAAATACCACACAGTGTGGTTACTGATCTTGAACCTGCCATATTGGACAATGAAATCAAGTGGGCCTTAGGAAGTATTGCTAACAATAATGCTAGTGGAGTTATTTAAAATCCTAAAACATGATGCTCTTAACATGTTGCACTTAAAATGTCAACAAATTATGAAAACTCAATAGTGGCCACTGTATTGGAAAAGATCAATTTATGTCCCAATCCTAAAGAAGGGCAAGGTCAGAGGATGTTCAAATTAACAAAAAGTTGCACTCATTTCATACACTAGCAATGTTATGCTTAAGATTCTGCAAGTGAGGTTTTAGCAATGTGTGAACCTAGAATTACCAGAAGAGAAGGATAGTTTTTGAAAATTCAGACAAACTAGAGACTAAACTGTCAAAACTTGCTTAATTATGTGGAAAGCAAGGGAGTTCATGGTGAGAAAATAAATCTATTTCTGCTTCACTGACATCACTAAAGTTTTGTCCATGTATGCATGTCCACAAAGGAATGGGATTATCAGATTATTTTATTTTTCTCCTGAGGAAACTGTATGTGAGCCAAGAAGCAATAGTTAGAACTGATCATGGAACATCTGATTGGTTTAAGATTGAAAAAGAAATACAAGGCTTATTTATTTAACTTATTTGCAAGGTACATCACGTGAAATGTTAGGCTAGATAATTCAAAAGTCAGGATTAAGGTTGCCAAGAGAACTATCAACAATCTCAGATACGCATATAATATCACTCTAATGATAGAAAGTGAAGAAAAATTAAGAAATCTCTTGACGAGGGTAAAAGAAGAGATTTGCAAAAGCTGTCTTGAAGATTAACATAAAAAAAATGAAGATCTTGGCAACTGCTTTCATCACTTCCTGACAAACAGAGAAATAATAAATGGAGGCAATGTCAGATTTTATTTCTCAGGCTCAAAGATTATTGCAGATGGCAACTGCATTCATGAAATTAAAAAATGCTCACTCCCTGGAAGACAAACTATGGCAAATATGGACTGTATACTAAAAAGCAGATGCAATACCTTGCCAAAAAAAGGTCCATAAGTCAAATTTATGGTTTTTCCAGTATCAATGTATTGCTGGGAGAATTGAACTATAAGGAAAACTGAGTACCACAGAACGGACACTTTAGAATTCTGGTGCTGGAAAAGATTTTTGACAGTCCCTTGGAGAACAAGGAGATCAATTCAATAATATTTAAATAAATTAATTCAGATTATTTACTGAAAAGTCAAATACGGAAGTTGAAACTTAAATACTTTGGCCATATAATAAGAAGACAAGCCTCAATAGAAAAGACCTTGATGTTGGGAAAGACTGAAGACAACAGGAAAAGAGGATGGCAGAGGATGAGGTGAGTAGATAGGATCTTAGGGAGATAATCGAGAATAGAAGAATCTGGTGGGCAATATTCCATGAGGTTATGAAGAGTTGAACATTGCTGAATAACCGAACAACAAAACTAAAAATCATTTATTCTTTGACCCATTCATTCTTTAGGATTAAATGATCTAGTTTTCAATTAATTAATTAATTTATACTTCTAAGACTTCTCATTGAATGTAATTTTTACTGCATTATGGTCCCAAAAGGGTGCATTTAATATTTCTGATTTTCAGCATTTCTTTGGGTGGTTATATGCCCTAATACATGATCAATTTCTGTGAAGGCATCATATATGGTATGTATACTTTTTTCTGTTCCCATTCAGTTTTCTCCAGAAGTTTCTCATAATTAACTTTACCAAATTTTTATCTTTAACTTCTTTCTTATTTATTTTATAATTAGATTTATCTAGTTAGGATAAGCATGAGTCAAGGTCCCCCAGGAGTATGGGTGTACTATATATTTCCTCCTGTAATTCATTTAGCATTTTCTTCAAGCATTTAGATCTTCTGATACTTGATGCATATGTGTTTAGTGTTAATATTACTTCATTCTCTCTGATACGTTGCTAACAAAATGTAGTTTCCTTGCTTATTTCTTTTAACTAGGTCTATTTTTTGCTTTTGCTTTGTCTGAAATCATGATTGTTACCTCTGCCTTCTTTTTTTTTACTTCAGCTGAAGCCTATTAGATTCTGCTACAGCACTTTATTTTAATTCTATGTGTATCTTTCTGTTTCAAGTATGTCTCTAGCCAACAACACATTGTTGGATTCTGATTTCTAATCCATTCTGCTCTCTGCTTCCTTTTTATGGGTGAGCTCATCCCATTCACATTCACAGTTTTGGTTATTAATTCTATGTTTCCCTCTATCCTGTTATCTTCCATTCTTTCAATTTTTATTTTACTCTTTATTGTAATATATCAGGAAAATTTTCCAACCAAAATTTCTTAAAATCTGGTGTTTAGGCTCTTTCTTATTATGGTTTTCAGGTAGTCCAGTAATTCTTAAATTCTCTCTCTCTCCTCAATCTATTTTCTAGGTCAGTTGCTTTTCTAATAAGATATTTCATATTTTCTTCTCTTTTTTCATTCTTTTGACTTTGTTTTGTTGTTTCTTCATATCTCACAGAGTTATTAGCTTTCATTTGTCTAATTCTAATATTTCCAGAATTATTTTCTTCATTAATTCTACAAATTATTATTTATTCCTCTTTTCTGATTTGTACAATGCTTCTTTTTAAGAAGTTCTATTTTTCAATAAATTTTGAGTGCCTCTTTTACCAAGGTATTAATTGTCTTTTCATAATTTTCTTGCATCACTTTCATTTATTTTCCTATTTTTTCCTCTACCACTCTTATCTCTTACTTCAGCTCTTCCAAGAATTTTGTTATAACTTTGTCCTATTCACAATTTTCTTTACAGGTTTAATAATAGCAGCTTTCACATTGTCTTCTTCTGAATTTGTGTCTTCATCTTCCCTGTCACTTCAGTAGCTTTTTATGGTCAAGTTCGTTCCTTGGTGTTTGGGGTTGTTGGGTTTTTTGCTCATTTTTTTGTGGTCTCTTTCTTGACTTTGAACTTTATGTTAAAGTTGGGCTCTGTTCAACCAGAGGTGGAGAGTCTTTGTCCCAAGCTTCAGGTTTTATTTGCATTGCAGGTTTTTTTTTCAAGTTTCTAAATTTATTTTAAACTTAAAAACAAAATAAGAAAAGAAAAAAAGCATTGTCACATACATAGTAGAGTGTAATAGAGGATTCAATGTAAAGCAATAAATTATCATTTCAAGAAAATGTATGAAATAAATACTATACATCATTTTCAAAGCTGTACATGTTTGTTTCCTTGTATGTTTTCTTTTGTCTTGTGCTGTGCACTTTTTGCTTGGTTGTTGTTTTTTCCCCTTCCTCATCCCTCAGGAAGGTTATAATTAAGCTACAATACACAGTGTATGTGTGTATATATGTATATACATGTAAACATATATGTACATATACATAGATATCATAAGCATACATGCATATATACACATATACACATATGTACTCAAACACATATAGTTAGACTGTATTATGCTTATTTCCACTTGTGATCTGTTTCTGTGAAGATGGATAGCATCTTCCTTCATAGGTACAAGTCTTTCCAGATTTTTTAAATCTACTAACTCAACATTTCCTACACCACAGCAATACCCTGAGCCAATCACATTCTATCTGAGAGATTATCTATGAGAGTTTTCCCCTCCGTTTTCTTCTTTCCCAAACAGGAAAATTTCAATTTGAAATAATCAAGATTATCCATTTTGCACTTCAACACTGCTCTTACCTTATAATATGGTTTAAGGTCTGATACTACTGACTCTACTTCATACCTCCCCTCCCTCTCCATGGTTTCCTTGAAGTTCCTAGTCCTCTTCTCTTCCAAATGAACCCTACTATTATTTTTTTCTGATAATTTTTTTTTAGTAATTTAATTGAAATAGCATTACACAAATGGATTAGTTAGGCAAAATTATCATTTTTTTTATTGTATTAGCTTTACCTACCCATGAATAATAAATATTACTTCAATTTTTTTAGATCTTTGTTTGTATAAAATGTGTTTTGTGTTTATATTCATAGAGTTCCCAGGTCTTTTTTGCAGGTATACTCTGACTCATACTGTCTAGTTATTTTATATGGTCTAAAACTATTGATTATTATACCTGAAACATAGTGTTGTTTCCCTATTTTTCTTTTGATTGTCTACTCTAGCTTTAACTTTGTCCGAGATCATGATTAGCATCCCTGCTTTTTTATTTAATAAATTCTACTCCTGATCTTATTTTAGATTTGTGTGTATCTCTCATTTTTATAGCATTTCCAGGAAAGTAATATATAACTAAATTCAAGTTTTTAATCTTCTACTTTCACTTTATGGGTAAATTCATTCCATTCACATTTTAAACTATACTGTAATTACTTGTTGTATATTTTCCTCTTTCCCATTTTTCTCACTCTTTCTCATCCTGTTCCTATCCCTCCTCACTCTACTTCTACCTGCTACTTTCCCTTCTTGTTTCTTAACCTACTCCAACTCCAAGAATTCCTCCTTTATCCTCTCCCTCCATCCTATTCCCTTAAACCTCTTATCTCATTCTGAAGTTAGAAGACTTTTATACTCTTCTAGATGCATATGTATTGTTCCCTCTTACCCATTCCTGATGAGGGTAGGGTTTCAGAACTACCAGCCCTCCTCCCCTAATTCCTGTGTATGAGTTCTCCCTCTAGCTTCTCATTTGTATGAGATAATTGCTATTTTTTTTGCCTTCTCCTACATCATTTTATTTTTTGGAATCACATCATACTCAGTTCTACCCTATTCTTTCTCTTGAACTACCCAATTATTTATTACAATCTTAAATGTATAGTTTGCATTTCCATGTATAAAAAATAAACAATTTATTCTTATTGAGTCCCTTGTAATTAGTCTTTGATGTTTACCTTATATTTCTTTTGGCTCTTGAATGCAAAATTTTCTATTATTGTCTGGTCTTTTTTTGCAATGAAATCTGCAAAGCCTGTCAGTTCACTGAATATCCATTCTTTTCCATTTAGAATTATACTTAATTTTGCTGGGTGTGATATTTTCAGCCAAAATCTCAGTTCTTTGCTCTTTAATATGTAGTGTTCTAAGACCTGTGGTCTTTTAGTGTGACTGCTGCTATGTCTTGTGTAATTCTAATTGTGACTCCACCATATTTGAATTGTTTTTTTCTTGTTGCTCGTAATATTTTCTCCTTAACCTGGAGGCTTCAAAATTTGGCTATGATCCCCTGTTGGTTTTCCTCCTAGGATCTCTTTGGCTGATCAGTGTATTTTTTCTATTTCTATTTTCCCCTTTTGTTTTAATATTTCAGGACAACCTTCTTTATTTCTTTCATTATATCAAGATTCTTTTTTTATTGTAGCTTTCAGGTCGTACAGTTATTCTTAAGTTTTTTCTTCTTGATATGTTCTCCAGATCAGCTGGCTTTCTTATCTTTCACATTCTTTTTTACTTTTTCATTATTTATATTTGGTTTTCTTGTTTCTTGGTCTCTTATAACTTCCCTGGATTCCCCTTGCCCAGTTCTAATTTTCAAAGAGTCATTTTCTTCCTGAAGATTCTGAATCTCCTTTTCCAGTTGGTTGATTTTCTTTTCATAATATTTTTCTTAGATTATAATTACTTTTCAAAAATCCTAAATCTTTCTAATTGGATTATTGAAGTATATTTTTGGGCAGGTGACAATTTGACTTTACTCTTTGGAGACAGAAGAGGCTTTCTTTTGTTTCAGTATCCTCCTCTGAAGATGGACCCTGCTGTTCTCTGTTCCCATAATAACTATGGTGGAGTTCTTTCTCCTTAGCCTGTTCCTTTTTTTAGCATCTTGTCATTATAATTACCTTTAATTCTGAAGCATGGAGGGTGGTGCCTCTCTCTCCAGGTCCTTCTTAGTGTTGCTTTTTGAGCTTTGTCCTGGACCCAATTTCTGCACTCCTTTCCCCCTCCAAGTCATAGCTAGGGCCCCATGGAACACTATTCTGGAAATGTTCTTGCTCCCTGAGAACCCTCCAGGGTCTGTGATCTTCAGTTCTCCTCTCTAGTTTGCAACTGAGACCAAGAACTTAGCTTTCCTAAAAGTGCCCACCACCGGCAGCATCCCTGCCCCTCTACTTTTGCACTGACTGACTGTGCATGTGCTAGCTCCTTCTCACCTGAGACCATATTTTGGCAGCACAGCTATGTCTGGCATCCCTTGTCAGCAGAAGCTCCCTCAATCTTCCTTGGCTCAGATGCCTGACTTCCCACACTGTCTGGGTGGTGAAAATTCCTGTTGCTGAAGTTGAGGTTACCTTCCAACTGTCCCCAGGGCTTTCTGCTTGCTGCTTCAGTGGAGCTAGCCTTGGGATATTTACACTTTATGTGGGTCAAACTTCCATCCTGGGAGGATTTTTTCATATTTATATTTGTATTATTTTGTATTTGGTCCTATAGACAATAAGGAATCACTGGAGTTTATTGAGTAAGGGGGTGAAATGGTCAGACCTGTACTTTAGGGAAATCACTTTAATTACTGAATGGAGAATGAATTGGAGTGGGTAAAGACTTCAGGAAGCTCAGCCACCAGAAGGCTGTTGGAATAGTCCAGGCATGAGGAGATAAGGACCTGTATAAGAGGGGCAGCAATGTCAGAGGAAAGGAGGGTGCATATTTGAGAGATGCTGCAAAGTTGAAATTGATTGGCCTTGGCAACATCTTAGAAAAGAGGGGTGGTGAGAAATAGTGAGGAGCTGAGGATGACTCCTAGGTCATGAGCCTGAGAGCTGGGTGGATGGTGTTGCAGGCTGTAGAAATAGGAAACTTCATCAGGAATTAGGATTAATGGAAAAGAGATAATGAGATGCATTTTGCACATGTTGCGTTTAAGACATATGCTGACATCCAGTTCAAGATACCTGAAAGAGAGTTGGAGAGGCAAGACTGGAGGTCAGCAGAGAGATTAGAGCAGGATCAGGAGATAAGAGAATCATCAGTATGGAAAGGCAATTAAATCCAAAAGAGCTGCTGAGAACACCAAGTGAAGTGATATAAAGTTCCCTGTACTTCCTCAAAACCTCCTCATGCTTCCACCTTGGATGACTGGATGTGACCCTAGGATTCTTCTTTCTTTCTAATTCTACCTTCACTCATCCTATTTCTTCTGCTGTGCTAGTAATCTACCTACTATGAACTCTTTTAAAAATATTTTAATATTTACAATTGGCTTTTCTCATCTCCTTTTTAGAAATCAGACTAGCAAATAGTGTACTTTATTAGGTTTCCCCCAAAATAGCTCCTGGTTGTATTTATTAATTCAATACATATGCTTTTGCTTTCTATTTTGTTAATCTCTAATTAGATTTTTAGGAATTCCTAACTCATTGTTTAATTGGAGTTTTGTTTAATTTGATGCCTTTTTTCTAGTTGGATGCCCAATTGAATGATGGGAGGCATCTAGGGTATTTTAGATACTGTCATAGAGTTAAAGTAAGAAAGACCTAAATGTTAATTCTGCTTCAGACACATAAGAATTCAATGTCTCCAAGCAACTTATTTAACTTAATTTGACCTTAGTTTTTTCATCTGTAAAAATGGCGGCTACCTGAGGATTATTGTAAAGATGATGGGATAACAAATGCAAACACTTTGAAAATCTTAAAACACTATAAAATATTGATCATCGTGATCATGATGATGGTAAATGTGTTTAGAGATATGAATTTTCTTTTAAGGAATGATTTAGCTGTATCCCAAAGTTGTCTGAATTTTGCCTCATTTCTATACATTTTTGATGAAATTACCTATTTTTAAAATTTTTCTTTGACCCATCAACTCTTAAGGATCAATTCACTTAGTCTCTTATTAACTTTAATCCTTTACCCAGAAGCCCTTTATGAGATGCAATTGTTATTAAACTGTTATCAGTACAAGATTTATATTTCTACTCTTCCAAATGCTTTTATGAGTTAATTTTTTCCCTAATACATGGTCAATTTTTATAAAGATCTCATACCAACTAAGAAATATGTAAACTCCTTTCTATTCTTAGTGAATATATCTTCCTCAAAGATATTTAACTTTTCTAATATTCTATTTGTCCTTAACTTCTTTCTTGTTTATCTTCCATTTAGATTTTGTTTAGATCTGAAAAGAGTCTACCACTACCATTGCTTTATTATCTAGTTCTTGTATTTCAATTTACCTTTTCTTTAAATATTTAGATGTTATATCCTTTGGTTCATTTGAGTGGTCTGTGAATGGAAGCTATTGTACCCCTAAGACTTTGCCCTGAATTCCTAAAGGATACAAGGCTGAGGATTTTTTTTTACTGGACAAGTACAACAAACTCAGTAATATGAGACACTGGTTAAACAATATAAGAGAGGTAGTCATGACAGTAAGATGATTCATAGTATTATGTACTGATTGATACAAAAGAGGACGCAGATAGAACTTCAAGTAAAAACTTCTTCCAAAAGTCCTCCACAAATAAAAAAGGCATTTTATCCCATCACAAATTCCCTGACCAAAACAGCAGGTTAAAACACTTAGGCATACAAAGAAAAGTCTGACCATGAGCTAGACACTAGGTCCCAACCAAGCTCATTTTCCTATCTCTTTTTTCCATGTTTTTTTATTCTTTATTTCTTGCATCCCTAATGTGTGAAAGAAGGAATTCTCCTCAATCTTTCTTCCTTGATTCTCTGGTGTATTCCTTTTTAGTTCCTTTTTTTTCCTTCTCTTATGGCAATTAAAATATAAAAAAACAAATCTAAGTTCTTCTGTTTGTTTTATTTAACTGCCACTATGATACTGAAGATATTAGGGTTTTGAAGGGGACATTTACTTTTTCTAGTATTAGAATTTAAGTACATAATCATAGCTCCTTCCAAATATTCAAATGTATTTACCTTTCTAGTTTTGTCTTCTGTGTTTTTATTTCAAAGTTTCTACTCAACTCTAGTCTTTTCAACAGAAATGCCTAGAAGTCCTCTATGAAAAGTCTATTCACCTTTTGGAATATTACCTTCTAAGATTTTTTTCTGCTTTAAGGCGGTAGCTGTCAAGTCTTTTTTGTTTCTGACTGTGATTCTTTTGGTTTCTTTTCACTTTGATCTCTTTCTGGCTGCTTCACACACACCCATGTATGCATGTATGTATGTCTATCTTGATATTCCTTGGGTTTCTCATTTTGGAGTTTCTTTTATGAGGTGACCACACAATTCTAGTGTAACTTTGTTCTCTGGTTCCAATTGATCTGAGCATTTTTTTGCTCATCATTTCTTCAACTACTGTATCAGGTTTTGGGTGGCAGGGTTGGGGAAACCTCATTTTCATGTAATCAGATGATTTTTAGATTATTTCTCCTTGACCTGCTTTCTGGCTTAGGTATTTTTATAGTGCATACTTTATACTTTCTTCTGGTTTCTTTTCAATCTTTTGATTTGATTTGATTTTTTATTTTTATCTTAAGAAGTCATTTCTTTTTTGTTTGGAGCATTATAATTATAGTGGAATCCAATTTTGGGGTAAAGTTTACTACTTTCTGCTCTAGGCTATTGAATTTCCTTCCATCTTTTTCCTTCATAGGACCTCATTTCATTTTAATATCATATTTTGCTTATATCTTGCTTAATTTTTTCGAAGTGAATTCATAGTCCTTTTGGCCAGGTTATTCTTTTTTCTGATAATCTACTTGATAACGTAGAGCTGTATCGCTTTGGGAGATTAACCTCAAGGTTTGAGTTCAGCGCTTTCTTCTGTTTGCTCCTGTTTCTAAACTCAGTTTCTGAATTGGGGCTTTATGTTTGGTTGGACACTGCTCCTTTCTATAATTTCGTATGGTGAATGTAGGCTTTTGTTGGTCCTGGATATGGTGGCCAAAACTAAGCCCAAACTCTTATAAAGATAAGAATTCATAGGTTTTGTCTTAGTTTCCTCATTTCCCAACTTAGGTTTTGGTGCCAGTTGTTTTGCTGTTTCCTTCTCTTTGCACAATTCTCAAACCAGGAATTTGTTCTGTTTTTTGCTATGGTCATGACAAACATTATTAGCATGATGTGATAAATTGCAATAGTAATTTATTTTCTGAAAAACTTCAAGTGCTTTGCTTTCTAGCAGCAGCTTCTCTTACCCCTTTTCCTTCTGTTTCTGCTATGGTGGCTCAGGTCTGTGCTATATGAGTGCTGGCCTGCTTTGTCATTGTTCCAGCTCTGTATTCTGCTATTATTTAAGGGTGAGCTAACTGTGCTCCCTGTTTTCTACCATAACTTTGGTGATGCTACCTGGGAAAAGTACTACAATGAGGCTGTGCTGCTTGGGTGCTGCCCTGACACCATCTTCTACTATGGGTGAAGGTATTTACACACTCTATGGTTTATGTCCACTCAGAGCCTTCCAGTAGTTTCTAGAAATCTTCTTGTGTATTCTTCCTCTTGCTAGTGAAATCTATATCCAGGTGTGTCTTCCCCCTATTTTTTCATTATTATTCCTTCTCATACATTTTTAGACCTTTACTGTAGTGTTTGTGGGAATTGGGGTTCCTCTAGGTCCTAACCTGCCACCATCTTAGCTACAAGTTTCAAGGTTATTTCCTTTCAAGAGCCCTAGCAAGCATATCATTTTGCAAAATGCAAAAACTAAAATAAATAAGCTGACAGAAACCTAGTAACAAATACCACAAACTCCATTCCTGTATATTTGCTGAAAATGTAAAAGAAAGAAAAGAAATTATTTGCCTAACAAAAAAGATGGGAAAAATTGGAATATAAACTAGTATGTCCTGGTCACCCAAAAAAAACACACTAATTGAAAATCATCATTATTTTTTCCTCCTGAAAACCACTACCTTGCTTTTACCCAGATTCTTAATAACACAATTATACCCCAGGACTAACTTTTTATTCTGTGCTAGTAATCAAAACCATTAATGAAAATTAAGCCCAGCTTGAAGTAGTTCAGAGCCCTCGACTTTGACATTAGGTGGATCTATCTACAAGGGGTTTGTGATAAATCAAAATTGTAAAATAAAGAAAAGAAAAGAAGAAATAAGACAGGAGAATATAATATATGATGCTAGAAAGGAAGGGACCCATTGTAATGAACAATCTTTGTCTTCAGTGTTGAGGTTCTTTTCAGTAGAATCATAAATCACAAACTATTCAAGCTGGAATGAACTTCAGAGAGAGAAGCCTCAATCCAATGGTCTTATGTTACAAAATTAGAAACTGGGTCCCCAAAATATGAAGTGACTTAGGGGCAAACACCTAGTAAGGGACAGAGCCAAGACTAGTTTACTTACTTTCTCTTGGTTTTCCTCCTGACACCTGCATGCATCTTTAATCTGAGATACAAGCGTATGATGTCACTCAAGATTTCAAATGGACAATAGATAATTATCTCATTGTATTTTTAATTAATTTAGACATCAAAGTGAATGGCATCAGTATTCATTTATCTATTGCTCAACCTACAAAGACATTGCTAAAGAATTTGATTTCTAACTTATTTTCTAAGGGTACAAACTATACCTAAATTCAGCCTTTAGAATTTTAATGTCATAATGTGTGTGGGAGGAGGAGGGAGGATTTACTTTTAACTTCTTTTAATTACTACAAATGAATAAACAAAACTGAATTTTATCTTAAAACTACATCTTTGTACATAATGTGTTTTCTCATATTAATCTGTGTGTTTAGTTTGACATATCCTATACTACGATCCATGACCAAGATTCAGTGTCACCTCCATGATATATCCATGCTATATTTCAAAAATAACTATAGTGACCAGCTACTGGAGGATAATCAGTTAGCTTTATCCCCTAAAGTGGTGGTTTGTTCCAGTAGCATTCCAGCTGATTGGTTAGGTCAGAATAATTTTGAACTCAACCAATCATAATCAAGTGAGTGAGCAGCATGTAATCCAAGACCCACAGATAGTGCTTAGGGTAGTAATGCAACATGGATGACCTTCCCTGAAGGAAGAATTAATGATGTTTGACCTGAGTTAAGATGAAGGAATTTCATCGAACTAGATCAAAACAATGCAAGAAATAATAATATCTCAGGTCCACTCATGGGGAAAATAGTGCAACATGAGATCAATACAAGTTGATCTGCCAGTGGTGAAAATGCAATATAAACAGGGACTATTTTCCATTTTTTTCTTTGTATCCTTAAGGAGCAAACAGCATAGTGTAGCATATAGAGAGAGAGCTTCAGAGCCTGAAAAACTTGGATTCAAGAACTGACTCTACCACAGACTATGCCCCTGTGAATGACATTTGACCTTTCAGTGTCTTGGGATATTCTATAATAGTATAAACAGAAAAGATGACACAAAAACTGGAATTCAGTATTGGAAGGGTTGTGCTAAAGTGTTTGATATGTTACATGTTAATGCATTGTTGGAGGAGCTGTAATTTGTACAATAACTCTGGAAAACAATTTGGAATTATGCAAATAAAATGACTAAAATACCCATACCTCTTAACCACAGGTTCCACTGTTAGGCAGGTAGACAAAAAGAGAAAGGCTTATGCCCCTTAAAATATTTATGGCAAAGCTTTTTTTTGTGATAGCAAAGAACTAGAAACAAAGTAGAAATCTTTTATTTGGAGAATGAGTAGACAGATAATAGCATGTGAATATAACAGAACATTATTGTGCTGTACAAAAAATATAATAACAGAGAGCCTTGGAAAATCTCATGTGAACTGATGTAAAGTAAAGTAAGCAATTCCAGGAATGAACACAAGATTACAGCAATATCAATAGAAAGAACAGTATCTACAAAACAATGAAAATTGAACATTGTAAAATCATTTTAATAAATTTTTTAAAAGTTTGGCCCCAAATGAGAGAAAGGAGAAGACACTTCCCCCTGATTCCTTGTAGGGGTCAGGTTCTATGTGTGTGGAATGTCACATATAATATCAGGGTTTTTTTGTATATTGAATTTTATTCCTTTTTTTCTCTTTTTTTCTTTTTTGAAAAAAAAACTTTATCATAGGAGATAACTCTCTGAGAGGGGGAAGGGAATGATACAGAGAAAATTTGATGATATAAAAACAAAAAATCAATAAAATCTATTTTTAAAGAGATCATAAGCAGAGAAGGTCTTCCATTGATATGTCACCATCATCCAGGAACCCCATGGATCAATGAAATCAGGCTCATCCCCAATCTCTCACATCTAACACAGTGTCCTACACATAGTGGGCATTTATTAGTGGTTTTTTGATTAGTTGATTTTGTGGATTATAAAGACTTTTGGAATCTCCTACAAATTAGTATAATCCATTATTTTATATTGGAGTTTATTATAATTCTTATTTCAACAATTGAAATAAATCTTTGCAAGGGAAAATGATATTTATTCAATGTCCAGTGAAACTAAAAGGGACCTGAGAATAATACCTTAATAATTTGAGAGAGATGGATGTCTATCTTTTTTTTGTTATTTCTTAAAGGTTTTCCTAAGGATCATTCCAGGGCTTAAATATTCTCACTTTCAGGATTTCTCTTAGGACAACCACTGAGCTTTCAAATAAGTGATCTGCACCTCTTATGTTATCACCTGCAATTAAACTGACTCTTTTGACCTCTTCTCCCGCAGATAAATAATACTAATTGCTCTTGGTCTTTAAAATAAATCCCATTTCTCACTCTTCTGAATGCTAAATTCTCCATATTATGCTTGAGCAATAGACCCTTGAGGCCAAGGCAGTATTCCAATTAAGGTCAATCTAGGTTACAGTACAAAAGTTATTGCCTTGTGACTGTAGAAATATTAGATAGGAAGTTTTTAGTTTACTTTTACATACTTACCTTTTTTTGCTGAGAATTACGCCACTATAAGAATGTAGATTTAAATATTTCCTTTCATGTACATCACCCAAAGAGTTTAATCTGAAATGATTTGTGTAGGGTATAGATAAAAACCTGGCATAGTGGAAAGAACATTGGCTTTGGAATCAGAAACCCTGGGCTCAGATCCCAGTTCAGCTTCTAATTTCCCAAGTGACATTTGGCAAGTCCTTTCATCTCTATGGACTCACTTTCCTCATATGTAAAGGAGAAAGTTGAAATAAATGATCTTTAAGTTTGATCCCATCTCTAATCCTATATTCCTATGATTTCAATGCTTATGTCAGTGAAACTCCAGGATCTAAACTCATCCACTTGGCCACATATGAGTTTGGCCCTCTCTTCCCAAATATGGCACAAGAAGGTGATTGGATTTGTCACTATCACCTCAGCATGTCGTATTTTCAAACTGTAGAGTCTGCTAGCAAATTGTTTTTATATTTCTGGAGGTCTTTCCTTTGCTCTGTACCAAGAATGATGATCAGTCTAGGGATTAGCTTGAAAGGAAAAAACAATATTTGGGTCTTTCAAATTTTAACCATTATAAAACTTACAAGTAAAAGCATCAGGATATCAATCAGTCCCATTGAATTGACTGGAGTTGAAAAGGACCTTGGTGGCTATCTAATCTACCTCTCCTTCTTAATTTTAATGAAGAAGAAATGAAAGCCCACAAATTTGAAGTGACTTGCACAAGTTTATAAAATTACTAAGTCACAAAACTGATATTTTAAAATCATTTTCTGGTGTTTTCAAAAATAGGTTAAATTTTAGATGGTCATGTGATAAATCAAATAGTTTCACAGGGAAATTCATGCGTTCAACAAATATGTCTTGAGAACTTATTATGTGAAAAGTACTTTGTGTGTTTGACATGTGAGGGATATGAAGATAAAGTTTCAATCCCTGATTTTAAGAAGTTTTCAGTCTATTAGTGATAGATGACATGGACAAGATTTGAATGAATTAAATGGCATAAAGGAGTCAAATAAATAAAGTACTAGGAAAGTTTAAGAGGATAGGTCTTGGGATTATAAACTTTGACCTAGGGTGACTTCTTAATGGTCACCTCTCATTTTACATATGAGAAAATTGAGGTCTATGGAGGTTGCGACTTGCACAATATAAAACATATTGTTGTTCAGTCATTCAGCGGTGCCCAACTCTTTGTGACCTTGTGGACAAATACTGCCACACCAATACTGTCCATGGAGTTTTCTTGGCAATGATACTAGAATGATTTGCCATTTCCTTCTCTAGTGGATTAAGACAAACAGAAGTTGAGTGATTTGCCCAGGGTTACCCAGCTAGTAAGTGTTTGAGACCACATTTGAACTTTTGTCTTCCTGAACCCTGACCCAGCACTCTATCCATTAAGCCACCTAGGTACCTCCAAATTCAGGTAACTGGTAAAATCAGGATTCAGCCATAGAACCTTTAATTTTACATCAGTGATTTTGTCATTTCAGTATGCTACCTCTCTGAAAAGACTGATGCTAAATGCATTTATAGTGCAAGAAGTTTTTATTAAGTGCTTTCGCCCCAGCCTTCATACTTTTATTTTTTGGGGGGGGAGTCAGGCTGGGTAGAAAGAACAAGAATTTCTACTTGAACATAATAAGCATTAAAATGTATCATTTGCAGTTGGATAGAGCAGAAAGTTTCAGTGAGAAGGTAGCATTTGAGCTCAGATTTTAAGGTTCAGTAGGATTTCAACAAATGGAAATGGAGGAGTTTATGGGAGGAAAGGCACAATAACTGACATTTACATAAGTTATATAAAAGATTTACAATGCAGTACATCATCTCATTTCCTCACAAAATCTCTATGAAATAGATGCTACTGGTTATATGGTTGCCATTTGAGGAGATGGAGGCTCATCAAACTCAAGTGACTTACCCATAGTCATAGAGCAAATAACATATGCTAATGAGCAAGATAAGAATCCAGGCTTTCCTGACTCCATGTTCAGAACTCTGCACAGTGCTCAGCATGAGCCAAGGTGAAAAGGTGGGGGACATGCAGTATCCAGTGTGTCTGGAGTATGAGGCATGTATGTTTAGGAGAGTAGCAGGAGCTATGACTGGAAGAGAGATTTAGTCTGATTGAGAATAGCCTTAGATACCTGACTAAGGAGATAAGATTTTTTTCTGTAAGCCATATTGAGCCATGGACATTTTGGGGGTTTGGAATGGCATAGTTAGAGCTATGCTTTAAGATGAACCTTTTCTCCTCCAGTTCTTATAACTCTTGGCTAGAAACTGATGCAGTTGCCTCTACTTTTTTGTTTTATTGTAAATGTGCTTTATTCCTTAACTAAAAAGGCTCTAAGTCCTAAGAAGCCAGGGACTTGGCTGTATTTGAAATCTATAGGTTATGCAGCACTTATAGTGCACAACTAATAGATCCTAAATGTTTGTTGACTTTTCAACCAAGTTGATTTGCTATCAGTGTGTAGAATGAATGAGGGATAAGAAAGGATGGAGGCAGAAATACCAATTAGGAAGGTAAGATAACCCAGATAATAAACTCTGACTGCCTGGATTAGGGTGGAGGGAATGGAAATGGAAAGAGAACAGTCATGAGAGATATTGGAGAGTTAAAATTAAGTCTTGGTGTTAGGGCTAAAAATCTGTTTAAATTACAGTATTTTACCCCAAGGTCTAAATGACCACTGTTTTGACTCATTTCACATTTATAAAAAATAATTAGAATTCTCTACCTTAAATTGAAATCAACCCTTAGCAATGGCCCCTTTCAATGAATCCACCTTCTCTGATCTTGTGGAAGTATTTGGACCTGTATGGTGGTTTTACAAAGATTCCTACCCATTTTCACCTTCATTTCACTAGAAGTTATTCTAAAGTGTAATGGAACAAAGAATTAATGAGGAATCCCTTTTTATCATAAACCTGGGAAATGCAAGCACTATTCATACAAACTGCATTTACTAAGTATCCAAATTGACAAATTTACAGAAGACCTGGACTCAGATTGCAACATTAACTCTTACTAGCTGGGTGCCCCTAGTCATTTGACTTTTCAGGGCATCAATTTCTCCATCTGTAAAGTGGGGATACATATCAGTTACTGAACGGGAGTGATGTAAGAAAAACACCTTGTGAACAATGAAAGACAATGGGAGTGGGAGCTATAATCATTAATCATAATGAGTTATGCAAGACAAAATTAAATTTTATTGATTTACATCCATAGAGCACAGAGCAGCTACAGATAAAACAATATCACAAAATTCCCAAGAAGAGAGAATATTCAACGGTATTAAATGCTGCAGACAGGTCGAGAAAGGGGAGCTTGGATAAAGGCATGTTAGATTTTAGTATTTGAAGATCATTGGTGACTTTGGAGAGAGAGAGTTTTAGATCAGAAACAGTCTGAAGTTTGGCTAAAAGAGAGTGAGAGAAGAAGTGAAAACAATGAGTGAAAACAACTTTTTCTTTGAATTTAACTGAAAAAGTGAGAAGAGATAGGGTGATAATTTAGGAGGGGATGTATAGTACTGTCAGGTGATGACTTTTAAAGAGTAAAGGAGATTTGGGCCATTTTTTTTGTGGGCAACAGGAAAGAAGCCAGTAATTTGAACACGATAATGAACTCAGTAAGATAGTACTTAAAAGATTCAGAAATAACAAGATGTGGAACAGAGGATTCAATGCAGAAAGGTCCTCCCTCCAATGAGGAAATGATATCTTCCCAGATAGAAATTGAATCCTTAGGATAAAAAGAAGCTTTTAAAAAAGGCAAGTCACTTAAACTCTCAACACCTCATTTTCCTCATTTATAAAATTGATGTATCTCATTCATAATCCTAGATCTTTCAGGATTACTTAGAAGATATAAAATTGATGTCTCTCGTTCATAATCCTAGATCTTTCAGAATTACTTAGAAGATATAATACTTAGAAGATAATATAATATAATATAATTACTTACAAGATAATGTTATTTAGTTATCCTCTGAAATTAACAATAACCCTCAGGCAGGGGAAGGAAGGGAGCCTAGAAACACCAGATCTTAGAATATTATGATGCTGTTAAGTATCAAGACAATTTGGTATTGGGGTAAGGTGGTGTAGGATCGGTGAAAGAGTTTAGGTATACAGTACACAGCAGCAAATGAGTACAATAGCCTAGTATTTGATATACATACTTGAAAATTTTAAACCATTACATAAATGTGCATTATTTACCTTTTTAATTTCAGTGCCTAGCACAGTACCTTGTATATACAGATACACACACATGCACACAATTGTCATTGCTGTTGTTACAGTTGTTCAGTCATGTCCAACTCTTCATGACCCTATTTAGTGTTTTCTTGGCAAAGATACTGGCGTGGTTTGCCATTTCCCTCTCCAGCTCATTTTATAGATAAGAAAACTAAGGCAAATAGGATTAAGTAACCTGTCGATGTTACATACACATATATACACATATGTATGTATATGTGTACATATACATAATATATGTATGTATATGTGTACAATATACATAATATACAAACACAAGACTGTACATACATGTATATGTGTGTGTATATATATATACACATAGTGTGATGTTTACATTCATGTGCTTAAACACACATATACACATTTATTTGATAATTTTTGAAACATTCAAATGAATCAAATACCCAAAGAGTACAAAATATCAGGAATAGTTAATAGGAGACATCAAAGGATCTATAACTATTCTCTGTTCAATGTAGACCACAACAATACCATATAGTCCTATGTACTTAGAATTATAAGAGAACTGGAGATTACAAGCAAACTTCTTTGGTATTGTTATAAAGAAGAGATTGTATAAATGATTTTTATTCAGTTATGGGTCTGTACTAGATCACCTGTGAGGTCCAGTTCATCTCTGAAATTATGTATTTCTGTGAATAGACTTAACTCATACATGTCAGTCTCAAATCCAGATCTCCTTACTCTTTACAAGGAAAATAATTCGCAGGATGGTTTAGGAGTAAGGAGAAATTTCCTTAACATGTGCTTTTAGATGGTAGAATGGGTTAAGGAATTGAAACCTAGCTAAGAGATTGTTACAAAAAATGAAAAGATTTCCTCTAGAAATATTTGAAAACTTGTCAGAGAAGAAAAAGTACATGAGAAAACAGTATTAAACTTGGTGTAGAATTGTGTCCAGATAAGGGATTTGGGTAGAGGGGAGAGAGAGAGAGAGAGAGAGAGAGAGAGAGAGAGAGAGAGAGAGAGAGAGAGAGAGAAAGGGAGGGACAGGGAGGGAGGGAGGGAGAGAGAGAGGGAGGGAGAGAGAGGGAGAGGGAGAGAGAGGAGAACAACAATAATTATTAACTTCCATCTTATAATTTACTGTTCAACAATGAGATAACACCAAAATGAAAAAAGTTCTGTACAAGACCTACATAGGACTCTTGGGTCCCAGATATGCACAAAACAAACTATTTTGGTAGCAATATCATTTCAAGATACAAAGGGCATTGGCAGGGGAGGAGAGAGGAGTGGAAGGTAGAAGTTTGGAGCACTGGCAATAAGGAAGCTTACATAACACTGCCTTCAGTGGTTCCCCCCTCCCTACCCCTATTCCTTCACCCCACGATCTGTCATTCATGATTGTCCTCATGTAGGCACAGCTTATGGGCAAGATTCGTGCCTGTATTTCCAATCATTTGAAATATGCTTTTACTCTTCAGCATGTTAAAATCTCTTGGCACTCACTGGTCATTATTTGACCTGATCAGGATGAGGAAATGCTTCATTAGATTATTTTTTCTCATACTATTTCTCTTCCTTTAGGCTCTAAGCCAATCAGGATGGGCAAAGCAATACAAAAGGAAGTTAAGTGTCCTCAATGTGATAGTTGGAAAGCTTGGACTTTAGAGGTAAGAGGGACCCCCCATGAAATTTCTCATCATAGGTTCCTTCATTCACCTAGGTTTGGTCTCTGCTATTGCCTCTAAGGAGAGGATCTCCCTGCTATTCCCTCCATACCCCACCAATATGATAAATGCATAGACCCTCTCACTAACTAAGGTCAATTGAACGTTAATACAGGTGTGATGAAGTCTCCCAAATGTCCACTGTATCAACACCTCTCTAGCTGGGGAAATCAGAAAATGCCTCAACCATTTCTTTGTTTTTTGCTCACCTAGAATCCCAGCTAGTCAGGGGATCATTCGCAGAATATTTTGCAACATTCATTCTCAGTGTGGAAACCAATGTCAGGTAACAGAATTGCTTCCTTCTTGCCTGAGGATACATTCATCTGGAAGCCACCAGTGCCACTGAAGCTTGTTTTGGCCCTTTCTCCCTGATGGGAGCCAAATGTGGGGATGAGGCCACAGCTTCAAAAGGGTTCTTCTTTCCAATCCCACTATGCTCAAGCATGCTGCAGTCAGTCAGTCAGTCAGCAAGCATTTCTGACGTGCTCACTACATGCCCAGCTCTGTGCTTTTTGTAGCTGTTAGCACAGTTGGACCCTCTACCCAGAGAAAATACCTTCCTATTATTCTTTGCTGTAGATTTCAGGTGACTTCTACTAAAGTTTCCAGATGGATCATGTTGCACAGACTCCAACACTCCTGTCACGCTATTTTTTTTTTAAGAATTATGGTGTGAGAAATTGCAAAAAAAGTGAAAAGATAATTTCTAATATCAGTATTTTCTTTAGGAATGTTCAATAATCAGAGAACCACAACCAGTTTCATGAAAGCTAGAAGAGATCTTTGAGATTGACAAGTCCTATTCCTTCATTTTACAAATAAAAATACTGAGGCACAGAGAGGTGAAGTGTTTTGCCTAAATTCAGATAGATAATTAGCGGCAGAGCTGATATCTAGAATCCAGATTTCTTGACTACAAGGCCATTATTTATTTTGTATGGGGGTGAGGGCACAATAACTGTGGAGAATCCCACATGAATTTTCTTGTAAGAAATTGCATTTATGAAGAACTCTCCATCACCAGGTATAAAATCTGTTCAGTTTTGTTTAGTGGTTTATCAACATTATTTTTCCTAGAGGACTGGAATGCTTGTTACAAGTTACCACAAGCTTCCCTTGGTCCTAGATTCCTTTACCTATTGCTCTCCTCTGCTTCTTGTGTTCTTGGGAACCTGTCTCTCTCTCTCTCTTTGTAATGACAAAAAGCCTCTGAATATTGGCTAGCTTCTCCACTATAGGTTGCTCCTTTCCTCCTAGCACACCTCCCACCCCCATCCTGGCAAGGAGGAAGTGCCAGATGTCTGCTTATTCTACACTGTCAGGTCCAGATCTGTTCTTTGCAACCACCACTCTCTCCCCTTGCTGTCTTTGAGATTCATTCTACTTGTCCATGTCACCCTACATAGATGCTTATTTATTTTATATATTAACCTTCAGGTCAACTCCCCCTTTCTTCCTTCCTTTCTTAAAAAACGACAACAACAACACTGCATTGACACAACTTGTTTTGACACAACAGTCTCTTCCCAAAAAACAACTAATCAGTCAATCAACAAACATCTATTAAATGTCTCCTAGTACCAGACATCGTGCTAAGCCAAGGGAGACACAGAACAAGGCAACAACAACCACAAAACAGTCCTTCCACTCAAGAGGTTATAGTCTAATGGGGAAGACAACATGCAAACAGTTACGTACAAACAAGCTATGTGCAGGATAAATTGGAACTAATCCACAGAGAGAAAGCCCTTGGCTTGAGATGGCACAAGAAAGAACATCATGTAGAAAATGGGATTTTACTTGGAGCTTGGAGAAAGACAGGACAGTCAGGAGGTGACGAAGAGGGAGAGAATTCCATTCCATGAAGAAGGAAGATCCAAAAAAATGTCACTAGTCCGGAGAGAGAGAGAGTCTCCAGGAACAAGGAGGACAATGTCACTAGGTGGAACAGTATTCTGGGAGGACTAAGGTTTAAGGAGACCAAAGCAATGAGGAAGGACCATTAGACAGTGTAGCCGGGTGGCTAGAAATCTGATCTGCAAATCAAGAAAACCTAGGCTCAAGTCTCAGGAGTCAGGGAGGCTTGGGTTCAAGTCTCATTTCTGACAACATTGGTTGCAAATATGTTGCTCAATGTCTCAGTGCCCTGGCAATTCTGTATGACAAAATTGCTGAATGGTTGCCAAGTTGCAACTGCTGGGGGCAAGAGAGTATTTCAGTGAGGGCTCCAGGTGTGGACAAATATTTTATGCACATTCATAGAACTCTAACCTGGGAGGAAATTAATGGAATTTTGCCTCGGGGTGAGACCTTATCCCTAAAGAGCCTTGTCCCTGTATCTATAATAATAAAGAGCCAGGGACAGAACTTATAATCCTCTAAGGGAAAAGACAGGGGCGAAACTTAACAGGATGGGGGTGGAACAGGGATGGAGAAGGGGAGGGCAGTGACTGGAGTGGACTCAACCCCGACTTGGTCTTGAGAGCTGAGGCCACAGTTAGTCAGAACTGAGATGTGACCCATCCTAGAAGTAGGAAAGGAAACTTGGTGTTGGCCATAGTCAAGGGAGCCAATTCCCTCAATGCCCATAGCCATAGCTCAGTCACTCTGAGGGGGAGTGTGGAAGAGTTTTCCTACCAATGGACTTATAGTTTCCCAGGGTCTCCATAAACAGTGATCTGAATCTTGGGGTTTCTGCCTTAAATCATGAGAGGACCATGTCCTCCTCTCTCATCAAAGGGTACTTCCTATGCCACTGGCCCTGGGTAGTTTCTGAGTTTACCCAAATTCTTTGTTATGGCTATCTTGAAATTACAAGTGATCTAAGTTGCTATCTCTTATTGCTGTCTTCTCTTACATTGTTTTTCTTGCTTTTGTAAGAGCTCCAAACTTCTATTTGCACAGGTAGATGAGGGGCCCTGGATTTCAGTTAGTTGGCTTCTCAGATTTCTTGGGACACATGGCCTTGGATAAGAAAAATAAATCTATCTTTATTTTCACTAACCTCCCCCCCTCAAAAAAATTTGACATTTACTAAAATTATTTTAAAACATTATTCTGAGAGGTTCATAAACCAGATTGCCAGATTGCCAAATGATTCCCTAACAACACAAAAAATGTTAAGAACTTTTGGTCTAGGAGTATTTAATAAAATAGTATAGTAAGAGCAAATGATTAAAAAATACCCCCTCATTAGTATGTGAAAAAAGTCTCTCCCCAAAATGCATATATAGAGTCCATAGAAAGTAGTCTCAGTGTATAACACATAAGAAAAAAGTTATTAATGGCTCTGGAAATCTTTTTATTGAAATACTCTGGATGTTACTCTTGAAAAAAGTAGTTTTTGCTTTTTGTAGAGCTGTATGCAGCATGTCCTTAGCTCTTAGTATAGATATCAGATGTTCTGTTGATGCCATCTGGACCAATGGGAAGATAGGAAGTCCTGTGGGGCACTGAAGTTTACCAGGTCTTCTGCTGGTCAGTGTGTGTGTGGGAGAGGGGCGCTTGGGAGAAGAATACTGAGATCAAGACATAGACTGAGACCTGGGGCTCTGCTCCTCCTCTCAAACTGATTTCATGTTTTTGGCTGGAACACTATTCTTTTTCTCTTAAATCTTTATGTTTCAAGTGTTTCTGAGAATTCATATATTACTAATTCTGCTTTCTGAACCATTCTGAGAGTCATCTTTGTTTGATGGGTGAGTTCATCCCATTCATATTCATGAATATGTTTGCCAGTTTCATTTCCCCTTATATTTTTCCCGGTCTTTGTCCCTCTCATCCCTTTATGGAGACCAAGAAAGTGGTAAAAGAAAATAAATGTGATTGATCAATACTAGCACCCTTATCACTGAAAAAGTCTCATTCTGCTCCTCTGTCCTCTCTTTGACTCAACCCCAATGCTGAACTTTTTTTCTCTTTCTTACTGTCCTTTCTGATCTAGCCTCCAAAGCTGAAGTTTGTTTTGCTTTGTCGTACTGCATGGAAAGTTCCCTTCTTCCCCACATTTTCCTGTCCCTGTCAATTTTCATGCTGAATTTAATATATTTTAAAAAAATCTTTTGATATTTGTTTTCAGCCCTCCTTTCTCTGGTTTAGTCACAGGGCCCTTTTTCACATCCCTCCTTCATTTTTGTATACTTTTTCTTCTTAAACATTCCAATATGAGAAGTAGGGCTCAGTCATATCTGAACTTTGTGATTCCATTTTTGTTGGTTTGTTCTCTGGCAGAGATATTAGAATGGTTTCTCGTTTCCTTCTCTAGTTCATTTTACAGATGAAAATCTTGAGACAAACAGGATTAAGTGACTTGTCCTGGGTCACACAGCTAGTAAGTATCTGAGGTCAGATTTGAATTCAGCAAGATGAGTTATCCTGACTTTAGGTTGGCACTCAATGTACTATGTGGCCACCCAACTGTTCCAGTTATGTGACCTTGGGCAAATCATTTAACTGCCTTTGACCTCAATGTCCTCACATGCAAAATAAAGGGATGGGATAAAATTACTTTTCTGGTTTCTTTTTGCTGTAATTCTATGATCCTATGAATACAAACTGATAATAAACATTTGAAAATGTATTCAAATTATTAATAATCATAGAACTATAAAGGAAAACCATCCTCTGTTATTGCATCATATCCAACCTATCTGCAAATATTGGAAAGCATTATTGTTGAAGAATCCAGGAGAGAACAGCCATGATACTTTAAATCTTGGAATTACAAATTATTTGTTTTATGTGAACCAGGCATTCCATTATCAGCAATCAGTAATCATTTTTAAGTTCCTACAATGTTCCAAGTATAGAGCTGGACTCTAGGGATAGAAAGAAAAAGAATGAAACAATTCTCACTTTCAAGAAACTTACGCTACTGTAAATTTAGCCCAACAGGGGCTATTGATAGTGAAAAAAAAGAGAGTGACCTATGTGTACACAATCTTCATTACAGGTAGGTAATACAGTGGATAGAGTGCCAGACCTGGAGTCAGAAGGACCTGAGTTCAAATCCATTGTCAGACACTTACTAGCTATGTGACCAGGGGCAAATTTGCTATAGTTTCCTCATCTGTAAAATGAGTTGGAGAAGGAAATGAGAAGTCATTTTAGCATCTTTTCCAAGAAAACCCTAAAAGGGGTTATGAAGAGTCAGATAATCAACAAAGCAACAATAATTACTTATAATAAAAAAACTGGAAATAAAATATTGAACTAGTGATGATGGATGACTGAAAGAATTATGATATTTGAATGTAGCAAAACATTACTTTTTCCTTCATGAGAGGAAAACCTGCCCCAGTCAATCAATAAATCAATCAGTCATAGACTGTAGTAAAAATGCGGGAAAAGTTCTTGATCACCAGACATAACTTTGCTCAAAGAGTTTTCAGATTGACTGAGGAAATGATAAGACCTTGTGAGGGCTCTACAAAACCAGGCTGGTAGTACAGGTTCCAAAGATATGAGCAAGAAGAGAATCTTCACATGACCTACAAGATGGAGGATGAGGAATTTTTGACAATTCTCACAATTCCACAAACCTCTCCAAGTAGGAATTGTTTTCCAGACATAAAGCAATTTCATCTCTTTCCATGATATAGAACTCCAAGAACACTGAAGAGGTAAAAACCAGATGAACTAATAGCTGAGAGATTAGTCTCAAACTTAACTCAGAAGTCACTTGGCTATGCTTCCTCCTCCACTCACTGAACAGTGCTACACAAGCTTCCAACTGAACTAAACACTATGGCTTCTCCCTTTCAGTGCAATGGAAAATCAAAAGATATAAGCTTGCCCAGGCTATTCCAGTATTCTATGCTAAACCAGAGCTCAGTTAGACAGCTCAGGAACAAAGGGAGCTCGGGTGTAATACCAGTATGCGTAACTGTGTGGCGCTATACTAAGCATGAATGAAAGAGACCAGAAGTTAACTTGGGCTAGTTTTGCTCCCCCAGAAATCACTTGGGGCAGAAAGTAAGGCTGGCAAAATGCAAATCGCCAAGTATTTCAGGAGCCTCAGGTATCCTTGAGCTCCAGACCTCAGGGAAACCACCATCAAAAGGAAAGGAGTCAGAAAGTGATCAATAGCAGAATGTGAGGAAAAAGGACTGAAATTTTCAATCTCGTGATGAAGGAAACTCAGTAAAAGACTGTAAGCATAAGCAGATAAAGTAATAGGGAAAATATTAATAGTTCAAAAGACTATGGCTTCCAAATCAGGTAAGAGAATCTAGATCTATGAATGAATATTACAAGAAAAAGGAAAATGAATCAGTATCTGATGAGATCAAGGACCCTGTAGATTCCTAGAGAGTACAAAACCACAGTAGGATATTCCTGGATGATTTAAAGAGAAACAAGAATTGTGAAAGCAGAGTTCCACCTGCATAGTGGAAATAATTACCAGAACAGAAATTTTTGAATCCCTAGTGATAAATTGGAAGGCAAAGAAATAAAAAAAACAAAACTGATTGGGAATACAAATACATGAAAGTAAAGGGCCATCTAGAAAAAGAGAAACTAAAAGCAATAATGTCCAAAAACTACAGTCTCCATAAAGCAAAACATATTGATCTTAAATACAAGATGTATAGATACAACTTAAGGATCACTAATATATCAATAGAACATGACAAGTCAAAAAAGCAGAAAACTGCAAGGTAAGAAATTTGTGTTTGTCCTTTGCTCTTGAAGAGGACCATGACATCAAGGAGATGATAACAGGACTTGCAGTTGACTTTGATAAGAGTGAAGGATGGCAGTGTAAGATCACCAGCCTCACTTTCTCCTCCACAGCCATCAGGGTCCAGTGGCCAGATATTCATCAAGATGACTAAAGATGGCCCATGAAGTAATGGGAGACCCTGGACATTTTAGACTAAGGTCTTTTCAGGTTCTCATTTTGAGTGATACAATATCCATTCAGCAAGTAGTCATCTTTAGGAAATGAGTCAAGGGATGGCCCCTTTAATAAAAAAAAAATACCCAGAACTTCTAAATACAGAAAACAAAGTGCCACTGAAAAGAAGCCACTGACTACTTAGAGAATATTATAAAAACTGACCATATCTTACAGATGAATTATTGGGCAATCTAATGTAAAAAGGCAGAAATACTAAACACATCTGTTACAAACTTTAACACAATAAAAATAGTAATCCATTTAAGGAAGACAAACAAAAGACTAATATTCAAATAGAGTTTTAAAAATGAAATCCTCAAAATACAACACCCATTCCTATTAAAAACACTGGAGAACATAGGAATAAAGGGAACTTTCCATAAAATAATAAGCAGTATCTACCTAAAACCTTCAGCAAGCATTATATGCAATGGGGATAAGCTAGATGCATTTCCAGTAAGGTCAG
>CM053769.1:664930682-664954164 GCA_028658325.1 Potorous gilbertii
ATCAGGAAAACTTTGTGCACAGCAACGACCACAGTGTGTGAGAGTTTTTTCTGGTAGACTTGGAACTTTGTAATAACACAAGAACTTACTGAAAAAAAAAATCCCAATGACGATTTTCTAAGGCAAAATGCCTTCCACACTCAGAGAAAGAAATATGGAAGTCATTCGCAAAATGTAGCACATCATGTTTGTGTGTGTTTGTGGGTTTTAGTGTATTATGTTTTGATTTGTTAAATGATTTCTTCCATTTATTTTAGTGGGACTACATAGCATGACTATAGTGAAAATGTGCTCAATAGGAAAGTATATGTAGAACTTATACAGAATTGTATGCTGTCATGGGGTGGGAGGAGGGTAGTGGGGGGAAGGTGTGGGGGGATAAAATCTTAGTTTTAAGAAAGTGATTGTAGATTGTATTAAAAATAAATAAATAAATAAATAATTTTAAAAAGATCATAAAAAAATGAAATCCTAAGTAATGAATGAATCAAAGAACAAATCATAAAAACAATAGTTACATGAGAAAAATGATCATAAAAATATATAAAAAATTTTGGGAAGTAATTAAAGCAATCCTGGGGGGAGGAGGGAAATCTTATCTCCCAAAATATACATTAATAAGATAAAAAGTATTAATGAAATAAATACATTTAAAATTTAGAGATCCAACCAATAAACAGACTTAAAATAAAAACAAAAGATAAGATATTAAAAATTAGAGTAGAAATGGTAAACTGGAAACCAAAATAGCTGTGGAGATAAGTAAAACTAAAAATTAGTCTTTTGAAAGTAATAAAGATGACAAACCAATCTAATGAGAAACCTCCACCAAATGGCTTAAAGAACAGAGTAGAAATTACATCAACAAAATAGCAAATGCATAAGATGAAATAATAATCAAATCAAAACAAAACGCAAAGAAATCAAAAGAACTGTCAGAATCTGCAATGCACTGTAACAAGCTAGCCAAGTTGATTATACAAAAGAGATTGAGGAACTCCTTCAAAAATAAAAATGCCCAAACCAACAGAAGACCAAATGGAACTTTTATATATTGCAATCTTAGAAAAAGAAATAGAATTAGCTGTAAAGAAACTCCCAACGGGTGCAGAGGGGAATCTTCTAATTCCAATGGATTCACAGGAGAATTCTCTCAGAAGAACATTAATAGCAATATTACACAAATTATTCTCAGAAAGTGAAAGATTCCTTTCAGAAAACAAATCCAGTCCTAATACTTTGGTCAAGAAAGGATAAAGTATGAAGGAAAACTATGTTTTAAATAGTATTTTATTTTTTTCACTTACATGTAAAGAGAATTTTTAACATTCATTGTAGTGCTTTTTTCTTTTTTATAAATTTGTTAATATTTATGTTTTTAGTTTATGGAATAAAATAAGCGTTACCCTAATATATTATAATAAAAAAGGTGATTGCACATGAAACTGCAAATCTATTATGTACAACTTGTTATTCCTTTTAAATATCTAACAAAATTTTCATGTAAATTTCTTATTTTTTCCTTTCCCCTTTCTCTATAAATGGATACCACTAGGTACAAATGTGTGTGTGTGTGTGTGTGTGTGTGTGTGTGTGTGTGTAAAATCATGTTATACATACTTCCATTTATCAGTTCTTTCTCTGTATATTTTCCTTCATCTGTATTTTGCAGTTAATTTGAGTATTTAAAATAGTCAAAATGACATAGTCATTCAGAGTTGCTCCTAAAACAATATTGCTGTTATTGTATACAATGTTCTCTTGGTTCTGCTCATTCATTCTATTACTTAGTACAAATCTATCCATGTGAGCTTTCTTATAGCACACAGTATTCCATCACAATCATATACCAGAACCTGTTCAGTCATTCTCCAATTGATGGACATACTCTCAATTTCCATTTTTTTTGCCCCCCAAAAAAGAGAAGAAAAGTTATTGATGATATCAATTAAAAACATTTTAATAAAATTCTCTCAGACTACAATAATTTATAAAAGAAATCATTCATGACTAAGCTGGATTTACTCCATGGAAATAAAAGATTAATAGAGAATTAAATTAAGGGACTAGATCAAAATATATTATATGTACATAGAGTGGCATAATAAATTTTAAAAAGCAAGGGTGATAACTGTCTCAGAAAAGTAACAGTAATAAATGTGTGAGATTAAAGGATAACAGAAAATATGTAATGTAAAATATTTAATGGAACCATACATAATAAAATAGCAATATTTAATATGTGTAGAATAAAATAACATTTATGTACTTAAAAGAAAAATGTCCACTCAAAATGACACAAACCAAATTAAAAGTCAATTACATATAAACTGTGCTCTCACTGATGCTTAACAAACCTTTCATTTATCTCTGATGTAGTTCCTATCATGTATCCAAAATTTTGTCTTCTAACCTTTATCTTCTGTCATCAAATATTTAATGTTATCTCCACCCTGCTTCTTCAGCCAATGACTTTGACTATTTTGCTGAGAAGACTGAAACTATCTATCATAAGCTCTTGTATCTCCCATTATATACAAGATATCTTGTATCTCCAGTTAGCTATACTTTAGATGCCTCTGCATTTTTACCTCTTCCTTCCTCTTTAATCTCAGAGAATAACAGTTGTTTTTCTTTTCATGATTGACCCCTCTATTTTTGCCTTTTATCCCATCTCTTCCAGTTACCTTTTCCTCTAACATTCAGCTTCTCCCTATCATTGGATCCTTTCCTGATGCCCTGGTCTCCCCATCTTTAAAAAGAGTAAATTCATCCAAGTATCCAAGCTAGCAACCCTATCTTGCTTCACCCCTTCACTAATAAACTCCTAGAAAGTCTTAGTTATAGTGTCTCAACATCCTTCCCACTTATTACTCAGTTCCTTGTATTATAATTTCTGACCCCATCACTCAGTTGAAACTGCTTTTGCAATGACATTTTGATGATTAAATTTTACTATCTTTTTTCAGGATACAATCTCCTTGACCTTTTTTGTAGTATTTTCCTCCAACATATATCAACATTATTATAGCATCTGAAATAAAATTTATAACCACCATGTTGTAGTTCCTACCCACTTAGTGGCCTGAGCAATGGGAGCTGTAGAACAGCCTTCAGAAGAAAGATGACTAATCCAATCTTCAGTAGAGAATTGTTGAATAGGTATAGATTGCCCTTGTATTTCCTCAGACCAATCTACTGCCTCTAGCTGAGCAGCAGTGAATTCTGGGGTAGATACAATCCATTCTCCCTGAAACTCCTTCTTCTCAGCTACTACCTGCTCTTCCTCCTTTTCATCTTCTCTGGATACCTATGGAGTAAAGCTCAGGCATAACTTCCCATTCACAGGAGATGGTACAATGCTTACTCAGCACTTTAGTGGCCAGTATCTACTATATCAGACACCCGAAGGGACCTGCTTCGAAATGGAAAGTCCACATATTGTTTTGGGGAATCTGTTGAACAATGAAATGGTTGGGAGATAAACACAGAATGCTTCAGTTAGAGGCTGGTGATCAGACCTTGAATCAGTGGTGGCCAAAAGATGTGACTTCTTGAAGGCTACCTGGATCCAGTTAATGAAGGTATCTGATGTGAGGCATCAACCAATAATAGGTTTATCACCATCAGAAGCCACAAATTTCAAAATAGCTTGCAAGTCAATATTCCTAGATGAGAGAGCACTCACATTAGCTGGATTCTCAATAGCAAAAATGGCATAAGATGCCAGCAGAAACTTTTCCCAAATTTTCTTCATATTAATAATGTAGATGCCATCACTATTTTTTAGTAGATATACTATTCCATTTAGAAATCCAAATTAATGCTACCCCAGTGGATTCCTACAGCAATGAATTTGAGGACATCCTCTTCCTTCATCTGCAAGATATTTAGAGCTCTAGACATTGTGAAAGTTTCCCTTTAAAGTTAGAATGGAAACCAAAGACAATGCCATATGCAACCCTTCAAGGATTTAAAGATGGCTATCATATCCTCTGCCTCCTCCATATTTTCTTTTATCTAGGATAAACACCTGCATTTCCTTCAACCAGCCCTCACATGGCATGCTCTCTAGTCCTCTCACTATCCTGGTCACCCCCTTGTGATTCACTACAGCTGTTCATCCTCCAATGTACTGCTCAGAGCTAAAGACATTCATCCAGACATATCCTGGTCAGAGTGGAGTTTCTAGGAGGCACAGGTGATAGAGAGTAGAACTTCAAGTCAGGAAAACCTATCTTTTAATCTTTCTTCAGATGCTTACTAGATTGGTGACTTCAGGCAAGTCACATAACCTTGTTTAGCCTGTGATATAGTATCACCTACCTTACAGGTATCTAAATCAAGGATAAAATACAATAATTTATCAAGACTGAACTTTGTAAACTTTAAAGTGTTATGTAAATATTAACTTTTAGCATTATTGACAGTGTTAATATCCTTTATTTTAGACTCTATGCCTCAATGAGTGTAGTGTAAGACAACAATAGTTTGGAGGAGATGAAGTGAAAAAGAATCTTTTTATCTTCCTATAGTGGAGACAGTGGCCAGTGAGACTGTAGCCTCATTGGCCAGTTTTGCCATTATGCTTCCAACTATTCCTCTCGCCTGTCATGTCTCCTCCCTCCATTCCATTCTTCAAACCAATATCCAAAATCTTCTTAAAGCATAGATCAGATCATATTGCTTTCTTGCTCAAAAACCTTATCAGCTTTAAGATAAAAAATTACTTAGTTTGGCATTTAAGGTGAATGTGCTTCTAACTGACCTTTCCATCCTCTTTTCACTTTACATCCTTTCATGGACTGCACACTCCAATCAAACCAGATTACTAGCTATACTCTGAATTCAATGTTATCTCCCAACGCTGTAAATTTGAACAGATGACTCCCCATGCCAGGGATGTGTTCTCTGTTCATCACCACCTTTCAATATCCTTCTCCACTCAACTCAAATGCCATCGAACCCTTACTGATCCCTTCCAGTTGGAAGGGTTCTCTCTCTCCCTTCTTAAATTTTCTAGTTCCTTTTGTCTAGATATCTCCTTTATTCCATGATTCTCACCCTGTATGTGCTTACCTGTGGGGTATTGTAGCCACCGCTGTAATTTGTTTTGTTTTTTTATCCTAGTTCAGTACCTTACACATAATAATCATCTAATAAGTATTTGTTGGATAAATAACACTTCAATACATCAAGAATTTGTGATTTCATCCCTCTCAGTACTCCTTCTACCAGAAAAGGCTGCTGGGCCCCATGCTTAGAAAGTCTCATATCATAAATACAAATATTTGCCATCTAATTGCCAGCTTCAGTGAATGATTTTATTAACGAACTCAGTTAGACTGATCCTCAGAGAAGGTATGTATATGCCTAATCAGGAATTATACCTGGCAAGTTGGGTAGAGTGGATAGAGCACTGGATCTGGATTCAAGAGGACCTCAATTCAAATCCAGGCTCAACCACTTAACTAGCTGTGTGACACTAAGCAGGTCACTTGACCTCTGTCTGCCTCAGTTTCCTTACCTGTAAAATAGGAATAATTATAGAACCTACCTGCCTGGTTTATTGTGAAAAATAAATGAGATAATATTTGTAAAATGCTTTACAAAACTGAAAGCATCATCTAAACGGTATAAAGTATTATTGTTAGCTATTATGCTTCCACTGGGACTATATTTGATGGCTTTCTAGTCTATTAGGTCCTACTAGATCACAGAATTGAAGACAAGGCCTTCAAGAATTTCATACTACGGTGATATATCTGAGTAAGACCACATAAACATAGTCATGATAAATCCTATCTAAATATTGCTTTTAGGTTTCTTTCCAAAATATTTTCCAAATGACAACTCTACGTGGTAACTAGTGTAAATATTAGCATTCCTATTTTGCTGCTGAGGAAATGGAAGAGGACAGAAATGAAAATATACATATTGTCTGGATTGGTAACTAGTCTAAATATGTTATTAGAGCCTATACAACTTTCTCAGTCTTGATTATTCTATCTATTTAGATTTCTCCCCTCCAGCAAATTCCTCCCCTTTCCTCCGCATTCCTATTATATCACTCTATTTACACAACACCTTCATGTTTCTCTCATAAACACTACTTTCTTTCCATGAAGACTTTTTCACAATGAAGAATTGAAAATTGGAGAAGATATTTAAAACAGAAGCTGTCAAATGTTGGAGAGACTTGGAAGAAAGGCTCAGTTATATAACACTAGTGAAGTTAAATGAATTCATCCAGACATTCTGGGGGAAAAAAGCTTTTAAGTATGCAAGAAAGTATTACTTTTTTTGTGTCCTAAAGACCCAACCAACAGTCTAACTATTAGATGTATAACCTAGGAAATCAATGACAAAAAAAAGACCCTACATATAAATTACATATGTATAAATACAAATATAAAATTCAGCTTAAGAAATATATATTGGAGTTTAATCTCCTTCTACATTATTCCACTGATCAGGTTCCACATTTCCATATGGAAGGAATGAACACTGAGTTTGTAAACACCATAAAATGCATTTCTCTATGGGATTTTTTCCTTTGGAGACATGCATGAAGAATGCTAACATTTCTTCTTTCAGCATATTCTGTTCCATGTGCCCATCTTTCCACTCTTTAGAGGCATAGACTTTTTTGCAACTTCTCATACCTAGTAATGAACTCTGCATTCTGAATGGTTGCCTCAGCTGAAACACAACCCTAATGTTAATTATTTCAAAACAGCAAGTGATTGTGGCTTCAGTCTAGATGTGAAAGGTGGTATCTGTTCTAAATAGTGAGAAAATGCACCACCAGCATGTGGGATTTGTCATGGTCATACCATATTCATTTTCAAGCCACAAACTGTGTTTGCTAATAGTGCTTAATGTGATTTCATGTTTTTGTTGTCCATTTACAGGGATGTCATGTCCTATGTTAATAGGAGTCTGATATCATAAAATCCTTTTTGCTTATTTATTTTGCCTGTTGAAGTTAGTTAATCCTGTTAATTTGGAAGATCTGCATAAGGGCAGTGGTACAAAGAAAAGATAATCGTGTTACATATGATTTAAATAACAAGTGGTTTTTCAAGAGAACTTTAATGAATCAAATAAAAGCAAACATTTATTAAGTACCTGCTATGTGCTGGGCACTGGGCATGCAAAAAGAGACAAAAGATAGTCTCCACCCTCAAGTCAAGGAGCTCACAATCTAAGAGGTGAGACAACATGTAACTAAGTATATACAACAAGCTATATTACAAGATAATTAGGAAATATTAATAATGGGATAGAGCTAGAATTATGAGGGGTCAGGAAAGGCTTCCTGTAAAAAATGGAAATGTAGTCAAGAAATAAAGGAAACCAGGGAAGTTAGCAGACAGAGTTGAAGAAGGAGAGTCTTGTAGGAGTAGAAGATAGCCAGAGAGGATGTCCAAAGTCAGAGAGATGGAGTATTGTTACATAGAACAGTAAGGAGGTCAATACCACTGGATCAAAGATATCATGGTGGGGAGTAAGGTGTAAGAAAATAGGAAAGGTAGAAGGTGGTTAAATTATGAAGGGCTTTCAATGCCAAACAGAGGGTTTTGTATTCAACATTGGAGACAATAGGGAGCCATTGGAGTGTATTGAGTAGGGGAGGTGATATAGATAGACCTGAGCTTTAGTAAAATTCCTTTGGTGGCTCAGTAGAAGATGTATTGAAATGGGGAGATAATTGAGGCAGGCAGACTCAGCAGCAGGTTCCTGCAGTAACCGAGGCAGAAGGAGATGAGAACTTGCACTAGAGTGTTGGCAGTCAGACAAGAAAAGGGGGACATATTTGAGAGATATTATAAAGGTGAAATCAATAGACTTTGGCAAGAGAATGGACACTGACTGAGAAATAGTGAAAAGTTGAGGATAATTCTTAGCTTGTGAGCTTGAGGAAATGTTAGGGGGGTGATGTACTCTATAGTAATGGGGAAGGGGGAAAGGATTTAGGAGGAAAGATAATGAGTTCTGTTTTGGATATATGTAGTTTAAGATGTCTACTGGATGTTGAATCCAGATGTCTGAAAAGTTGTGGGAAATGTAAGATTCGAAGTCAGCAGAGAAGTAGGGGCATAGTAGAAATATTTGAGAGTCATTAGCAAAGAGATGGTAATAAACTCACAGGAGCTAATGAGATCATGAAGTGAAGTAGTATAAAAAGAGAAGAGGACCAAGGACCCTGAGGACCATTTATGGTTAGAGAGTGTGATCTGGAAGAAGATCCAGCAAAGGAGACTTAGAGGGAGTGGTCAGATAGATAGGAGAAGAATCAGAAGGAAAGGGTATTGTCTTAAAAACTTAAGAGTGAAGAGAAAATCAAGGAAGAGAGACTGATCAACACTGTCAAAAGCTGCATAGAGGTCAAGGAGAATGAGGATTGAAAAAAAAAGCCATTGGATTTGGCAACTGAAGTATCCTTGATAACTTTGGAGTGAATAGTTTCAGTGGAAAGATAAAGTCAGAATCTGGATTGCACGGAATTAATAAAAGAGTGAGAGGAGAGAAAGAGAAAGAAAGAGGAGATAAAGGAAAGAAAGTACTTATTATAGTCTGTTTTTTTCAGTTTAGCTATAAAGGGCAAAAGAGATAGCATGGACAAAAGAATCAAATGAGGGTTTATTTTCAGGATATAGGAGACATGGGCATAGTTTTAGAAGGTGGGAAATGAGTCAGGAGACCAGGAAAAATTGAAAGTAAGTCATAGAGTGGGGATAACAGAAAGGACAAATTGTTGGAAGAGATGGGATGGAATGAATTTGCTTGAACAAATATGAGGATTAGCCTTGGTAGGTCCTTGAAAAAGATGAAGGAGGAGAGATAGTGGCAGAAGGCATTTGAGAGATAGATGAGGAAAAGGAGCAAAGAGAGAATTCACAGAGAATACATTTGCTGAAAACATATGCCTTCCTCAAAACATATGGAAAATTTTCTTATGATTAATGACTCTTATGTAGGATTCTTCCATGATGTTATTTATTTAAAATGTTACAATTAGGGAAAGATGAACTGTTCTCTCATCGTGCAGTAACGCAAGATGCCACAAACAAAATCTATATACCCCCAACATCAAAGTCCATTGGTAAGGGACTCTCTCCTTATTGTTGGAGGTCAATATGAAGAGTAGGGTAGGGTTGGTGAGAGAGAAGAAATCATCTACCTCCTTTCATGTTGGTTTCTTCTCATAGTCTTTTCCTTCAGCAACCAAGAATGGAATTAGCATTGCCCATCTTCTCTCTCAAAGCTGGAAGTCAGAGTTGCTGAATTAACTGTTGAACCTGCAGAGATTTGGAGACTGAAGGTCTTGTCTCTGCCACTTTAAAAACTCTCTCCTTCACACAAGTGTAGGATATTGTAGGATTAATGGAATATAAGATCCTCCCCATCCACTAATAGGTCAACAGGACCACATATATCCCCTTTGCCTTTGTAACAGCAGCCATATTCCCAGGTCTAAAGGTACACAGGTATTTCAATCACAGATGTCTTGCTGCTTTGAACTTCAGCTCAGTTCACACCTGTGTTATATTCTGAGTCACATAGAGCCCATTGGGGGAGGAACTTGCCTAAGGGGAAACTTGTTTGTAGGAAGGATTTCACACCTTTTGTTACTAAGCTAAGTAGACACTCAGTCAAGTAGGTGTGATGCCTTCTGGCTCTGAGTCTATTAGTGGAAAACTATGTATACTGGGACTTTGGTATTTAATTTTGGGGCTCACTCAAGAGAAGAATGTTTCCTTGTGATTTTTCCAGATGAGACTTGTTAAGGAACCCTCTCCCCCAGCTTTGAGAACTCAGATCTTCATGGTCCCTGATCTGGTGATTATGTATCTATTACTTTGTTTACATAGTTGGAGCTCTGCCATATTGGATTTTTCCTTGGATACTCACTTTTTTCTATTTATCTGTCTACATTGTTTAATTAAAGTAAGATTGTTGACCCTTTTGAAGCTGTCTTTCATTTAGAAAAGCAAATCCAAGAACCTGTGTTTGCAGCCCACCCTAGTGTGCTTGCTACTACAGAGATTCATAGATCACCAATGAGAAAAGAGTTCCATAACATTAGGCTTTGGGACTTTGGTTATATCCATTAGATTGTTCTGTTTGTAATATTGGTGTTACCTTATAGATCTGAGGTTTGCAGAACTAGTAGTCTCATCGTATTTGTCTTGTAATTGATGCAAACTGCCACCAGATGAATGATTCATTTGCTGTGCTCCTTCACTATCACCCCATCCCAATGGCTTAGTGTCCATAGGCATACTTAACTAAATTAAAGATTATAACTTATTTCCCATGCAGTTACACTTGTATTCTTTCCTTAAACATATGAGCACTAAGTAACTAGAGCATGAACATTAAAGAAAATCCATTAGAATACAATCTACTACTTTGAATAGGAGGCAGCATTATACAATGGAAGAAACACGCCTATGGACTTTGGAGTATAGGAGTTCAAATCCTGCCTCTAAAACTTTGTTTTTGACCACATGTAAGCATATATGTGGTTAAGCAAGTAGCTTAACCATCCTGGGCCTGAATAAAAAGGGTTTAGAGAAGCTTCCCATGGATATCACTTCCAGCTCAAGATCCAGGATCTCATATTCTATAATCTGTGAAAGATAAACATCCAGATACAATAAAGGACTGATCAATAATCTTTAACTTTGCCCAGTGATGGCTTTATCTGACCTCAGTTATTCCCAAGTTTAAAATAATTAACTCACATTGAACTTTTAAAAGTACAACAAAATTTTCCTGGGTCACATACATGGCTCCTGAAAGCTTTGAGATAAAACTTTAAGACCTTGGAGTCAAAATCCCATTGTCTTGACAACAATCTGAAGCACAGATTTGATGGTCTCTTTTTAATAATTGATGGGATAGCCCATTTTCTCTATCCTTCCTTGTTACATACTTGAGTCAGTGCCAACCCCTTCTCTCCCCCCTCCACATAACTCAGCTCAAGTTTTACTTAAAGACATCCTTCTGCAGTTTTGAATCTTACCTAGAATGGTTTTCATCTATATCAAGTTCTCCACTGATTACATCCTGATTAGTAATTCTCTAGTGAGTGCCCAGTTGAGCTCCGCAAGATGGCTGCTCTGTTGTTGAGATATGCTGGTCGTCATTGCCTCCGTGCCCACCTGAGCCCCTGGTTTTGTGTCAGAAAAGCCATCCCTCTGGGAACAACAGCTAAAGAAGAGATGGAGCAGTTCTAGAACAAGAACATCAATTCAAAGCATCCTTTGTCACCTCATGTCACCATTTATAGCTGGTCTCTGCCTAGGATGATGTCCATTACCCACCAAGGCACTGGTGTTGCTTTGAGTGCAGGAGCATCCCTTTTTTGAATTGTCAGTCTTGTTGCTCCCTGGGAATTTTGAGTCTCATTTGGAGCTTGTAAAGTCCCTGTGCCTAGGACAAGCTCTGATCCACATTGCCATGTTTGCTTTTGTCTTCTCACTTATGTACCACACCTGGAATGGAATCTGACATTGACGTGGGACCTAGGAAAGGGCCTGAAGACTCCTCAGCTCTACCAGTCTGGAGTAGGTGTCTTGGTTCTCACTGTGTCGTCCTCTGTAGGACTAGCAGCCATGTGAGGGAATCATGTGAAGGATAGAGTTTGCCTTCTCCCTTTCCTTTAGTCACCCTTTCCCTCAGACCAAGGCAGAACTCTTCTGTTTTGCTTAGATTTCAGTATGTTTGAAGAACTCCTTGGAGTCTAGGTCACGAGTATTAGAGCTATGGGAGAAGTTCTAGGGCTCTTCTCCCTAATGATGCATGATAAGGCTCCTAGACTCTTCCTTCTCTCCCTCTGCCCTCCCACCCCCTCCAACTACCTTTCTTGATGTGAGTTTATCCTCTCTCCTTAGGCTTCCTCAGTCTCCCTCCATTCTGGACTTTGACTTGTACTAAGGGTCAACTGTTAGCTGCCCAATTCTGAGACAGTAAAAACAATACCAGCTCTGTGTTCTCTGCCTTAGGGCTGGGGAGAAAGGCTTTGAATGCCAGTGGCCTTGGGCTACTGGCTTAAAGGACAAGGTTGCCCACTGGAAATGGCCCAGAGTCCTAAACCACTCACACTTTGAGAAAAAAGGGAGCCCACCTCTCTGTGTGGGTTCAGGGAGAGAAGGAAGGAGGGTGGGTTGGCTCCCTGGAGGCTGCAGACATTCTGTGGGGAGAGGGCAAGCAGCTCTCCTGGCCCAGGAAAGAATTCAGAAGATTCTCAGTCAACACATTGGGAATTCTGTCTTTCCTGGCCCTTTGAGAAAAATAAACCTCTTAATTTCGTATTTTCCAATAAAAATTCATGTGACATCTTTTTCTGTAATTAAATTAAATTTACCCATCCCCAAAAAGGTAATTCCCCAGTGACAATAAGCTCCCTTTTCTAACAATCTCTGCTTTAATATTAGATGGGGCTTGGTAGAGGCCTGGTGGGAGTGTCTGTGTGTGTGTGTGGGGGGGGGGTTGCTGTTGGTAGAGAATGAAAGGACAGGGGAATGGTAATATTTTGGCTATCTAATTATCTGTGATTGCATTTTTCCAAAGAGAAAAGGATAATTTTCTCATGTAATGGAGAGAATCTCTGTTCTTCCAGATACATACAGACTCCCACCACTCCCACCATTAAGTATCTAATACAAACTACCTTTTGTTCAAGAGTTCTGAATGATACATCCAAAGCATACCAGGACATGATTTGGGAGGACATTTTAAAGAAACTATAAACCTGTTTTAAACAAGAGACATAAAGTGCTTTCTCCGCACTGCTGTACAGATTTCCCCATGGGACTCTTCTAACAGGGTAACTTGGTAACCGATGTTTGAAGCCTGGGCCGGTGAATTCCAAATTACTGCCAGCTTCCTAAATGACCTTCAGTAAATCTCTGAACCTTTCCGTGCCTCAGCAACCTCTTTGTTTACTGGGGTTTAAAACGCTAGCTTTTCTCCAAATTTTGTCAGGCAAAAGAATGAACTTGAAAGATTATGTTAAAAATGATGAGAATACTGTCTTATAATAACTATATTTTTCTTTACTCTCTACAATGTAAGTCCTATCCAAATCAGTTCCCTTTCCTAAAATTGCCAACTGTGCTTCACATTTGGCAGTTTTGTGGCATTGAAATATTCCACCAGGGGAAAGGTTGAGAGAAAGAGGAAAAAATACCCTCATTTTCAATTCAGGCTTTATTCATTATTTAATTTGTGAATTCAGATAATTTTCAGCAGGTAATTGTGGGAGTAACAAAATAGCATCAACAAAAGTAGGTACAGATAGGATTCGGTAAAAGTCAGGTGTGAGGTCCAACTGTATCGTCATTAGCTCAATAAAATAAAACAATACATTTCTTCATCTTTAAAAGTAAAACAGATTTCACATTAATTTAATGTGAGAGAGATGAATAGTCTTTGATTAAATTAGATAATGATCTGTAAAACTTTCAGTATCATGCCTGGCACATAGTAGGTACTTAAATACTTGTCCCTTTCCCCTTTTCCTCCCTTTGGGATAAAGATGGTAGTAAGTTAACAAGGTACCACTGAATCATTTAAATCCCTTGCCAAAGTTCATTACAGGAGAATTAGTTTAAAAATTTCCATAAGGATGAATGTGCATTTAATAAGTAAAAGCGTGCACTTACGCGTTGCATCAAAACAAACGATAATTCTTTTTTGATTTGTAATATGCATTGCATTTTACATGACTATGAGTGAATCCTCTGGATTTAAAAGCCCTGATAATCTGGCCCTTACTTACCTTCCAGGACTTCTTATACCTTGCAACCTTCTACATACTCTGTGATCCAGTGGTTCTCATCTCATTATTGTTCTCTCACAGGAAATAACCTGACTGCATTTTCACTGGTTGTCCCCTGTGTCTGGAATTCTCTCCCTCCTCAAATAAAATTCCTGGTTTCCAGGAATTCCTTCAGGTCTCAGCTAAAATCCTTCTGAAGTCTTTCCTAGTTCTTAATGTAATGTCTTCTTTCTGAGACTATCCTCAATTTTTCCTGTATATATCACATGTATTTGCACATTATCTTTCTCCATTAGATAATGAGTTTTTTAATTTCTCTTTACCCAGGCACTTAGTCCTAGTGCATTCTGACTAATACAACTTGATTGAGAGAGATGGACTTTGATGAGTTCAACAGGGAAGTTCTGGCTCTTACAAATCCATCACATAAGTATGGCATGAGGGCAACACAAAGAGACAAGAGTTCACACATTAAGAAACGTTTCTTCTTTTAAAAAAATAAATACTTAAGCATGTATTTTCTCTCCCTATTATCACAATCTTCCTCCTCCCCCCCCACAAAAAAGAGAAAAATGAAACCTTTTTATGTATAGATAGGCAAAGCAAATCTCAACATTGATCAAGTCTAAAAAATGTATGTCCCATTCTGCATCTTGTATCTATCACTTCTCTGTCAGGTGGAAAGTATGTTTCATTATCAGTCCCTAGGGCTCATAATTATTTGCATTGATCAGAGTTCTTAAGTTTTTCAAAGTTGTTCATCTTTATAATGTCATTTGTATATGAACTATTCTCTCCCACTCACTTTAATTTCTACTAGTTCATTTGTCTTCCAAGATTTCTCTTTAATTGTCCCTTTTATCATTTCTTAACATTAAGTGATATTCTGTTCATTCACATACCATAATGTGTTCAGCCATTCCCTAATTAATGGGAGTGTCCTTAGTTTTTAGTTCTTTGAGATCACACACATACACACACACACACACACACACACACACACACACACACACACACACTGACAAAAGCCTCTCTCTGTATATCTCTATATCTATATAGATAGATATAGATATATCTGTAGGTACATCTATAGTAGATGCAGAAACAGAGAACTACTACAGCTCTCACCCCAAACTCTTCAATAAACCTGTAAAAAAATTACTCTAAACAAATTCTAGAGCAGCAGAAGTCACAAAATGACAGGTTGAAGCAAATTTTCAACTCAAGACAATCTGGAAGGTGGATGGGAAGGGTCTATCCCACCAGGCTGGGAATGGAGCAAAGTTCAGCCACACAGGTACTTGAACTGAGTGGGAGCTGGCCTTAAGGAACTGAATAGATGATGATTGCTGTAGATTCCTGACTTCTCAACCGACAAAAGCTAAAGACAGCTTCAAAGGTCAGTGGGAAGGGTTTCTCACCTGACTGAGAGAGGTGCATGGTCCAGCACCAGCCCTAGTTCAGCCCCAATCAAGCCCTAGGGTGACTGCAGCCATTGCTGAAGCAGAGGCTGCTTCTGGAATCCTTTACTTAAAGAAACTCAAATGTCAAGTAATTGACTGAGAAAATGAGCAAATGGTGGAAAAGAAACAGTCTATTGATTCTTGCTTTCTCATCATTGGTGATGAGGAAAATCAAAACATACAGCCAGAAGAAAACAACGAAGCCAAAGTTCCTGCATCCAAAGCCTCTAAGAAAAACATGAATTGGTCTCAGGTCATAAAGAGCTCAAAAATGATTTTGAAAATCAAGTCAAAGAGGTAAAGGAAAAATTAGGAAGAGAAATGAGATCTCCGCAAGAAAATCTTGAAAAACAAGTCAACAGCTTGGAAAAACAACTGATCTGGATCCAGAAGAAATAATTTAAAAATTATTGGACTACCTGAAAGCCTTGATAAAAAAAAGAACCTAGGTATCATCTTTCAAGAAATTATCAAGGAAAACTGCTCTGATATTCTAGAACCATAGGGTAAAACAGAAATGGAAAGAATTCACCTATCACCTCCTGAAAGAGATCCCAAAAGGAAAATTCCTAGGAATATTGTAGCCAAATTCCAGAGTTCCCAGGTCAAGGAGAAAATACTACAAGTAACCAGAAAGAAACAATTTGAGTGTTGTGGAAACACAATCAGGATAACACAGGATTTATCAACTTCTACACTAAGGAATCAAAGGGCTTGGAATATGATATTCTAGAAGTCAAAGAAACTAGGACTAAAACTAAGAATCACCTACCCAGCAAAACTGACTATAATACTTCAGGGGAAAAAGAATGGAACTTCAATGAAATAGTGGACTTCCAAGCATTCTTATTGCAAAGACCATAGCTGACTAGAAAATTTGACTTTCAAAAATACAAGAATCAAGAGAAGCATGAAAAAATAAACAGGAAAGAGAAACCATGAGGAACTTATTACAGTTGAACTGTTTATATCTCTACATGGAAAAATGATATTTGTAACTCATGAGACCTTTCTCAGTGTCAGGATAGTTGGAGGGAATATATATTGGTATGTGTATGTACATATATGTGTGTGTATGCATGTATATATACATGCATACACACACGTGAGAGAGAGACAGACAGACAGAGGGCATAGGGTGAGCTGAATATGAAGCAATTATATCTAAAAAGAAAAATTAAGGTTTGAGAGGAATGTACTAGGAGAAAGAGAAAGGGAGAGAGAGTTATAGTAAATCACCTCACTTAAAAGAGGCAAGAGAAAACTTTTACAATGGAGGGGAAGAAGGGGAAGGTGAGAGGTGAGAGGGAATAAGTGAACCTTCCTTTCATCAGATTTGGCTTCAGAAGAGAATAAAATACACACTAATTTGGGTATGGAAGTTCATCTTACCCTACAGGAAAGCAAGGGGGAAGGGGATAAGAGAGGGGGGTATAACAGCAGGTTGGAAGAAGGCATAACAGGAAGCAAACACTTTGGTAGAGGGACAGGTCAAAGGAGAGAACTGAATAAATGGAGAGTGAGACAGACTGTTATGGAGGTGTTTTGCATGACCACACTTATATAACCTTTATGAATTGCTTGCCTTCTCAATGAGGGTGGATGGGGACAGGGGAAGGGAGAGAATGTGGAACTCAAAGCTTTAAAAATGAATGTTAGAGTTTCTTTTTACATGCAACTAGGAAACAAGATATATCAGCAATGGGATATAGAAATCTATTGTACCCCAAAGGAAAATAGAAGGGAAAGGGATGGGGATGGGGGGCAGTGATAGAAGAGAGGGCAGATTAGAGGAAAGGGCAAAATGGCAATGAGCATACGTGGTGTCCAAGGGTGGAGTGAGATAGGGAGAATATTTGAAATTCAAAATTTTGTGGAAGTGAATGTTGAAAACTGAAAATAAATTTATATGACAAAGAATAAAATTTTGAAGAGAAAAAAGGGAAAAGAGAAAAGGTATGCTTAGTTTAATAACTTTGGGGACATAGCTCCAAATTATTTTACAAAACATCTCCACCAATTCCCAGCTCCAACAGTGCATTAATGTATCTATTTCCCAAAGCCACTAAAATATTTATAATTTTTTTCAACTTTGCTGATTTGAGAGAGGTGAAGTAGAACCTCAATTTTCTTTAATTTGCATTTCTCTAATTATTAGTAATTTGGAACTCCTCTCCCCATCCCAAAGAACCATTGATAGTTTGGAGATCCTCCTTTCAAAAGTTTCTGTTCATATCCCACCATTTATCAACTGGGGAATGACTTCATATAAATGTGAACTGATTCATTGTATAAGCCCCACACTAGCCAATCCTTAGCCAGCATGCCTTAGTTGCCTCCTGATTCTGATCCTGTAGGCTTCTTCTGCTATTAGTAAGTCCTTCCTGGAACTTTGATTTTAGGAAAGAGCCCTAGATCAGTCATTTCCGACAATTCTTTTTCTTGTTGTTATTGATAATTAAGTGAGTCTCTCTTTTCTTTTCATTGAATTCCCATTGGGAGACTTTATATTTCTGAAAAAAAAAATATAGAAAGCATTACCCTTTAAATTTGTTCATGAAAACAGTAACATAGACTTGGATTTTCAAGCTGCACCTATATTCTAACTTTTGCAGAGCTATAATCCTCTCTCTTAATTAAGTTATGGCATGAATAACAATTTATGACGACTAAATCAAAAATGTTTTGCCATAGTGTAACAGTTTGTAGAAAATAGCAGTCTGTATCTCTAGTCATACTACGATTATTGAATTTTATAATTCACTTGTGGTAATGAGTTAGATAATTACAGTGTAATATTCAATATGAACAAAACACTTAAAAGTGAGAACATTTGATGAAATGTTACGTGCCATGCGGTGTTCCTATTGAGGCCAAAGAATATTTTGAGAGTTTGTTTTTTGAAGATCTTGGAACTTGACATGGGAAAATTAGAGAAACGATATTATTTGCTAATATTTTTATTGTCAGTGGCATTTAATGATAACAATAAAGAAGACAAGCAAATGCTCCTAGTGAAACTATACTAATAAAATATTCCACCGGAAGGAAAATCAATCCTTAGCAATCAGTCTTAATTTGGTAGTGGTCTGAAAACAGCATGAAACAAAACTTGTTGCACAGTAAATATATTGCAGAACACTATTGACCAGGGAGAGATAATGGCTTCAGATATAAATAGAAATAAAATATTCTCATCATAATTATGCAAATATTCCACCTATTGGACATAGACTTTCATGCTTTGCATAGTTAAGTAGATCACTTCTTCAAGAAGCTATTTACATTAGAAATACATTCATTGACTCATGACATTGGAGGTTATGTTATTAAAACCTACTCTTATTTCTAAGATTTAGTGCCAAAATGATCCCCTAAAATTTTTTTAATTAATTTTTAAGTAAAAAATATATTAATTAACAAAATTTATTTTATTTCCCTCCTACCTTCCTTCATTGAGAAAAGGAAAAGGGAAACCCTTGTAAAAAATATGCATAGTCAAGCAAAACAAATTCCCACATTGACCATGTCTGAAAATATATGTCTTATTCTGCATTATGAGTCTATCATATCACTGCCAGGAGGTAGAGAACATGCTTCATCTATACTTAGGAATCATGTATGATCATTGCATTAAGAATTCTTAAGTCTTTGAAAGCTGTTCCTCTTCATAATGTTGTTAGTATACACATTTGTTCTCTGGGTTCTGTTGACTTCATTCTTTATCAGTTCAGACAAGTCTTCCCAGGTATTCCTTCTCTTCTAATTTATGATGTGATTTTTAAAATAAAAGTCATATCTGCACTTAGTACTTGTCTCAGGATATGGTGTAAAGTGTTGGTCTAAATTTATCTCCTGCTCTATCACTGTCCAGTTTTCCAAACAATTTTTGTCAGACAGTAAGTATCTAATTCCAGTAGCTAGAGTTTTAGAGGTTATTGAATACCAATCTACTAAATCTATTTACTTCTCTATGTTCATAACAGAACTGTCTCTTTAATTGATCTCTATATTTCTTAACCAATACTATACTATTTTGATGATTATGTTCTGTAGACTAGTTTGAGAAGTAGCACGGCTAGGTCTCTATCTTTCAGATCATTGTGTTTGAATTAATTTCCTTTGAAATTGTTTTTCCAGATGAATTGCATGACTGCTTTTCTCTCTCTGTTAAGTAATCCTTTAGTAGCTTGATTGATAGGACTCTAAGTAAATTAATATTAGTAATATTATCATTTTCATGACACTGTCATGCAGTGCCCATGTGTGATTCCTCCAATTACTTATGTCTATCTTTATTTCCTTAAATAATATTTCATAGTTACATTTACTTAGTTATTTACTGAATCTTGGCTGGTAAATTCTCAAGTATTTTACATATTCTGTAGTTATTTTAAGTGAAATTCATTTAATTGCTTCCTGTAGTGTTTTATGGATAATAAATAGGATTGTTAATAGTTGATGTGAATTTATTTTATACTCCGAAATTTTAAGGTTATTAATTTTTTCCAATTTATTTTTATCTTTGTAGGATTCTCTAATTAAACCATAATATGATCTATAAAGAGATCATTTTATTTCCTCTTTGTTTATCCTTATTCTCTTTATTTCTTATTCTTGCATTATTTCTATAGCTATCCTTTCTAGTGCTGTATTAATATCAGTGACAGTGGACATCTTTGCTTTGCCCAAGATCTTACTGGAAAGGTCTCCAGTACATCACCATTACATAAAAGGTTGATTCTTGGTTTTAAATGCTACCTGTCACATTGGGAAAAGGTTAATTAATGCTCATATTTTCTAGTGATATTTTTCCTGAAGAAATTGGCATTGGATTTCATAAAAAAGAACCCTCACCATTCATTGGTAAAATCATATTATTTTTGTCATTCTTACATTAGTAATATGATTTTGCTTTTAAATTTTACCTAATATAGAATGAACCCTACATTCATGGCATAAATCCAACATGATTCTAATTTTTGATATATTATTGCAGTGTCTTTACTAATATTTTATTTTAAATTTTTGCATCAATATTCACTAGTTAATGATAACTTTCTCTCTTTTGACTATACCTGCTTTAGGTCTCAATATTGTAGTTCTATAACAGAAGAAATTTGGTAGAATCCTTTCTTTTCCTATTTTTATAACCAGTTTAGGTAATGTAAGGGTTAGTTATTTCTTGATTGCTTGGAAAAAAAATTGTTTATAAATCTTGGCAAAGGGTGTAAAGTATTGGTCTATGATCAGTTTCTATCTGACTGCTCTCTAGCTTTCCCAACAATTCTTACCAACTAATGAATTCTTACCCACAACACTTAAATCTTTAGACTTGTCAAAGACAAGGTTATTATAGTGATCTGATGTTATAAATTGGATGTCAACATGTCTATTTCTTAGCCAATACCAGATAGTTTTCAAAAGAACTGCTTTAAGATCTAGCACTGCTATGCCTTCTTCCTTTTCATTTATTATATTAGCTCCTTCGACAAATAATTTTTTTTGGTAAACTGGAATGGCATTGATAATATAAATTAGTTTGGGTAAAATTGCCATTTTTATTATATTGACCCTGCCTTCCCATGAACTTTTTTTAAATAGTATTTTATTTTTTCCAATTACATGTAAATGTAATTGGTTGGTTGTTACCCTTTGTGCTCAGAGCTCCAAAATGACCTCGTTGTGTTAGAGTCAAGTTTAATGTGTCTGATTGTGGCTCATCAGACTAACAGACCAATCAGAATGCTCTACCATAGGTCCAGCACAAATAATGTGTGTGAACATTTGGGGTGGATACTCTAAATTTGCGCATCTCGCATTTTCCTTTCAGCTGTTTCAATTCTGCTTTACTCATAAGGCACAGTATCCTCTCTGATGTGGGCGTGCCATGCTGAGTGGTTTTTGCCAGTGTCTCCCATCTCACACAACTAATTCCAAAGTTCTTAAGCAAGACCTTTATTCATGTTGTGAAGGAAGAATCAGAATAGAAGAGGAAAAACAAAGAGAAAGAAAAACAACAAAAAAAAGTGAAAATGGTCCATTTCTGTCTGCATTCATACTTCCTGGTTCTTTTTCTGAATATGGATAGTATTTAATGGATACTCATGAACATTTGATGTTTCTCTGATTATTTAAATTCAATTTTATTTGTATAATTTTAAAAAATAATCTTGTTCATATAGTTCCTGGGTTTGTTTTGACAGATTTATTCCCAGGTATACTGTCTAGAGTTATTTTAAATAGAATCTCTTACTATCTCTTGCAGGATTTTGTTTGTGATACATAGGATAATAAAGTAAAATGCTGAATGATTTATGTGGATTTGCTTTATATAATGCTACTTTACTAAAAATCATTGTTTCAACTAACCTGAGTTGAGTCTTTGAGATTTTTCAAGTATATCTTCTTATCTGCAAAAAGGTAAGTTTTATTACTTCATTTCCTATTCTAATTCCTTCTATCTCTTTTTCTTCTCTTGTTGCTATTGCTAGGACTGACTCTTCAAATGACTTGAGCAATAATCTCTCCAAGCCTCAGTTAAATCATTTGCAAGATAGGACTGATCAGTCTTACACTGTTCATCTTTGTTGTCATTTTGAGGAAAGTGCTTTGTTGAATGTAATGTGTTATTTTAATGGGAGCTTGCCATGACCTGGATTGTCAACCAAGTAGAATAAAGGTGTGCTTGGGTTCCATGCTAAAAACTCTGGCAGGGAAGTCCATCTGGAGGAGGAAGAATAAAGGAAGTTTCTGTCCATGGGTGTCTTGAATGATGAAAACAACTTATTTTCTTAAAGAATCCCATCAGAACTCAGGGTACCCAGAAGTCAATGGTTAGATAAGAAGAGGGCTTTTGGAAAATGCACACCAGCTAAGAGATGCTGCAATCACTGCTTCATAGCAAGCCATGTGCTTTTAAATATCCCATACGCTATCTCAATGGCTATGCTCAACAGAAGAATTCCAGAGGAACCAATGATTTCGATAGAGCAATTAGTATTACTGTAGTACTTTTATTTTCTTCTAATTCTTTCTATGGGTATGATATATAGTAAGTCATTAATAAATGCTTGTTCATTAATTGATAACTATCTTTTATTTGGCCTTTTAGGGCTCACAAAAACACTTTCCTCATAGCAATCATGAGAGGGCATTCAAGTATTATTAGTTCTATTTTCCAGATGAGGAAACTGAGTTTCAAAAAATTATGACTTGCTAATAGTTAATCAGCTAGCTAATATAAGAGTTGGGATTTGAACCCGTTGTCTCTCCTGGTTCTATTCCATACGTTCTTTCTCCTACATTGTGATGCCTTTGTACCCAAAACCTATAACTATGTTTGGAAATTTTTCTCCTTTGGGAATGCCTAGACCGCTTCAGAAAGATCGCTCTCCAACAATTACCACACTTCTGTGTTCCTGTTGTGTCCTGTTAAGTTCTGGAATACCATTAATATAGAACTAATGCATAAAATCTTACCACTGCTCCAAATTTTTCCATCTGTCAATTAAAGGCCTGCCTTCCTTTCTGAAATCTCTGTCAGGATTTATACCTTATTCAATAGGAAAATCCCAAATATTCCAGATCTCTGAATTGCCCATAGCCAAGGCTATCCTGAAATATAATAAAAGAAAAATATTTTTTGTATATGGAAATATTTGTTTCCATAGCAATGCTTTGTAACTTGTCATTCTTGAATTCTATTAGGGATTAGAAAGTTGACTTAACATTGTTGTCTCTATAACATATCTGAACAGTAAGAGGTTGAGATGGACCTCTGAACTCATGGAATCCAACAAGAACTCCTGGGGTAGCAGTTTACTGCCTCTAGCCATGAATAGGACTCAACTAAACGACTCTAAATAGATTAACTTTCTATAGCTTGAGGGCAAAGGGTATTGAATTGTCTGTTTTGCTGAGGGGCTGCAGTTTTGAACTGGAAACAAGAACCCTCCAGCATTCTGTCTGCTTTGTTTACTTCAGAGAAAGTGAATAACTTTCTGCTTCTGAGAAAATTAAAATCTCTTGAGAGTGGTATGGAAGACCTCCTTGAAATCAAAAGACTCTTCCAAGAAACTCTTTCAAGAAGTGAAGTGAAAAAAGTATTAAGACCCCACAAAATGTTTCAACTTAGGGGGAAAGAAGATTCCTTAGGATGTTTTAAATTTGGGGAAATGAAATTCTAGACATTTGAAGGATTTTAAAAAAATATTTTATTTTT